>CM077026.1:89695970-90278470 GCA_039090855.1 Macrothele yani
AGCAATGGAATGGATCCCGATCCTATGTCCTGACCTTTGACCCCATTTGTCCCATTTTCAACATGGCTGGTCCCCAGACGGTCCCCTACCACATACTAAAATTTCATTGAAATCGAACCATATTTACGCAAGCTATGAGCCATAAGGGCAATGGACTGGATCCCGCTCCTATGTCGTGACCTTTAATCCCATTTCAATAGGGTTCGTCCCTAAGTGGTCCCCTACCACATACTAAAATTTCATCGAAATCGAGCCATTTTACGTGAGTTATCGTGCCGACAGACGGACGGAGGAAGCTGGAGCATATACGCTTCTTCAACCTACGGTTGGAAAGCGTAAGAGAGCTTACTTCACTCGCCTTCAAAGTAATTCTCCCGGATACAAAACACTTTTGACATCGTTTTTAGAACTGCTGGAAGATATGGGGCAAACCTTTCTTTGATCTGCAGCAAGGTGGTCACATTCACCTGAATGTCAGAAATGTATACTAGTCTCCATTTCTTTTTTTTTTCTTTTTTCTGAATACGTGGCGTCATTCAATATACGACATCGCTCTATCCACGTTAATCAACACACAGTAACCAAAAAAATTGTTATCGATTAAAGTGGATAGAGCGATGCCTTTGTTTATTCACTGACGCCACGTATTTAGAGGATTTTCGCTATTGTTCTCCCCCTTTGGATTTATTTTCTATAATTAATATATAGCTTGTGCCGTTAATGCCCACCGGCTGGAGATGTCTCAGTTGCTGAGCCCGTCCTACGGATTTGTGATGTCAGAAGCTGACAGATATACACACATAGCACCGTCGATTGTCGGCCATTGTGGCGTAAGGCGAATGAACTCGGCTAGATATCGAGAGATCTGGGGTACGATACCAGCAGTGGCCGGATAACAATTTTTCGGTTGCTATGTGCTGAAATACGTGGAAAGAGCGATGACTTTATTAATTCTCTATTTCTGTTTCGGCGCTAATTTCAATCTAGGAAAAAAAAACCAGCCTGTTCTAGCTCAGACGCGTAAGGTGGAGGATTCAACGCAACAACGGCTCGTGGTTAGGAGTAGGACAAATCTTGAACAGATCTTGTGTTTCCCCAAATCTTCTTTTAAAATCGTATGGACTGTTTCATGATTAATACCCGGTTTTTGAGCGATCGTGCGCACAGTCAGTGGCGATCATTCGCTATGAGCTCACACAATTTTTCGATATTTCAGGATTTGTAAGTCTCATGCCTGCTACTCCTTGATGCATCTTCAACCGAGTACCTTCCTTCGCAAAGGTTCTGTCGATAATACACTTCAAAGTTACTGCTTCATCCCCGTAGACTTCTTTCAGCATTGTTTTCGTTTCCGATTCAGATTTCCCAATATGAAACAGAATTTGATATGGGTACTTTGCTCCATTTTTGCCCGCTAACAACGTGTATATATACCTACATCAGTCTCCACGAATGCTCTCTGTGCTACACCCTTTCTCACAGCTACGTGACGGTTACGGACATGTTCGTTCAAGTAATTGTCTACGTCATGCCAGTTACCGTATCTTTCGCAATATTTCGATTTACGCATTACGACAACATTGAATGAATTTTATTGACACATTTTGTATGCACTATATTGCCAATTGTATTCGGGTGCCTCACTGATTATGAAAATTATGGATTGAGGCACTTGCGTTGCGTCTGTATAGAATTAAAAGTGGATCTCCTGCAGAAGTAGCGGTGCATTGTGAGTCCACATGCTACTCACAATGGAACTTAGACTTTCACTGTGGTTAGATGCCACACCTGGTAAACTATCTGTATGTGACATTTCATCACATCTAAATGCACGAAATCTATATTATCTGATGTAATTCGAAGACGGAAGAGCAACGGTAGGGGGGGGCGGAAAGGCACACTGAGAAACAGCGCAAAGTCATTCCGGGACCGAAGAATCCTGTTCGGAAAAATCTACGAATAACGCACATTGTTCGTGCAAGTCATCACCAGAGCTCTCCAAGGATAATTTCAGTACTTACACTGCAAAAAAATAAGTAATAATTCACGGAAAATTTCCGAAAATACAAGTTGCCGATAGGTGTCCTTCTTCAGAAATTTCCGTTTTTAAAAGTGCCCGTTTCTTTTAACTTCCGTGTTTTCACAGATTTTCCGTAGTCAGAAATTCCGTTTATTTCAGAAAAGACCATTTCAGGTTTTCCTGTATTTAAACTGACATTCCGTAAAATCAACGACCATGCATTTTTCAGCCCTCATCCCAAATTATCCTTTTGTTCCAGTCAGGGTCGAACTCTCATCGCTTGGGTTGTTTTAACAGATAACGCACGCTTTTAACCACTGATCCACAATCGCTCAAAGCCAAATCACCTACATCATAAAACAATATAGGCGACGATGATTTTTTTTGTTATTAATGTGAGAGATTTTAATCATTTTACCTTCTCAAAATACATAAAAACATGCTGTTTTTTGCACGATATAGTACTTGCAGTTAAAGTAAATCAAAGGTGGTGAAATACCTTTAATCATTACAAACATACAGGTAAAAACTAGACGAAACACGTCGGAATAGACGGTAAGCTTTTTTTTTTTTTTTTTTTTTTTTTTTTTGTAAACTTATATGAAACAAAAAATGTAAACTTTATTTGATTGGCAAGTTCATTCAACCACTTCAGTAAAGACAATAGTCCAGGTCAGTGTTTTTTTTTTTTTTTTTTTTTTTTTGTGACTGAAGGTTTAACGACCACGGTGAGCAACTCAATAGGTTATAGGCAGTCGCCTGTCCCTAATTTAGGGTCGCTGGTTCCAGGGAAGGGAGAGAGCCAGTGGCGTAAGACAAACACATCATCCATGCCTCACCGGGATTCGAACCCGGAACCTTCATGAACGAATGATCATAAGCCAACGCTTGGACTTTAAGCAGTCGCCTGTCCCTAATTTAGGGTCACTGATTCCAGGGAATGGAGGAAGCCAGTGCCGTAAGACAAACACAACATCGCCGCCCCGGTGGCGCAGTGGTCTAAGGCGTTGGCCTCTGATCATTCGTCCGTAAGGGGTCCGGGTTCGAATCCCGGTGAGGCATGGATGTTGTGTTTGTCTTACGGCACTGGCTCACTCCTTCCCTGGAACCGTGACCCTAAATTAGGGACAGGCGACTGCTTATAGTCCATTGAGTTGCTCACGGTGGTCGTTAAACCTCCAATAAAAAAAAAAAAAAAGAACATCCATGCCTCACCGGGATTTGAACCCGGTAGTCGGAATCGACGATTGGTTTTTTTTTTTAAAGAATAAACTCATATGAGAAGTTCATTTACATTTTTACATAATGGGAAACGTCTTACCGACGTAAATAAACTGGATCTAATGAATGTTAAATTGTATATAAGGGTGTCCCGGAACTTCTTGTACAAACTTGGAGGAGGTAGAGAACATCGTTAGGAGCCAGAATTAAATAAGAAAGCATAGGCGGAAACGTCACCCTCACGTGAGAAAGACACACAAAGACACAGTAAGGCCACAATACAGAAAGCAGTGTAAAACGCTTTATTACACAACAAAAGAGTACAATATAGGACTTACGAGCATCACAGGAGGTGTTCGAAATTGCGCCCATTTGCCTGGATGCACGCATAACACCTACGCGACATGGATTGGCGAACATTGTCGAAGATACCTGGCGTTTCGCGGATCGTAGCAGCAGCGATGGAGATTCGTGCCACCAGGTCCATTTCAGAATTTACTGGCGTGTCGTACACAATGCTCTTCGTGGCACCCCAGAGATAATAATCAAGAGGAGATAAATCAGGTGATCTGGGGGGCCATTCGACGGTACCGCCACTCCCAATCCACTTGGTTCCAAATGTCTGGTCCAAATGGTCACGTACGCACCTTGCGTAATGAGATGGCGCCCCATCATGTTGCAACCGTATTCCGCGTCGAACATGTGCGGGGACATCGTGCAGCATTTCCGGAAGAACCTCCTGAAGAAAGCCGAGATACTTACGAGCGTCCAGTCGAGGTGATAAGATGTATGGCCCGACGAAACTGTCCGCCACGATACCCGCCCACACATTAACAGTGAAGCGTTGTTGTGCGGCTCGTGGTCGGGTTCCGTGTGGGTTGTCTACGGCCCACATGTGCGCGTTGTGCGTATTGAACACCCCGTCACGTGAAAAGGTTGCTTCATCACTGAACATAACAGAAATGGGAAATTGCGGGTCGGCCACACTTTGGTGCAGAAACCACTGTGCAAACGCGACACGTCGTGGGTGATCATCCGGCTGCAGTAATTGAACTCTCTGAAGATGAAAGGGATGCAAGGCTTCGCCCTGCAGAACGCGCCAGACAGTTGATCGAGACGTTCCGGCGGCAGTGGGAAACGCCCGTACACTTGTCCCGGGATTTCGGTCCACAGCATGCAACAGACGCTCTTCCAATATGGGTGTTTGTGCTGTTCGGTATCCTGCATCGTTGCTGTGAAGGATCCATGTTCCGCAAGGTTCTGATGTACCCGAGCGAACATTTGATGATTTGGTTGGCGCCTCGTTGGATATCTTTCCCGATACAACAGACCAGCAGCGCGTCCATTTCCGTTGGTTAGGCCATAGACGAAGTGCATATCCGTCAACTCTGCGTGTGTGAAACGATTCATGTTGATCGCACGCAGTCCGCGTCTACAATGAGGAAGCTCGCGTACAGCGCCACCTATTGTTTCCGCCCATGCTTTCCTATTTACTTCTGGTTCCTAACACTGTTCTCTACCTCCTCCAAGTTTGTACACGGAGTTCCGGGACACCCTGTATATACATCCCACAGTTCGTTCCGATAAGAACTTTCAAACAAATTCCTGCCAGCGTTGTTTTGCACAATGGTTTGCTGAGAAGAGAGACTTCGGATTTTGGACTATCTGAGTCCCTCCCTTCAACAGCGTGTGAATCAAACGCACGCTTCTCCCATAGACTTTACATGGGAATTTTTCCGACCCACAACGCCCTAACTGTTGCCCCAATCTCATTTGTCTCTTCGACTGGCACATCTACATGGTAAGATTTTTATTTTGATACCTCAACCATATGTTTACGTTCAGCCGTTCTCTCACACCTGCTCTTACAGTAAATAAAACCTTATAGAATTAATTCCTGTCTGCGTTAAAAAAAAAAATAAGATCTTTCGACTCTCTCACAGGGGTCATCATCAGATGTAAGACGTAGTAACCAACAGCGGAAGTCTTATATACCGTAAAACATGATGCCACAGATAAAAACCGAAAAACTCAATAAATTGAACAGTTAACCTACCGGCAAGAAGTAGACTGGTCAAACACCAATAAAGATTAAAACCCATGCTAAATTAGAGTTCAATATCATCTTCCAAGCTGGAGATATAAAGCAAGGAGGTCCATCGTTGCAATTTGATTGTCGAGAGAAATAAATAAATAGGCTTTCCGTGAAGAGGCAGTCAGACTTCGAAGAGGGGGCGTTCAAAACTGTGGTGCCTTTCCAAACGGGAAAATGGGTTCAATTAGCAACATATCTTGAAAGAGCCATAGAAATAGAACCAACTTTAACGTTGTATCTAAGTTCGTTAATACGGGTTCTTAGTTTCCTGGAGGTAGACCCTATATGAACAAGATCCATGTCATTTTGGTCCACCGCTTTAAGAGGTACACAGTTAACCTCAAATTTATCCCACAAGTTCACTTGGTCTCTGTCACTTTTAACACACGGAAAAATGTTCGAAGTTTTTAGGCCAAAATTCAAGTTTTATTTGACACAAATATTCCTGAAGTTGAAAGCCAGTGGTGGAAAAAAGTTCAGGGATCCCACAAACTTTGGTTTGGCTGTGTCGACAGTCAAAATCGGAAGTGTCCATCTCTTAAATGTATGGATGATTGAGAGGACGGTGGAGGGAGGGTATCCACAAGTAGCAGCAATGTGGACAACTTTCTTGAGCTCCTTCGAACGAATTTTTCTACTGGACGAATGGGAGAAGGCCCGTCGGACTAAAACTTCGATGGAAGGAAATGTATAACCTTTTGGGTGGGCTGAGACGAAAGGAATAATGGAACAACTCGAAGTAGGTTTAAGATACGCTGAAAAACTGATTGCATTGGAATTAGACACGTGAGACAACTTAAAATCTAAGAAGGGAAATGAGGACTGTTGTTCTAACTCGACTGTGAAAGAAATAGAAGGATAAAAAGAAGAAAAATGGGTGGCAAAAGATTTCAGATCAGAAACCGAAGATGGCAAAAAATAAGTATATCGTCGACATAACGAATGTACAGGAGGGATTGATTGAACAAGTGTTCAAAGCACGTTCCTCCAAATCCTGTAGTAAAATCGCAGCCAAAATGGGCGAAAGCGTGGACCCCATAGGGGCTCCCTCTAATTGACGATAAACTTGGTTCTTAAATAAAAAATACGAGCGATTTTGAACTAAATGAAGGGCTCGTAAAACAGCTTGAATTTCAGAAGAGGAAGCTAATTTAAAGGATAAGTTTAGAAACCAACTTTGGATTACTTTAACTGTAAGTGTTATGTCGTGCAAAAATAGGATGCTTTTTCATGTATTTTGACTTCTGTGCACGACGATTTTAACCTAATCCACATTTTACTTTCTGATGAAGCTTATTATCTTTCTGAATGAGTTTGTAATATTTCTTTTCTGAAGGAGAACTTTTCACAAATTAAGCATTTCTCATCGTGATTTTTCGAAGCAACAAAATGCTTTCCAACTTTATTTTTTAAACTAACAGTGACCTTTCACTTATCTTTAAAACAGGTGAAATGAATGTACTTTTTTGTAATGTTATTTCACAAAACTCCTAAATATAAAATTTACTCTTGATGGCTAAAATAGCTTTTGTATTAAGCTGTCCAAAGACTGATACATAGGCATTGTACAGTCATCTGTACATTAAGTCAATTACCCGGTTTCTTACAGTAACACAATATATAATAAATAGCTGGTGCACAGAGAGGAGAAGAAATATCTTGTGCCACACAATAAACAAAATTCATGCGATATGCTGTCCGCAATATCCGATATCGCTACGGAACTTCAAAATTCGGCAGACATTTGAAATTTAAAAGTTAATCAAACCTCAAGCATTCTCATCAATCGCTCCTATTACCGGTAATTTCTCGTCATACGGATACGGAATAAGTAAGAATGGAGTTTTCGCGTTAATATACGAAAGGAATTGCGGAAAGGTTTATGAAAATTTTAAATTTTCCGTTAACGCATCTCTAAAACGATAATTTAACATCAGTATAAGAAAGAAACTGCGGAAAGGTATCTGAAAATTCAAAAATTTCCAGTGGTACGAAAAAACCGCGAAAATCATGTTGTTATTTTTTTCTGTCATTTCACGGAAAAGGTTGTATCAGAAATAGGTTTCGTTAATTCACGAAAGGAATAACGGAAAGTGAATTTAAGAAATTTTTTTTATAGTGTAGGTTCCCATGCCAAAGCAGTTCAGCACACAAGCCTCCAATAATTTCTTAAGGACTTTTATAGGCTGGTGTCTTGCCCGCCGTTTCTGAACTGTAGAACACTAGAAGAGTGTTTTGTGAAACAATGAATCACGTATTCTTCACACTATTTCGCTCAAATGGACCTTTTTAGGTCTGTCGAATCGCGGAAGAACGGTACTCTCAAGATATCATCGTCCTAACTCTCAACTGTGGTGAGGAATTTGTAATGGTTTAGGATTGTTTCAAATGGAGAGATTTTATTCATGAGTCGCTGCACTTTGAGCCACGAAGTCCAACCTCTATTTCGATATTCTGGGAAATTCCCCGCTCCCTAAACTGGGGCAGCGTTTCTGTACGGACCGTTGTTAGTTTCACCACAACTGAGCTCCACGGTACACTGCATGATATGTGCAAGACTGTTTTGTTGAGAACAATCTTGAAATATTGGACTAGCCAGCTCGAAGATCGAACCTCAGCTCAATAGAAAGTCTCTGAGACTCGTTGAAAATCCGAATCTGATCTCGACCACAGCAACCTTTTTGTAAATCTTTTTTCACAGGAACTTTGCAAGAATAGTGGAGGAATACGATCAAAAAGTTTCGAGACTAGGCCGATATACGACAAAGTGCTTACGTTACTTAAGTCTGGCTATGATCTCCCTCAACGTAGTCTCCTTGGGAATCGATACATAGCTGCGAGCGTTTTTGCCACTGTTAGAACGCTCCCTGGAAGTCCTGTTCGCGAATCGTGTCAAGCACCGTCTGCGATTCGCGCTGGATCTCGTCCACAGTTTCAAAACGGCGACCCTTGAGTTTCAGCTTTATCTTCGGGAAGAGATAGAAGTCGCAGAGGGTGACATATGGCGAGTAAGGCTGGTGAGGACTGGTAGTCATGCTGTTGCGCCTGCAAAACTTGCATGTTGCTAACGCTCTCTGAGCTGCTGCATTGTCGTGATGGATCAGGAAATCGCCCCTGCTCCACATTTGAGATCGTTTGCGGCGAATGTCCTCCCTAAGACGCCGCAGAACATCACAGTAAAGAAGGGCGGAGAAGGTCTGGTCCTGAGGGACGAATTCACGGTGCACAACATCACGAATGTCGAAGAACACTATGACCATGCTTTTGGTTTCGTTCCGTACCTGTCGGGCATTCTTCGGTTGTGGAGATACCGCGCTTTTCCACTCCGACGACTGTTGTTTGATCTCCGGGTCGTAACCGTAGACCCAAGTCTCGTCCCCAGTTATGACACGCGACAGGAACGTTGATTCATTCACCACCTGCTGACGAAGATCTTGACAGAGTTCGACACGGAGCGCCTTCTGTTCGGGGTTCAGAATCTTTGGCACAAACTTTGCAGCAATGCGGTGCATGTTCAAAACCGACTTCAGAATTTCTTGCACTGTTCCGTATGACACATTGACGATGGTAGCACTGTCTTGAATGGTTCTCCGACGATCTTCACACAGCAGTTCCCTAATTTTGTCCACATTTTCTGGGGTTTTGCTCCAGGACGGTCGCCCTGATCTCTCGTTGCCTTCCAGTGCCGTTCTGCCGCTCTTGAAGCGCGAGTGCCACTCAAAACACCTCGCACGACTCATTGCTTCATTGCCATAAGCCTGCCGCAACATTTTCTACGTCTCCGTTCCCGATTTGCTGAGTTTGACGCAGAATTTGATGTCATCTTGCTGCTCTAGTATACAGTCCATACCGAAATCACAGCTGTGTTCTGCACGTGGTCACCAAATATCGTGTAGCACAGCCCCCGATGTTCACAGAACAGGCTCCACTCGGCACAATGACTCATGAAGGTCAATGCCTTCGACCGCTGCCCGCGCATCCGCGTACTGCCATCTGTTTGTGCGCTACGTACCTAGTCTCGGAACTTTTTGATCGCACTGCGCATACCTGTTAAAACTTGGTAGAATTTTTAAGCAAGCACTACTCATAATGGTTGATGCTATCATTAAAGCTAGAGGTGACTCTCTTATATAAAGATATTCTGAAATAGGGTTTGGAGACTTAACGACCGCTCTGGGCAACTCATTGAGTTATAAGCGGGCGGCCGTCCCAAATTTAGAGCCACCGGTTGCTGAGAAGATTGTGAACTAGTGTTGTAAGACACACACATCATCGAAGACTCACCCGGGATTCAAACCCAGACATCTCAGACGAATAATTAGAAGCAAAGGCCTTGAACCATCGCCCAACACGGCGGAGATTCTGAAACTATTAACTACAAGTATGTATCTATGTATGTCAGAAAAAGAAATGATTGTCTTATATTATTAATTCGTTCTATGAAAATGCCTTCTCACTTTTTAAATCAAATTCGGAAAATCCTTTTCCTTTGAAACCGAAGCAAAAAGGACCAATAAATTTTCGTGCCCATCCTTTTAATGAGTGCAGTTTTTGTTTTGGAGTTTAACGACCACCAGGAGCAACCGTATGGAATATAAGCAGTCGCACGCCCCTAATTTAGAGCTAATAAATCAACGACCACCAGGAGCAACTGTGTGGAACATAAGCTATCGCACGCCCCTAATTTAGGGCCAATGAATCAAAGACCACCAGGAGCAACTGTGAGGGATATAAGTAGTCGCACGCCCCAAATTTAGGGCCAATGAATCAACGACCACCAGGAGCAACTGTATGGAATATAAGCAGTCGCATGTTCCTAATTTAGGGCCAATGAATCAAAGACCACAAGGAGAAATGTATGGAATTCACTGAAGAGCAATTGAATTAATGATACCTGTCTAGTAACGTGTAGCACCACCTTTCGCCCTGATGACGGCGGCGATTCGTCTCTGCATGGATTCGACAAGACAGCGGAAGCGTTGGGAAGCCATACGGATCCACGACCCTGAACAAGCTCTCACAGTTCACGAAGATTCGATGGAGGGGGGGGGGTCAAAGCCTCGAACATTTCTCTCGATGGCATCCAGATGTGCTCGATGGCATTGCGGTCAGGTGATCTAGCTACCCAAGGAAGCGAGGTCATGTCGGTGGAGTGTTCATCCAACCATTCGAATACAATTCGGGAGCGATGGCACGGTGCATTGTCTTGTTGCAGGATGAGGTCCCCAGTGGGATGTTGAAGACGCACAAACGGGAGCAAATGGTAGTCCAGGATATTCCGGTAACGTTGACCAGTGAGGGACGATGCCACACGTACCAGGGGTCCCATTTCAGTCCACGTAAGTAGTCCCCAGACGAGAATGCCACCCCCACCAGCTTGAAGGGTACCCTGCTGGCAAGAAAGATCAATCGCTTCATGTGGTTTGCGCCGTACTCGTATCCTGCCATCCGCATGTACCAACGTGAATCTCAACTCAGCAGTCCAGGAAACATTTTTCCACATGTCTAGGGTCCAGTGACGATGTTGCCGCGCTTTGTACCCTGTGATGTGCGATCAGCAGCGGTGCCCTCGTGGGACGATGGCTTCTGTACCCCATAGCGAGGAGATGGTTCTGGATGGTGTGGCTGCTTACACGTTTTTGTGCACCAGCGTTAAATTGCCGAGTGATTTCTTGCACTGTGGCCAGTCTATGCGCTGTTACAATGCGAGGTAGCCGACGATGACCCGCTCATCCACACGCTGTTGTCCACGGCAGTTGGCCCTTGCAGGGATGGTTTTACCGGATTCGATGTACTCACGGTGCACCCTTGACACAGTGACTCGTAAAAATCCCAGTGTCTGCAAGACTTCCGAGATGGAGTGACCCATTCGTCGGGCTCCTACAATTTGCCCACGATTAAATGCGCTTAGATCCTTCGTCTTACCCATACTGCGTCCGACTCTTACTGATTCCCGTCGCATCACTTCTTATATTGTCGGATCACTGCATAATCATGTCGTTTCCGTTTACATGGCCGCCCACAGAACCACATTTGCATAACGCCAGCTGTCTCTAATTCAATTGCTCTTTAGTGTATAAGCAGTCGCACGACCCTAATTTAGGGCCAATGAATCAACGACCACCAGGAGCAACTGTGTGGAATATAAGCAGTCGCACGCCTCTAATTTAGGGCTAATGAATCAAAGACCACCAGGAGCAATTCTATGGAATGTAAGCAGTCGCACGCCACTAATTTAGAGCCAATGAATCCAGGAAAAAGATGAAGCCCACACCATAAAATAAACACCACCCATGCCTCGTCCAACTGGTTTGCGACCAGTACTTCGCGACTAGCCAGAAAGCAACGCCTCTGACGACTCAGCCGTCGAATTTACTGATATACCGTTTTCTCGCTAAATTTCGTAAATATGCATTTGGGTTAATCATCAGCACTTTCTTTTAGAAAAAGACTGAAGTTGTAAATAGATCACATCGATATAGGAATTTCTGTTAGTTCCATACAGGTTCTAAGTTGTCCAAGCTCAGAACATTTATGAGCAGTACAGACCAATTGACCAAAGAATGTGCGGAACTTGTTGGTTGCAGATGAGCTCGAAACGGAAAAAATATTTCGAAATGTATTTTAGCACCCTTTTGAAAAATGAAGGATGTGCTAATATCACTTTGTCAATGCGAATCCGTCTCTCTCTCTCTCTCTCTCTCTCTCTCTCTCTATCTATCTCTCTCTCTCTCTGTCTCTTTCTCTCTCTCTCATCCCTGAGCCCGAGGACACCATATCCCTGTAACTATTAATCAGATATAAAAAATTACTTTTGCATTGAGATGCCCGAAATGTCAGAACGATGGTCTTTGCTTTCTGGTCCTTTTCCACATAATGTTGCTGCTAGAGGGCGCAAATGCAAATGTTATCGAATTCAAAATACATTTTATTCCCTATCATTGTTTCTAAATATCCGACTGAAAAATTATTTCCTTCTGTACCATCTATAACAAGAATTGTTTAGGGTGGAGTTCGTTTTTCAACCGATGTACAGATTTTTCCCTAGAGTACGTAAAACAAATTGGCGATTTCCCCGATATCTCTTCGTCTAATTGTCAAATTTTAAAATCCCTTTTGCTTTTGATATATTCCGCTATGAGAAACGTTTTGTGTACAATGAGTTAGTGCTCGTAACACACTTTTAAGCCACTAGTGAAACTAAGTAGGTATTTCTATTTGTGGATGCTTTATCAGTTGTAGAAATCTGGTTGAGTTTGTGTTTCTTTTTTGTAACCGGTTCCGTTCACTATGAAAAACCTCGCTCACATTTCATATTTTAAATTACACGCAGTTTTCCCCTATAGGGGTGTAAGTGTATTCTCTTTTTTTTTTTTTTTTTTTTTTTTTTTTTTTGGCTGAACTTTTAGAATTTCTAAAAAATCGGCTTCGAAATCGTTTTTTATGTCAGAAAGGATTTAAAAAACTACAACCGGAAATTTGGTACGATTTTTTGTTTGTAGATGAAAAGGAAAAAATATTTCAAAGCTAAACGCATTAGTTATTTGTAGCATGTTCACTCTTCTCTGCGTCTACCAAGATTTCGGGAAGAGTTCCATTTTCAAGTAATGTACAGTTTTCCCGCTAGAGAGTGTAAAGGGCGATTTCTCCGATATCTCTTCGTCTAATTATTAAATTTCAAAATCCCTTTTGCCTCTGATTTATTCCGCTATAAAAAATGTTTTGCGCACAATGCGTTAGTGTTCGTAACACACTTTTAAGCTACTAGTGGGAGTAGCCAGCGTTTATGTTTGTGGATGTTTTATCGATTGCAGAAATTCGGTTGATTGTGTGTGTGTGTGTGTGTGTGTGTGTGTGTGTGTGTAATAAGTTCTACTTACTACGAATAACCCCACTTACACTGCGTATTTTAAATTATGCGGTGTTTACCCCTAGGAGGTGTAAGTGTAGTTTCTGTTTCTTTATATTGTCTCATGACCAACTTTAATGAAAGTCGACCATGAGGGATTCATAAAGAAATGTTACGAATTTATTTATTTTTTCCTGAATCACATTTAAACACAACTTTTACTCACTTTCATACCATGTACTTAATGTAAAGATTTATCTAAATATGAGGAATTTATTTAAGCTACTATCACCGTAAAAACTTTTCTGAAATTCACGGACAAGTTTCCGCTATTTCTTTCGCGATTTAACGAAGCATGTTTCTGATATAACCTTTTCCGTGAAATGACGGAATAAAACCTGAATTTAACGGACTTTTCGTGCCGCGGGAAAATTCTGAATTTTCAGAAACCTTTTCACAATTTCTTTCTTATACTGACGGTAAATTACGTACCGTTTAAGAGATGTGTTAACCGAAAATTCTGAATTTTCAGAAACCTTTCCGCAATTTCTCTCTTATATTGACGGTAAATTACGTTCCGTTTTAGAGAAGTGTTAACGGAAAATTCTGAATTTTCAGAAACCTTTCCGCAATTTCTTTCTTATATTGACGGTAAATTACGTACCGTTTTAGAGATGTGTTAACCGTAAATTCTGAATTTTCAGAAACCTTTCCGCAATTCCTTTCTTATATTGACGGTAAATTACGTACCGTTTTTAAGGCGTTAACAGAAAATTCTGAATTTTCAGAAACCTTTACGCAATTTCTTTCTTATATTGACGGTAAATTACGTACCGTTTTAGAGAAGTGTTAACGGAAAATTCTGAATTTTCAGAAACCTTTCCGCAATTTCTTTCTTATATTGACGGTAAATTACGTACCGTTTTAGAGATGTGTTAACCGTAAATTCTGAATTTTCAGAAACCTTTCCGCAATTTCCTTTCTTATATTGACGGTAAATTACGTACCGTTTTAAAGGCGTTAACAGAAAATTCTGAATTTTCAGAAACCTTTCCGCAATTCCTTTCGTATAATAACGGAAAATTTCCGTTCTCACTTTTTCCATATCCGCATATGACGAGAAATTTCCTCTAATAGTAGCGATTCGTGGAAATACTTGAGGTTTGATTAACTTTCAAATTTCAATCGTCTGTCGAATTTTGAAGTTCCGTTGCGAGATCAGATATTATGGATAGCATATTGTATAGATTTTTTTTGTGTGTGTCTGTGCCACAGGATATTCCTTCTCCTTTCCCTATTTGGTGCACCAGGTATTTATTATATTACTGCAAAAAACCGGGTACTTATTGTACGGATGATTATACGATGTCTGTGTATCAGTCTTTGGACAACTAAAGACAAAAGCTTTATATTTAGTTTTTTTTTGTGTGTGTGTGTGTGTGTGTGAAATAATACTAAAAAAAGTACATTTCACCTTTTTTAAAGATAAATGAAAGTCATTGTCGGTTTAAAAAAATCATGTTGCAAAGCATTTTGTTGCTTCGGAAAACCACGATGAAAAATGCTTAATTTTTTGAAAAGTCCTCCTATAGGAAAACATATTAAAACCCTATTCAGAAAAATAATAAGCTCCAACAGAAAATAAAATGACTAAATCACTCACATTGACAAAAAAAAACATAATTTCTTTCTCGTGGAATTCGCTTTATGATGTACGTGAGTCAGATGTCAGATGGCCGAGTGTATGTGGCTCAGTTGCAACGTTAAGGCGCAAGTTTTCTGTTCGACGAGCTGTATAACGTCGGGTGTTCGATCCTGACCTCACTGGAGGGATTATCTGGGGATTGAGAGCTGTACGAGGTTCTTGATTTTGCGGAATTTCAGTTTAAATACGGAAAAACCAGAAATGGACTTTTCTGAAATATACGGAACTTCTGTCTACGGAAATATTTGTGAAAATACGGTTTAAAATGAACGGGTACTTTTGAAAACAGAAATTTCTGAAAAACACGGATACCCACCGGTAACTTTGCTGCACGTTATTTTCAGAGAATTTGCGTGAATTCACACCACTTATTTTTGACAGTGTATTTTGAAGAATAGATATGTAAAGAGCACCATAAACGAGTTTCTGGGTTTAAAAAAAAAAACCCACAGAAAACCAAGTTAAAATATTTCTCACAGATATACCATTCAGACTAACTTTCATGTGGATCCAAGAGACAAAAATTTCACAATAAGTACTTATAAGTTTTAGCAATATTCTTTCACATCTTTCATACAGATATTTCAAAACAGCTTTGCTGAGCGAGAGGGGGGGCTGCCCGGGAATAACTACCCGGAAGCAGGTTTAATACAATTTATTTAGAATCACCCTATGAGGGAGCACTATGTAGAGACCCATACTGAAATTATTCTTTAAAATGAGAGAGAGGGGGAGGGTAAATAGCCATGAAAGAAAGTGAAAGTACGAAAACAATATAGCCACTGGAAGAGGAACAGATTCCAACACATGAAAAATGAAAATTTGACTCCGGATCCTACTAGATCAGATCATATGTAGAAGTTTTTAAAAAAGGAGTGACTGACTCCAGGTCTTAAACAACCCTTACAAATAGGAAGCTAGGAGATTTGGGCTTGAGTGCCCGATGGGTAAGTTACACGGGAGAAAGGTAGAAAGACGCGCTTATTTATTACCGGGGGAACAGTACCAGATGGCTTAACGTGCCCATCCGAAGCACGGCGGATATTTAGTGGTTCGAGCGTTCGTACCTGCCTGGGATCGAACACGAGGTCTTCTTCGTGGCAGTCACGAACGTTGTTCACTAGGCCACCAGCGGCTCTGGATCCTACTATGAATTTGTGATTTATTAAATATTATTTTATTTTAATATTTCGTTAAGAATATCATTACCTTTTCATTAAACCATTGGTTTTAATGCTATCCACTTTCTAAAAGTTTTATTTACACCATATTTTCTATTTTCAAATATTAGAACTCTTCGAAAATCGCATTTTATTGCTAATTTTATCTGTTCCGAATTTCGGCATTTCTGAATAAATGACATTAAATTTCTATTCTTCCGCAGATTATATTTTGTGATTGCTATTAGAAAATGAATTGCATTACATTTTAAATCACTAGATTTTAAAGCTGCATGATATAAGATTTTTTTACTGTCAAAACCCTCCTTTAAATTTAAGTAATTTAATCACACTAAACAATAATGTGTTTAATGTTCTCCAAGAGACCATAATGTTTACAGTACTAATCATTTGACAGATGTATTTTATGTAACCATTTATTATTAGAATGTTGTGTGAAATTTTAAAATTTAGATAAAATTTAATTTTAAAATTTAGATGTGCATACTTAATTTAATCTGAAGTTGTTGTTTCCAAATGGAATTTATAAAAGGAGTCTTCATTATGATTTCTAATTTTGTCTTATTTTTTTTCATTTAAAGCCTTATAGATATCTTTTAATCTATCGTCATAAGTAATATTTTCTAGAATAGATAGGGCCTATTTCATATATTTTTCCCCATAGCTTACGAAGATCAATATACTTCCCTCCCGCCAAAAAAGAGAAAGACCGTTCTGGTCTCAAGGAACAGAAACATTCTAGATCACGACCAACTTGAAACTTTAAAATCTTAAAAGCCGGAGGTTTTCCGTTTTTGAAAAATTTTCTAATTGTCAAAAATATTAGTATTTTACTTGCGAGTGTTAGAATTTTAATTCCCAACCCCCAAACTCAACATCATTTTATACATTTTCACGTTTTATTTTGTCTACCCTCCCCTCCCAAATAAATCTGATTTCTTTTTTGCTGAATTTTTAGATTTTGTAAAAAATCTGCTTTGAAATTGTTTTTGTGTCGGACAGGATTCAAAAGATTACAGCCGCCCC
Organism: Macrothele yani; assembly: GCA_039090855.1. Lineage (NCBI taxonomy): Eukaryota > Metazoa > Arthropoda > Arachnida > Araneae > Macrothelidae > Macrothele > Macrothele yani. Next base: position 89,713,068 of record CM077026.1, read on the forward strand.
CGGTGGCGCAGTGGTCTAAGGCGTTGGCCTCTGATCATTCGTCCGTAAGGGGTCCGGGTTCGAATCCCGGTGAGGCATGGATGTTGTGTTTGTCTTACGGCACTGGCTCTCTCCCTTCCTTGGAACCAGTGACCCTAAATTAGGGACGGGCGACTGCTATATGGCCCATTGAGTTGCTCACGGTGGTCGTTAAACCTCCAAAAAAAAAAAAAAAGTTTACAACTGAAAATTCTGTGTGATTTTTTTTTGTTTTGTTTCGAGATGAAAAGGAAACATTATTTCAAAGTTGAACGCATTAATTATCCGTAATATGTTTTCCCTTCTCGGTGTCTACCAAGCTTTCGAAGGTGAATTGATGCTGTTGAAATTTTATAAATATTTGAAATTGGAAATTCATTTTAATGCACCTTTTAAATTACCCAATTATTTATTTTCTTTACCATGTGCTTAAAATATATTTCCTTCTTTTTTCCAGGTGGAGGAGAAGGCAGAGTTACAGAAGGAAAGCAGGAACAGCAGGGCCCGGTGAATGTAACAGCGGCAAAATCTGAGCCTGAGGTGACTGGAGGCGGCTCTGTATTGTGCCGGTGTCACTCAAAAGATGGCGACGCCTCGGCTGGCGGTTGGATTAATCTGCCTTTCCTCCCTTTTTCTGTGTTTGCATTGCGTGGATGTTATACGCGTGGCTGTGCCTCACGATGTCTATCCCGGATATGGCATCACCAAGTTCCAATTCTGGGGACAAGCATTCAGCCTCTTGGATAATGAATTCTCCAACCTATTCACCGTCTTGAGCGACGGCCTACTTATGTCTACTACAAACATCGCGCATCTAGTCAATACACCACTTACCTTGGTAGTCAAAGAAGAGTCCGACAATGGAACCAAGGAGCAAATGGTACTAGTCCACGTAGTCGACAGGAGTCGCATGGTGAAATTCGAACAAGATAGTTACAACGGGAGGATTTGCGAGAACGAGCCAGCGGGCACTGTTGTCGATGAATTGGATAGGCTATGGGCAGCTTCCGATCCCGACCATCCCGTTGTATATACTTTCATTTCGGGAAATGAAGACGACTCGTTTAGCATAGTGCAGCCGACAGCCAATCACACTCGCGTTTTCGTGCGATCCAATCGGATTCTGGACCGAGAACGCCAAAGTCAGCATGAACTGGTTTTGCGAGCCACAGATATTGAGTATGCAAACAGTGCAGATGTTCATGTTACTATAGAACTGGACGATGTGAACGACAATGCCCCCTTATGGATAAAGTGATATACGAATTCAGAGTACCGGAAGACATGGAGGTGTATTCTGTTGTGGGCAACGTGAGCGCATACGACGCCGATGGTGATCGACCTGTATACCATCTGGTTTCGAGACATCCCGTTTTCGCTATAGTGCCAAAGACAGGTCAGATCCTTCTCATAGCTGTTCCGGAGTTGAAGACATACAGATTGAATGTGCAAGCGCAAGACACCAGAAAACCACCTAAAATTGGAGTAGCTGTTCCAGTTTACATTGAAGTGTACAGTGAGGAGTTTCTATTGGAACCCGAGAGTAATGATACCACAGAAGAGTCCAATGATATTCTTATGCGACAAAAGAGAAGCGTTCGGCCTACGAAGAGTTACGAGTATAAAGAGACAGATGGGAGTAAACCGGGAAGAGTCATGTTTGGGTTGGATAAAAAGCATCCTCAGGAGACTTACAAAATAGAAAACCCCAACAAGTGGGTGGATGTGGATTCCAATGGAGATGTTAAAGTGAAAACACCATGGGACTTCGAACAGCTAGGAAAGGAGAAGACCATTGACTTCTGGGTGTTTGTCAGTGGTCCTAACATCAATGGTACGTGACAATTTTTCTTCCTAAGTTGTTTGCTATGTTTCTTTTTTATTAATTTTAGCACCTTTATTATTATAATCATAATATCTGAGCATCACTTATACAGCATGCGTGTCAATGATGTAATTGTAAGAAGAGCCGTAGAGGTTAACGGATTAGGTAGAACAAAGCCATAAAGAAGAATCTTAAAAATTTGAAAAGCACGTTGAAATTTGATTTTTGTTTATCATGTAGTAATTTTAATTACATTTTGATTGCTAATCGTTTCTATCAATTTTTATTAAAATTACTAAATTTGGACAATTTTAAATAAAAAGAATGTTACGTGGAAATCCGATGCTAAGAATACTAAGCTTTTCTTTAAATACTCCTCTACCATTCTATAAAATTCCAAATATTCAGTGTAAGTAATCATACAGAAAACATGTAACTGATACGCTGCTTTTGCTGAAATTATATAGTAGTAGTAGAGGATATCCTTTGGATTTGTTTTTGTTTTGTTTTTTTCTTTCAGGGTTTAACATGGCCATGAGCCACTATGACCATAGAGAGTCACCGATCTCTGATTTGCACTGCCCAGGTGACGCAGTGGTCTAAGCGATGGCTTATGATCATTCATCCAAGATGGGTCCCGGTTCGAATTCCGGTGAGGCATGGATGTTATGTTTGTCTTACGGCACTGGCTCTCTCTCTCTCTCTCTCTCTCTCTCTTTCTTGTGACCAGTGGCCTTAAATTAGGGACGGCAGCCGCTTATAGGTCACTGGGTTGCTCACAGTGGTCGTTAAACCGCCAACCAAACAAAAACAAAAACAACAAAAAACAACATCTGATTTGCGGCCACTGGTTGCTGGAAGGGACAGAGCAAAGGAGCTGGTGCACCCCCATGCATAATATGTGACTCAGGCCCAACTCAAGCGATTTGCCAAATGCTATAACGTCTCTAACCACTTGGCCACGGGAAAGTTGGACTCAGAAGATTACTTTTGTTGCAATCGGTGGCTAGCATAATAGAAATATCCTCAACCCCGATAGACTTTTCACTCTGTCTCTGGTCTGTTTGATTTTGCTATATTGATTTCTATCCTAGTATTCAGGCTTAATCTAAGTAAAATATACCTTCTATTACACTTTTTCTTTGTAGGACTACCGTCTCGCCAAAGTAGTTCCTATTACAGTTCCTATTACTTCTTTGTACACCAAAACCCTTGTGTTAGTGAGACACCCTACTGGATTATCCGAGCATTTAGACTTGTCATTGTAATGCTAACTAACATTGGGTTAAGATACGAGTATGGTTGAATATAAAACACAGTATTTTCGTTACATGGTCACCTAAAAAATTATTTTTGCCTGCTTTTCTTTCCAGATAACCAAGAAAAGTGCCTTAGCGCGCTAAGGATCTTTTACAGAACTAGTAGATAAAGCAAACTAAATTTTCTTCAAGGTTTTTCATTATGACAGCTATCAACAGGACCGGTTCAACGACTATACTGTTAAAGATTTTATGGTAGGTTGCACTAAAAAGTGGTGCTTCACCAGCTGCACCACTTTTCTGAGAAAAGATACACCATTGTGTTTTGCAAACAAAACCCAACAACGTGGTTCCACTTTTCACCACGTTATGGTACAAGGTTGCACGCAAGGTTGGTTGGTTGTGTTTTATTGAGCAAGGGCCATGTTTGACCAAAGAGCTCGAGACACAAGACCAGCATGCAAGGTTTCACCATGTTGTTGGTTTATTTTGCACCACAGAATGGTGAAACTTTTCGTATAAAGTGATGCAGCTGGTATAGTACCACTTTTTTGGTACAACCCACCACAACATTTTTAACAGTTTAGGCGAACTAGGCAGTTGCCTAGGGCACCAAAATCTGGGGACGCCAAGATTTAGAGTTGATCAAATCGAATGTGTTAATGAACAAGAAAAATATGAAATGATCGAAACAAAGAAAATTTTATTTTCTGTTTTCCTTTCGATATTCAATATAACTTACGAATTAGTATTCCTTGAGTAAGTGAAAAACGGAGACCTGTTCTTACAGACTAGGTAAGCCAGCTTGCAGTAAATCCGACTCGAAAGCGTGTATCTGTTGAAAAACTGACTACTGTACACCTGACACTTCCCTATGCAGCAGGTGACTCCTATGGGAGGCATACATTTTTAAAGAAAACTGATTCTGTATTATTCGGCTTCAATGGACATATAAATACTGTCCACTTCTTTCACAAGTAGTGGTAATCACAGGTGCCGACTTCGGGTAAGCTCGGTTGCTTATTTATACCCCGCAGAAATCAGGGTACGCTCAGTGCCTTTATTTCTGCAGGGGCAATCTAAACTACTTTCAGCAACAATTTGTATATTGTAATTTCAACTTATGGAATCAGTTGTTTCTATCAGTTAACATCAGTCATTGGTTACCAAAAATTAAGATTGATATATTCAAGATAAGCTTTGAAATAGTTATGTTGAATATAATATTTTAGTATATCAAGCAATTCTGTAATATAAGTTATTATTCTACGCAGAATTCAATACAACAGGCATTTTTCAGAACAACTTAGAAATGAAGTAGTTATTAAGAAAACTATGAAGGAAAATAAGAAGTATACCCGGTAGGGGAGTGGTACGAGATGCTGGGTACCAATTGTTCCCACGAGATCGATCCGGGCCTGAATCCCGGGTAAGGCATGGATGGTATGCTTGTCTTACTGCACTGGCTTTCTCCCTTACCTGTAACCAGTGGTCTCGAATCAAGGACGAACATATATATATATGTGTGTGTGATTATATATTCCAATGAGTTATTCACGATGGTCGTAACCCCACCTCCCCGAAGATAAAAGATCATCTACAGCGCGAAATATATAACCAAATTGTAGGCCCACTTCTGTTAATTCAAATGCCCTGCAAGTGGATGTGGAAGATAAACCCTGAACAAGCACTGATAAATTTTCAGAACTGGTAGTTTCTAAATTCGTCATCGCTCTGAGCACCTGCACAAGATGGGAAAGGATTACTGTCGATGCCATGAGGTACTTCATGAGCTCGCCGAAGCTCAAAGACATGACGAGGTTTGCAAGGAACTGCTCAGAAATCCACTAGATACTCAATTTATCAAACGAATAGTTACTTTACTAGAGATAAAAAGTGGATATATCTGCGTAATCCGGATCCTTTACAACCGTGGTTGAATAGAGGTGAACAAGCTTTGTGTACCCCCAAAACACGGTCGTTTTGAGAAAAAGTTCATGCTGTGTGTCTGGTGTGAAATTATGAACGTGTAATCCACTTAGATGTTATTCCGAACAGTCTGTCAATCAATGCCAAACTGTATTCTCAGCAATTAGACAGGATGTGTGACAACCTTCAGTCGAATTCCTTGTCTTAGGCAACTGAAAATAAGCACTGCTGTAACGAGACAATGCAAAATCTTTTACCCCTAATCGGACCCAAGTTAAACTTCAAGAGGCACCTTTTCTTCCTTGGCAAGCAGTTTACCAATTTGGACGATGTCGAACGCGAGTGCCAAGAGTTCTTTGCCTCTAAATCGGAAACTTGGTACCATGTAGAAATTGAACACCTGGCAAACAGATTGGGTCAAACTATTCAACATGATGGCGTGTACCTAGAAATTTAGTTTGGATTCTTCCTAGGTTCTAGGTAAGTGAAACTGTTGTATCAAAAACACCGTTGTTGTTTTTTTCGGACACGCCAATAATAACATATTTTATTTGTTCTCTTATTTATTTTAAAGAAATTTAGAGTACAAATGTCCTTTTTTATTTGTCGATCATGCCCTCAGATTTACAAAACTCTATGCTTATGGCGGCGTAGAGTTCACTCAAATGTCTAAAGGTCAGCAACTGTCACACCCAGATTATTTTCTAATCAAAACAAGGGCAAGAGAAAGATATGCTCTACTACTATATTCATTCCTCTGATATTCTGTTGTTCCTTTTTTGTTTATCGGAGGCTCCAGGAGGGATACTTGTAGAGTTATGCACGTTATCGATCGAACAAGAAATTACCCCTATCATAGATTTGAAGGCATCCGTTGGTAATTTTGCGAACAATAAAGCACGCAAAATGAAATTTTAATTTAATTTAAATTGAACCAATAAGTAAGTAGATGTAATTTGTATTAGTTTCTTTTATTTAGTTTGCATTGTGCTTTTTTATCTGAAAATTATTGAATTAATGCAATATGTTTAGCCACATAAATGAATAACAAAAATTTGGGGGACGCAAGGCTGATGGCTTGTCTAGAGCGCCAAGCACTTTAGCACTGGCCTTGGCTACCAATGCGATCAGTCAATCGCAAATATTATGCGTCAGGCAAAAGAAGTTGCGAAATGCTATACATTGAACATTTATATAAAGGTCTGTTTGCGGCACTAGCTAAGCCAACATTCATAGTATCTCACATACTGTTATAAACTAGTCGCTTAGAAAACTGAATATATCTCTCAGCTCTAAAATGATTTCTTCTAGCCTCATTGCTTTCAAAACGTTTTTTTGTTTTTGAGAAGTTTTGAGGCAAAATCATCTCACAGTTTCAACTGTTACTATATCATACGATCGCTTCACCTACCAGACAAATGATATTGCTATATGATAATAATTATGGAACTGTTAATTTTAGCAATCGTAGGTCTCTTAATTATCACACTATTCTAAGGTAGTTTCTGATATTCAGAAGGTTACAAAGTTTGGATTGTGTTTATGCATCTTTTGTAAGAGCTCTTTCAACCGAAGAAAATTCCTTTTCTATGCTGTATGCGTCCTTTAGAACCACTGTCACCAACAATCTTGACGTTTCCATTTAGTTCTTAAGTTTATCGACAGAGGCACGTTTTGTTCATAAAATCATCCATGGACAGACAACCATGGAATTTTTAAATGCAAATATTATTTCTATTAGAAACAAAAAGAATTTTGTACCTCATTAGTGACCCAAATAACAAAGTCTACTTATTTTATAAAATTCTTCTTGGGAATACTGGGAAGCAAAGAAAATAAAATAGCGTTATAGGTTACTGAAAAACAATAGCTCAGGTCTTGAAAATTGCGTAAAATATATTTGAATTATCGGCTTACATCCTCAAAGTATCGTGCCGAAAAGTTTAAAACTGCAAGAACTTTGAATGTTATGAAAATGAACAGAAAAAGTGACACACACAATAAAGGATTATCTTTTACGAATGTTTGTAGGTAAGAGGCATGGTTGCCTGGTTAACAGTACAATATGTGTCCGGGTTCGAATCCCGGTTGAAGAATGAGTAGTAAGCTTGCCTTACATTTCGGTCTCCCCATTGAAACCAGTGGTATGCTTCTGTTTTGGTGCCATTCAAGCCCCCCCCCTCCGCCATTGGAACCAGTAGCTTCAAATCAAGAACAGGAGCTCCTTTTAGACCTGAAGTTCTTGTCTTTTGAGGCTGGTTAGGGACTTTCATTGGAACCAGCGTTCTCAAATTAAGAGCGGGGACTACCTATAGCCTTGGCGTTCCTAGTATGCTCCTATTTTGGTGTCATTTAAGGCTCTCCACTGGAACCAGTGGCATCAAAGTAAGAACAGGGGTTCCCTGTTGAACTAGGGTGCTTGCTTTTGGTACTGTTTAGGGCCTCTCATTCGAACCAGTGTCCTCAAATTAAAAGCGGAAACTCCCTACAGCCCTAGCGGGCATAGTGAACTTCTCTTTTGATGCCATTTTCGGACCCTCAATGGAACTTGTGGAGTCATTAAAAACAGGTGCTCTCTGTAACCCTAGTGTTCGTAGTGTGCTTGTCTTTCGGTGCCATTAGGGTCCAAGCAATGGAACTAGTGTCATCGATTTAAGGACGGGAACTCCCTATTGCCCTAAAGTGCCCTAGCGTGTTAGTGTTCCGGTGCCATTTAACACCGCTCACTCCAAGATGTGGCTTACAATCAAGTACGGGAACTTCCTATAGCTCTAATGTGCTTGCCTTTTAGTGCCATTTCGTTTCCCTCACATAAGCCTGTAGCCTTATTTTATAAGCACGAATTTCATATAGCATTTATATACTTAGTGCCCTTGTCTTTTGCGACTCTTTCCGGCGTTTCATTGGAGCTAGTGGCCTCAAATTAAGGAAGAGAACTTCCTACAGCCTCAGAGTGCCTTGCAGGTTTGTCATTCGGCGCAATTTCGTTCCCCTTTCTGTAACCTATGGCATCGAATTAAGGACTGGAACTCTCTGTAGCACTATGTACCCATGGAAATCCTCATACTGTAGAAAAAAACTTGTTGGTGATATTTCTCAGTGATAACTCTAGTTGGGAAAATAATTGACGTATTTGCTCTTATATATCTAAGAATTGGATAAATAGGTGTTTTCATCACTATTTATTGTCTCCTTTCATTGGATGTTGAATTGCTAACGTTTTATTCTTTTGCCGATCTAAACTCTAGGATTAAAACACTTGTGAATTATTCTGTTAATTTAAATGAAACTGAATGATTCATTGTGATTCAGAAGGCACCTGCTTTCCGTATTTTAGAATTTAAATATATGACGGTTCAAAGCGGCTTCTGAGCCCCAGAAAGCGTATTGTTTGGTTGCCTGTTGTGCTAATGCCCAATGAGTTTTCTAGGCTTACTGTACACGAAAAGTTCAAAGTAGAAAACGAGAAAGATCCACCAATGAGCGACGAAATTCTCAAATGTTATAGAAGATTTAAGGAGGAATCTCTTTATAAAGACTGAAAGGGAATTGTCAAGGACAATCGATTACAAGAGTATTTGTCGTTGAGTGTACTTAGAAGAAAAGTTTTACGAAGTCAAAGGAAGAAAAAAGCGCTGTATCACAGCCAACTCTATAGAGATTTCTGAAAATGCGCTCTCTATTGTTTCCGCAAAAATTCAAATGTTACAACAAATAATAGAGATCGACATTTTAATACCGTATGTATTGTACCTCGTTGTCCCTAAGTCCCCTAAAATTTCTTTGCTTGGATTTACGAGTATATGAAGAATGGAGTGGTTCTCTGTAAACGTCGGCCACTACTGATAATTTAAGGAAAGGATATTCGAAACAGTGAAGAACAAGTTTTTCTCGGGTTAATTTTTGTTCAGTAATTCCGAAAGGATGCAATGTAATGGTTTTAATAAATTTTTACCGTTTGCTTTCGAAAGAGCTTTTGGGATACTACGAGGGCAACTTAATAATTATCAGCAATGCAGCTATTAACTTCATTTCAATAAAAATAGGGAACTTATAATAACATCATTTTTCAACGTAGTCTCCTTGCTTTTCAGAGCACTTGTTCCATCGTTCTCCAAGCACCTTTTCACCCTCAGGACAAAAAAAAAAAAAAAAAGGTTTTCATTCGAGCAGCACACATGTACCGCTTCTTTCAGTTCTTGGGGCCAAGGTGAATCGACGGCCCCTTACGGCCTCTTTGAATGGACCAAATGACTAATTTGCAGACGATTTGCCACTTCATCAATATTCAGTCGTCTGTCTAACAGAACCATGTCACGTTCGCGCTCAATGTTGTCGTCAGTTGTGGCTGTGGACTAGCGTTCGTCTCCTTCTCATGCGTAACACTTGTGCGACCATTTTTGATCTTTTCAATCCATTCGTAGACACTCCGTTGGGGCAAAACGCTGTTCAGCTACTGTGCTGAAAGTCTACGATGTATTTCGGCGTATCATACACCTTCGGACTACAAAAAGCGGATCACTGAATGTTGCTCCTTGGTGCAAATGGAAAGCGGAGCTGTCATGGTTAACGTCACGGCAGCGACAATGGAATTGACCTAGCAACTTCAAACCTAGGAAGCAGTGATGAGACAATTTATTTGAGGGTCTAGTCTAAGGACTAGGAGCAATCGCGCCTGTACCTGATCTAGGATCACTGGTGTTATTTTTCGTGTTTTTTTCTTTCATTTTCGTGGGTGTAGTTGAAGTATTAATTTACAACACTAGTGAGATTTGCTGAAGATACGTATTTTCACTCACTATCATATATGCACTTCGGTAGACTTTTTACACGATTCTATTAAAGATAGCACGCGCTGCCACCAGTTCAGAATGATTGTAAGGCCTGTATAACCTTATTCATGACCTAGTTTTTAGAGGCATGGAGAAGCATATTTGCAGTCGTTGATGGAAGTTGCTCCAATGGAGAAACATAACTTTATTTCCATTCTGGAAATGATGAATATTAACAGTGATGGTGGAAATATATCAGATCATACACTGGCGTGCAAACATTAAGGACGAGACGGTTTTTGAATGGAACGTCGTGCAGAAGTGCTCCACATCGACTCAAATCATACCATAAGATCCCAAAGATGTACGAATATGGGAAAAGTGAGCAAAACCGTCCGAACAAGGAATCGAAAGGATACAAAGGCACTTTATTGAAAAGGTAGCTTCGAGCACAACTGGACAGAAGACAGACACGTCCATGTGACAGGCTGCTGCCAAGAAAACTCCAGTCTTTAGAAGGGGATATGATCACCTCTGACTGCGTTGCAGGATTTACAACGTCTGTCCATGCTGAGGACGAGGTTGTCAAAGAGCTGTTGAGGCGTCGCGGCCCATTCCATTTGTAGCGCCAATCGCAGCTGCGGAATCGTTGTTGGCGGCTGGTGACGTGCTACCAAGCATCTCCCGAGAAGGTCCCACACGTGTTCGATTGGATTTAGGTCCGGGGACCTTGCGGGCCAATCCATGCGTTGAATATCTTCACTCTCCACCAGCTCTGTGACAGCCACTGTACGATGAGGTGTAGCGTTGTCGTCCATGAAGAGGAACTCAGGACCCACAGCACCTCTAAACAGACGCACGTGAGGCAGGAGAACCTCTGTACAATAGCGGACACCAGTGACTGAACCTCCTTGGAAGATGTGGAGGTCAGTACGGCTACCAAGCATGATTCCGCCCCAAACGAGAACTCCGCCACCTCCAAATCGATCCCTTTCCATGATGTTGGAGATGTGATTGCGCGTTCCCTGTTCTCTTCAGATGTGTATACCTCCAGAATCGCTCGTCAGACTAAATCGGCTCTCATCCGTAAAGAGAACCCGACCCCATTGCTGATGTGTCCAGTTCTTTTGTTCCTGGCACCACAGAAACCGCCGTCTCCGATCAGCAGGCGTTAATCGTACACACCGTACTGGTTGTCGTGCAAATAGACCACCTTTGTGCAGCCTCCTGGCCACGGTAAAACGCGATAACGGACGTCCAGTTGTCTGTTGCATATGCCTTGCGATTTCTGCCGCTGTCTGCCGTCTGTCTTTTCTCGCCTGTAGGACAATACCCCTAGGTCGTCCGCAGCCGCCGCCATTGTTGATCGTGGAAGACCACTGCTAAACTCTCGGACAGCTGTTCCTGTCGTTTGAAATGCTCTCCAAGCTAGTAAAACGATGGTGTGAGCGATTCCGAACTCCTCGGCCACACTAGTCACACTTTGACCTTCTTCTGACTTCCCAATGACGCTACCTCGGGTAAAGTCATCTAGATGTCGTCCACTGGATTGCCTGTTGGCCATATCATCACACGGTGGCAGCAATGACTCCGTTCAAACCGATGTACACCGTGCATCGGTTTGAATGAGTGCCCGATAGGAAAGTGACACGGAAGTGATTTAGAAGGAGGAGGAAGAAGCCCATTTTTATTACCGGGGAGCCAGAACCCGGGACCCGACCGCTTAACGTGCCCATCTGACGCACGGCGGATATTTAGTGATCCGAGCGTTCGTACCTCCTGGGATCGAACCCGAGGTCTTCTCCGTGGCTGTCACGAACGCTGACCACTGGGCCACCCGGGGCCCGATGGTGGAAGTACACTGGTTGGAGTTGTTATATCTCTGGTGCATAAATGGCAGCTGACACCCTACTTGTTAGAGTTTTGATATCGAAATTCCTTGTGTTGTTACATGAAGATACACAGGCTTTTACATCCGCAGAGGCATAGATTTAATTCAATCACTTCACAATTTAGTCAGTGGCAATAATATTTAGCTACAGAAACACAGGGAGTGAATACTCTTGCCAGTTATCTACTCAGTTTAGCTTTATATACCGCAGCCTATTACGTCGGTAGTTAAAAAGATTAACCACTTACCGCAGTTAGTAAAAATCTCCTCTTTTGGCAACTCAACCGCAGCTGAGTGCCCAAATGTTATGTCTCAAAATTCAACCTGAAAACTGACCTGACCTTTTTATTATTCGTTATTCGAGGAGTCCCGCCAAAATCTCATTTTTTGCGTCCCTCAACTTTTTCTCGAACCCTGGATAGCGCATGACCAATCACAATCTTTCAATCTGACCCCGGGCATCCTATGCTCTGAGTTCCGTCACCGTTCCCATGATATAATCCAGATGCTCACTCTGCTGTTACTATGACCTCTGTGAATTCCACGTTTCCAAATTCTCAGAAAGTCTTAACCTCTCCCGATTCTTGTAACGTTGTTACAAAAATGGCTGCAGTTTCTTCATCCCTACTCTTTCACTCAATAGTGGCGTCCCATTACCCAAATTCAGAGTTTTCTTGTTTTACCTTTTTTTCTTTTTTGGAATTCAACGTTACCATTGATTTTTCTTCCGCTACTGGCAATATTTTTCTTCTATTTTTTTCTAAAATCACGCCACATCACCACAACTGGTTCCAGGGGAGGAAGAGAGCGAGGCCCGTAAGAGAGGCTCACCATCCAGTCCTCATTCGAGAGATAAGCCCAGCTCAGGATATTAGCCAGGACCGCACGTTGCTGACCATTCTGAAACCAGAAAAGCTAATTTACTTTAGGAGAAATTCCCTTGGTTATGGAGAACAAGCTGTTTTTTCATACTAAGATCTCAAGCAAATAAAAGTTCTAGTCATTGAGCCAATGCCAAGAAATCAGGATTATTGGTCATTAATGATGGGATCTTGTTTAGAAAGACGTGACCTGTACACTCATTACTGAACTGAACTTCGCACTATTTAAAGCAAAATGTGTGTTCTTAAACTCCGATGTTAAAATTTTTCAATAGTTAGAAAATGGATGGTATTCTCTCCAGGAAACACAACTCGTTATTGGCTTAAATTCGAAGTAAAAGAGAAAGGAGACTTTTAAAAACCAACGGTACGCATTGTATTTGCAGCTAGAAATGCACTCATTTTCATAAAATTCCGCGCACCAAGAAAACACAGTGCGATAAAAGCGAAAATCGGCTAATAGCTACGAGGAGGGCAGACATGCAAATGATTAAAGTTTCGTGTGATTCCCTATGCCCCAGCTTCCAAGACCGGCACTGCAATCGCAATTCTTCGGGGTTTATAAGGCGCGGCGCAGAGGACTCCACATTCGTGCCGAAGTGCACGGTAAGAGCCAGGTGCGATCCCTGCGCGATAGACATGCTGCGGAGCCACCGTAGATGAACGTACGAACAACTGACGGAGTTTTAACGAGGCCATATCGTTGGGATGAGAGAGGCAGGGTGGCCGGCTCGCCGGATAGGCTGCCATTTGGGCCGGTCGGACAGTACGGTGCGATCGTGTTGGGAGCAATGAACACGGGAAGACATCCAGACATGGCGGACTGGCTCTGGACGACCCAGACACACCACCAGCAAAGAGGATCGTGAGAGCGGCACGCACAGATGTAACGACGTCCTTTTCCAATATCCAGAGACATGTGGCGGCTGTACAAGGCACTCCTGTGTCCTCCAGAACCATTTCCAGACGCCTGACAGAGGCGAATCTGAATTATCGACGGCCCTTACGTTTTGTGCCATTAACACCTGACCATCGTCGGCGTCGATTGCAGTGATGTCACCAGCGAGCAGCGTGGAATGCTACGGACAGGTGACGCATAGTGTTCAACGACGAATCTCACTTCTGTATGGGAACGGACGACCACCGTGTCAGAGTGTGGAGGACCGCAGGTGAGCGCTACAATCCCAACCTCACTGTATAGCGGCACACATCCCGAACTGCGGGTGTGTTGGTCTGGGGAGCCATCGCGTATGACAGCCGGACTTCCCTCGTAGTTATCCTAGGGACGTTGACAGCTCAGTGTTACGTACAGGAGATCCTGCGGCCCCATGTTCTGCCTTTCCTGGTGGGCGGCCCGGAGCCATTTTCCAACAAGATAACACCCGTCCGCACATGGATGGCGACGGGCGTTATCTGGAAGTTAGCAGGGCTGCCTACGTCATGCTTCGACGCTTCCGTGGCCTGCCATATCGCCCTATCTCTCGCCCATCGAGCTCGTGTGAGACCAGATGGGACGCCAGCTTCTTCCATGCTCCAGTGTTCGTGATTTAGAGCGTCAGTTGCAAGACGTGTGAGCCTATCTGTCCCAGGATAACATACGGCGTCTCTTTGGCTCCATGCCGGACCGCATCACCGCATGTATTCGAGCACGAGGCAGTACGACGCGGTACTAACGCTGACCAGAATGTTTACCATGCGTCCGCAGGAAATAGTCTTGCTGCTTTGATATTATAATCACTTCTGTCCTTGGTATGTACCATCTCACTACTAAAATCTCATTTTAATCCGACGCCTCCTTCTTGATGCGCGGATTTTTATGACAATGAGTGTAGATAATATATTCCATAATATGGCGATTTTATTTAGAAAGCGCGCCTGACACAATGAATTTGCATAAAATGGGTATTTATTTTTTTTAAAAAGTGATAAATAAGAGACTCGAGATGAAGTTGAGGGAAATGTTTTTCATGCGCAGAGATGCACGATGTAGTTCTTTTTCTTTAAAAATGCAAATTGTTTTGGAAGATTCAAGCAACTAATGACTTTCCTTACCTTCACGTTAGAGAAAATGATTGCGCGAGAGCTCAAGAGCTTTTTTTATTTAAAATAAAGTGTCATCGTTTCATCTAACTCTGAAATCATGTAAATTTTTCTCAATCAGCTGAAATGTAGGTGGATACTCTTCGCAAATTATTATCAACAGGTCCTTACATTCAAGGAGAGATAGATGAAATTTTTTCCCTTTTCATTTATATGAGAGTTATGTTCTTCTGATGGAAAAATTTGATACCTTCTTCACGGTCATTTTTAATTCCTGTTAAAGTCTAGCGATGTTTTTCTCACAAGAAACGAAACAAAGAAATGAAACAAAAGTCCCTATTTGATAACGTCAGGGATTTATTAAACAACGCAGCGATTTTTCGGTCTTTGGATATTTTGTTCTGCATTATTTTAACGAAATAAGAAATTATTTTTTATGCTTTTTGCCTAACATCGTTGTTGTCTGCAGTTTCTCTCGGAAATGTAATGGAAATTGCAGGCAACTCACTTTTCACTCTTTCTTTTCAAGGTTATCCATTCCTTTTCTTTCCTATTCTTATTTTATTGTGCCGTCACACAGGAAAAATCTAGCCACTGCTTGCTGGAGAGAAATTTTGCTTTCACTTTATTTAATTTGAACTTATTCTGCAATTGTCTTTTTTAGGTTTTAATGCAACTTCATGAAGAAGAGTTTTGATTTACACTTTTCTTGACTTTGCTCTTTTACACGCGTTTTTAGAAATTAAGATTTTTTTATTGGAGGTTTAACGACCACCGTGAGCGACTTAATGGGCTATAAGCAATCACCCGTCCCTAATTTTAAGGTCACTGGTTCCAGGGAAGGGAGACAGCCAGTGCTGTAAGACAAACACAACATATATGTCTCACCTGGATTCGAACCCGGACCCCTTTCGGACGTATGATCAGAGGCCATCGTTTAGACCACTGCGCCAGTGTGCAAAACTTTAGATTTTCATGGGCGTCATAACAAGCAGTTCGGATATCCAACTCGCGTAAGCTTCTAGTGGCAAACCAAAATCCGAAAGGCGTGCCGTTCACATTCTTATTTGATACCGACAAGCGCATTACCTGAAGTAATGCACTTATTCAGAATTGTCATATCTTAAAAAGTCTGTGGCAGAATATGATGTCCGAAATAATATTTTTAGAATATTAGAGAAATACTGTATTAACCCTTTAACTACCATACCACCCAAAACTCCCGTAAACGCAGACGACCACGGCAGCCCGACTCGCCCGTCTAGAGTGAGTAGAATTTTCTACCCCACACGTTCTTTGAATTTTCACAGCCTCTGCGATATTAGCTGAAGTCGCTTTCAGCCACCCTTGTTTTCACTAAACAAAGTTGGTTTCTCCATAGCTATGGCATTCACTCTCATAACATCGCATCTCTTCTCCGTGGAAAAATGCAATATTTTTCCCCCGAGAAATATCTGAAGGTTAATGCATGTCAGGGCCACAGATAGGAGATTTCTGTGTAGTAGCCCGGCACTAATCTTCCTTCTTCTGTTAACCCATAAAACGGGAGATAGAAATTCAAAAAGTAACAACAAGCAGTTTCGGGCGTTATTTTACTCTGGGTGACACACGAGTTTACAGTCCGGGTTGTAAAAGAGTTAAAACCGCTTTTCAGGACACACTATTTTAGGGTCCAGTTTGTAAAAGGGTTAAACCGCTTTTCAGAACACATGATTTTAGGGTCCGGGGTTGTAAAGGGTTAAAAACGCTTTTCAGGGATTCCGATCTCGAGATGAGCCAATAAAGTTCGGCGAATGCATGATAAAAACCAACAAAAATTAATATTTAATTAAACTTACTTTACTGGGATTAAAATTAATCCTCCCCTCTCAGACTATAATACATTTTTGCCATCGTTCGGTAAAGCTGATAAAAGCTGTGGGAAAATCATACTTTGTTATCGTCTGCAGCTGGAAAGTCACGCTTACCTGAATTCCCGAAATCTCCGCAAAGCGATGTCTCCCTTTCAGCGATGATAATATTCGGGAAAGCAAAATATGTAATCAGATGGTGCCAGACCAGGTAAATATGGTGGTGTTTGAACGCCTGAAGAGATCAGGAGGCTAGATGAATTCGTTACTACAGAAGGTAATCAGAAAGTAGTGCCTCCATATTTACGTAGGCCATTGCAAAAGTTTTGCACACTGCGCAGGCGATGCCCGCTTAGGATGATACAATCGCTCCAATCGTTGCGCCAGTTGTGAGTTCGACTTCAGTATACAAAGTTGTGTCTACGTTTGCTGGCTAATTTGTTACTGTTCTGAAAAATTCTTCCCAGAAATGAAGGAAGAAAGTAAGTCAGGTCAGATCTCACGTAGCGACCAGCGATCCTACATTAAAATTGGAACTTTGCGAGGAAAATTCAGTACCAAAATTTGTAAAGCATTGTGTGAAGTTTGTGGGGTTAATGTAGTAGATCGTAGCACAATGTCACGGTGGGCTTCACGTTTCCGCCAAGATCGGGAAAGAACCGAAATGCTAGTCCGCTCAATGGAAACATCCAGAATCACCTCGGCAGAAAAATTCCGACGCCAAAAATCGAAGGTTAAGCTGATGATGATTATGGCTTATGACAAGGTTGGAGTGATAGCAACAGACAGAGTGCCCGAAGGGACTACTTTCACAGCGGAATACTACAGAAGGTTCCTACAAAATGATTTGCGCCCAAAGATTCGCGAAAGAAGGCCCGACATGCACGAAGCTAGTGTCATCATGATGCACGACAACGTGAGTCAGCGTGTTACCCGTACAGTAAGAGACATTCTGGTAAAAGTTTGGATGGGAATTGCTTCCTTGTGCGCCATACAGTCCTGACATGAGTCCACCAGATTGACTTGTTCCCAAAACTGAAGAACCCACTCCGCGGGAAACCATTCAGTACGATTCAGGATGTTTCTAATGAGGTGACCCGAGTAATCCGACACCTCAACAATGGAGGTGTCCTTCGAAAGCCTGTAAAGGTATGTTGTGAAATAAATTCGTTTTTTAGGAGATAACCTACAGTGTGCAAAACTTTTGAAATGACCCTCGTATATGCAAGTCCAGTGGCAAGGTATCGAATTGAAACAAAACATAAACAAAGCTAATAAATTCTACTTTTTTCTTCTTTTTTTGATTGGAGGTTTAACGACCACCGTGAGCAACTCAATGGGATATAAGCAGTCGCCCGTCCCTAATTTAGGGTCACTGGTTCCAGGGAAGAGAGAGAGCCAGGGCCGTAAGACAAACATAGCATCCATGCCTCATCGGGATTCGAACCCGGACCCCTTTCGGACGAATGATCAGAGGCTATCGCTTAGACCACTGCGCCACCGGGGCAGCGAAATTCTACTTTAATTTACATATTTTATTTTTCTATTAATACATAATCCCTCTCACGCTCGATAGAGACACGCCAACGTTCAACTAGATTTTTTAAAGCATGTGAAAACAAACGTTTGTCCGCAACGGCATCGAACCCGTGTCCCCTTCACTCCGAAGTAAGTCGATCTGCCAACTGAGTTACGCGGACAGAATGTCTCTCGACATATTTGACGTCTTGACACATGTTTTTACCTTTGTAGTACGTCATAACCATATCTGTAAAAATCGTAGTGGCTTGAACATCTTCGTCACAGGAGAAATGAATTTCTTTCAGATGTCCCTTGAGAGCAGAAGACAACCAGAATCCTGATAGCACCAAATACGGGTTGTAGGTAGAGTGTTCATGAATTTCAAACCCGATTTTCTGTATGGCTTTTGAAGTGAAATATACTGGCGTAGAAAATTTTCATCGTCCTGGAGCGGGATTCGAACCCGAACCTCCCGAATTCCGGTCGAGCACGCTAGTCATTACACTTCCCAGGACAAGGAAATTCTAAGCAACTGAACACAACTGTCCGAAAATCTTCAGATTTGCGCTAGTCGAAACAAATTTCTGCCCATCGTAGCGTCTCAAGACCTTTTCGCCGCCCCGGTGGCGCAGTGGTCTAAGCGATGGCCTCTGATCATTCGTCCAAAAGGGGTCCGGGTCGGAATCCCGGTCAGGCATGGATGTTGTGTTCGTCTTACGGCACTGGCTCTCTCCCATCCCTGGAACCAGTGATCCTAAATTAGGAACGGGAGACTGCTTATAGCCCATTGAGTTGCTCACGGTGGTCGTTAAACCTCCAGTAAAAAAAAAAAAAAAAAAAACTGACCTTTTCACACATCCAGTGTCTGATTTAAATCAGTGCTTGCAGTGACAGAAATATATACTAATTATTTCTTCTGTTGTTTAAATTTCCCTTGAAGAAATATATATACATGGTTGAGTTGTAAATCCTTTAATATTTTAGCATGCTCGCCCGATAATCGGGAGGTGGGGGTTCGAACCCCGTCCGGGACGATGAAAATTTTCAAGGTTTCTGAACTGAAAGTTTACATGCTGTACAACGAAAAATATTAAAGGATTTACATCCCAACCATGTATATATATTTCTTCAAGGAAAATTTATTTCCCATCCATCCAACAGAAGAAATAATTAGTACAGTGGCGTAGGGTTTGGCGTTGTGGTGTTGCACAATCAATGGGGTTTTTTTTGTCCCAAGCACAAGGGTTATTCATTGCTTTAACTTTTTTTAAGATATGCACTTAGCCCTCACAGTTGATAGTTGTACATTTGATCATGCACCCCTGATGAATAATGCCTCTGTAGTCCCAGAACACAGTGAGCATGCACTTACGGCAAAAAATTTTAGTTTTGAATTTATTCGCTCGAGGAGAAGATGAGTGTCAGCATTCCAGTGATTGATTTAATCACTGTGTCATAATGGGGAGCCCAACTCACATTACAAGACACAATGCTTTGGTGAAAACCACTTCCATGCTTTCCATAGCGAGCAAGCTATCTTTGGCAGCTTTCAAGTCTTCATTTCATTCGTTACGTGACGTGGTACTCAACGAGTACACACTTTGTTGTATCCTAAAACGTTTACAATATCATTGACACTACCTAAACTAATGTTCGGCTTACCTGTTATTGTTCCCTGAGTTTTTCTTCGATTTTCCCTGATTCGCTCATTGACTTTTTGCGTCTTCAAATAGCAAGTTACGATTATGGGCATCCCACTGTGAAGCTGATGCTTTACAACTAACGTTCTTCCACTGTTCTCTGATTTTCTTACCCAACGACGAACAGTGCTTATGTTCAAAGTTCTAGAACCATAAACTGCCACTAATCTAGCGTGAATTTCTTTGGGAGATATGTTTTCATGAGTTAAAAGCTCTAGAACTGATTGTTGTTTGACAACCCCATCGACACAGTTGGAAAAGTATCATCTATTTTAAAAATAATTAAATACGAACAAATAGATGTGAGGAGTTCTATTACACAGTAAAATGAAGCTAATGGCACAAAGAATCGTTCGCCGTCTGACTGGTTGCTAGGCAACAAGTCCTGCGCAAGACACTTGCGCGGAGACATTACTTATTGAACACGCCTCGTGGTGTTTTCTCCGTTTTTGCGCGCTGACAACATTTCTCACAGTTTCGTAACTGTTACGGGTATGTTTGCTCATGTACTTGACTGCAATATGTAGCTTATAGCTTCTTTCACAACCTTTGTATTTTAAAACTTTATTGACACATTTTGTATAAAAAGGATTACATTTCGCATATTTGAAGCAAAAAAAAAAAGAAACATGATGAGCACCTTCTGATACTTGTTTTATTAATTAACTTCGATTATCATTTTCATAGTTAGAGCCCCTTGATATTATCCCTATGGAAAATCATTTTCACATTCCGTCATGTATACTGCATAAAAATTGTTACAAATATTCGGCACCAAAAGGAATGTGAAGGTAGAGTGACTTCGAACTTCTCAGTGGACTCTCAAATCAGCTCAAGATAACGAGGATCGAATGTACACGAACAAAAAATACAAAACATAATCTGGCCTGAACTCATCTCGTATGTCCTATGAACTATAACAGTGTGGTTCTGTGAATTCCACAGTAAAAATCAAAATTGCTCTACTCATCGAAATCATTTTAAAACAAACGATGAAGATATCGGTGACTGTTTAGTGAATTACAGCAAAATACGCATTGGTTTAAAAACGTGAGGTCTGTTTTCTATGTAAAGATAATTATCAAATTATAATTTGTGTCTTAAAAAAACAGTGTTTCGTCAAGGCGTTCTCCCAGTTCTTATTTATGGATCAGTGGCATGTACCTTAACTAAAAATGAAGTACAAAGGCTCTTGATAACTTAAAGTGGCTGCCCCGGTGGCACAGTGGTCTAAGAGATGGCTTCTGATCATTGGTCTGATTGGGGTTAGGATTTGAATCCCAGTGAGGCATGCATGTTGTTTGTCTTACGGCGCTGGCTCTCTCCTTTCCCTGGAACCAGTGACCCTAAATTAAAGACGGGCGACTGCTTATAGCCTATTGAGTTGCTCACGGTGGTTGTTAAACCTCCAATCAAAAAAAAAAATAAATAAACTCAAAGTGGGAAGAGGCGCAAGCATGGTATAACCACGAAAGATATGAAGAGGAACTCGGGGATCAGCAAAATGACAAGAATGGAAGACATCATTATTAAAGCGAAATCCCTGAAATTACAGTGGGCTGGACATATTGCTAGAAGACCACTATTGGACAAGTGAAATCTTAGACTCCATACCAGGAGGCACAAAAAAGAAAAATATGTAGCAGGAAACCACGTGAGAGATGAAAAGATTAAATTAGAAACAGAGTTGGGAACGGGTTAAAAAAAATTTTTTACCAGACCCGGAAAACCTGTTTTGAACTATAAATTCGAAACTCAAATAATTATACAAAATCATGTATAAATATAAAACAAAATCATATACATACACAGTGCGTTCAAAAAGTATCTCCGCAGTGGGCATTGCATGTTATATAGAAATAATATAAAAGCATTACGGAAACTTATAATTTACTCACTTACAGAAGGTGTTGAAACTGTCGTCCTTCATACAGTATAACCTAACTATTTTACTCATGTTTTAAAAAACATCTGCGAGAGTCAAAAAGTCCCTCCGCAGCAATGTTAAGGCTGTTCCACTTAATTTTGATGCTGCTACAGTCAAACTGTTTGAATTAAATAACTTATCGCATGTTTAATTTCAGATTTTGCTGTTTCCTTGATAACATATCAAGTTTCAGAATATGTAAAAATTTGTGGTGCTGTGAAATATATTCTGGTTTCTTAATGAGACGAAACAACATCCCTCTTTCCCTTTTTGTTTTCAACAAGAACATACTCGTACTTGTTGGCCTCGCGCCTTTTTTAATTTCCTTAATATTAAATTCATCCGTTTTTAAAAATAAATCATTAATTCCGACACTACATGCAATGGAACGGGATGTTGGCACGTCAGAAGAAAACCTCTGAATGTCCGATGCAAAAAGATGCGATGTGAAAAGTAACTCTGTCTTACAATATGACACGCGGGATGTGAGAGAATGAATCACAAGAGACGCAGGCGACAGGGGTTTGCCTGGATTTTGCTCCGGACAATCGTAATAGAAACAAACGCAAAGAAAGTACCGTTGTACGATATGGCATTGTCGGTCGGTGGAAATCTTCTTTGCTTTAAGAAAGAGACAGCAATATTTGTGTATGACAAATCATCTCTCCGCTGGCATCAGCATCGAGCACAAAATTTCACAGCACGCATTATTTGCCTCTGAAATTTTTTTCTTTTTAAAAAATAAAACTGAAATAAAACCGGGTCAGGAACACCTTGACTTGACCCGCAAGAAATAATCGACCCGTTGATCCGTGACCCGTTTCCATCTCTGATTAGAAAGCATGCTGGAGGAACATGGAGAAGACTGGCTCAAAACAGAAAGTTTCAAACAAACTTGATGAGACCTTCATCCAGCAGCGGATTGGTAACACTTGTTAACCTTGAGAGTGTGTTAACTGCTTCGAAAAATATTTAAAACAGATGAAACACTACATTTTTAGGAACAATCCTCCACCTACATGCAACCACGCTCACTGATAGATTAAAATAAATAAAAGATAGGCTTGTAATTTTCGGTTAATTTTCAAGAGAACATTTTGAAAATTCGATAATGGAGTGCATAATCTCGATTTCTATAAAATTTCATAGGATCTGCAGTACCAGAAAAAAAAAATTACATTTTTACGTGAGTTACTCGATAACAAAATTCACTTTTGCTTGGGATTGCTGTTTCTAATAGATCATCTTTCCAATAAGCTTTTGCTTAAGCTTGTACAGAGATCAACTTAATTTTGTGCTTAACTTAATGCAACGACTTTGACTAGGTAAAAATGTATTCTTTTTGTTCGGTACACCTACAATGTTCAATTCATAAGCGATTAAACCAACTCTGTGCCGCCCTGGTGGTGCAGTGGCTTGTGACCATTCGTCCGTGAAGGGCCCGGGTTCGAATCCCGGTGCAGACATGGATGTTGTGTTTGTCTTACGGTACTGGCTCTCTCCCTTCCCTGGAGTCAGTGTCCCTAAATTAGGGACGGACAACTGCTTATAGCCCATTGAGTTGCTCACGGTGGTCGTTAAACCTTCAATCAAAAAATAAACCAGCTGTGTACCAATTATTACTTTAAAATTCTGAAACTTCTAGAGATACGATCGTCTGTTTTTACAGAATAAATTCAAGAAATTGTTGAATATTATAAAAATAAGACAGAGGTAATTGTGAAAAAAATTAATATTCCAGGATTGCTACTTATTTAGGAGTTCATCGAAATTAAATTCTCGCGTACGTAACACGATGTGTTTCATCTAGTGAAGAATAAAAAGTTTTATGGTAAAATCACTTTTTTAGCGCGTCTTTGGTAAAAAAAGATCTTGCTTATGTTATCGGTTTGTCCGTCCGTCCGTCTGTACCCACGACATCCTTGCAACTATAAACCGATTTGAAAAATTCTTTTTGCATTGGGCTTGAAATATGCGAATGATGATCCTTTATTTCGGTTTGTTTTTTTTACGATGTACAATTTTGCCGCTAGAGGGCGTAAATGCATATGATGTCGAATTTAAAAATACGCTTTATTCCACATATTTGATTCTAAACATCCGATTGAAAAAATTCTTTCATCTTTCGATTCCAGCTATGTCGAAGAGTATTTTAGATATAGTTACTTTTTCAAATTACGCATAGATTTTCCGCTGGGGGCGTAAAAGTAAATCACATTTTTCCTGATAACTCTTCTTCTAAAACTCCGATTTGAAAAAAAAAATCTTCAGAGGATACACCTCTTAATAGAAAATCTTTTGTATTTAATTTTAAATTTTTGGTAACGAATACTTTGATTTTTTTTTTTTTTGATTGATTGGAGGTTTTACGAACACCGTGAACAACTCAATGGGCTATAAGCAGTAGCCCATCCCTAATTTAGGGTCACTGGTTCCAGGGAAGGGAGAGAACCACTGCCGTAAGACAAACACAACAGCCATGCCTCCACGGGATTCGGACCCGGACCCCGTTCGGACGAATGATCAGAGGCCATCGCTTAGACCACTGCGCTACCGGGACGGCAACGAATACTTTGGCCACCAGGGGGCGTAAGCGTTAATTTTGCTTCTGATGTATTTGCCACAAAATCTGAGCTTCTAAGATATCGATTGGAAAAATTCCTTCGTGGACTGATGCCACTCACATCGATAAAACTTTTCGGTATATTTCCTCCTTAAAATATTCCAGTTTCTCTGCCAGGGAGCGTAGATGTATATCTTATTTTCGTCAATATCTCTACTTCTAGGAGTCTGATTTGAAAAATTCCTTCTTTGTTGTATAGTGTTTCCAGTGTAACATGTTTTTCATATAATTTTAAAATGTTCTAGTAATTTATAGACTTTCCCCTAGGGGGCGTAGAGGTAAATTGCGTTTCCCCCTCTATCTCTGCTTCTAAATCTTCGATTTGAAAAATTCTTTCTGCGCCGGATACAGTTCCTGATGGGAAATCCTTTGCACGTAATTTCAAATTTTTGTAAAAGTTGTTTGGCCACCAGGTAGCGTAAGTCTTAATTTCCGCTTCTGATGTATTTGTAGCAAAATATGAGCTTCTAAAATCTCGATTGAAAAAAAACTACTTTGTTGACCGATTCTACTCATGTCGACAAACCTTTTAGGAACATTTTCTTCTTGAAATAATGCATGGTTTCTACGCCAGGGGGCGTAGATTTATATCTTATTTATGTCAATATCTCTACTTCTAGGAGTCCGATTTGAAAAAATTCTTTCTTTGTTGGATAGTGTTTCCGATGCGAAATGTTTTTCCTATAAATTCAAAATTTTCAAGTAAATCATAGACTTTCCGCTAGGGGGCACAAAGGTAAAATGCGCATTCTGCGTTATTTCTGCTTCTAAAACTCCGATTTGAAAACTTCTTCGTGCATCGCATACAAGACCTGATGGAAAATATTTTTCACATAATTTCCAATGTTTGGTAAAGAGTGGTTAGGCCACGAGAGGGCATAAGTGTTAATTTCTGCTTCTGATGTATTTGTAGCAAAATCTGGGCTCCTGAAAACTCGATTAATTGTTTTTTTCTTGGACCGATAGTGCTCATACGGAAAAACCTTTTGAGAATACTTTCTTCCTAAAATAATGCATGATTTTCCCACCAGGGGACGTAAAGTCACATCTTATTTTTGTCGATATCTCTGTTTCTAAGAGTCCGATTTGAAAAATTCTTTCTGTGTTGGAGAGCGTTTCCGGTGCGAAATGTTTCTCATATAAATTCATGTTTTTTTAACGCACAAGGCTGCAACCAGAGGGCGTAAGTTCACTATTCCGTTTACAGCAATATCTGAGTGATAAAAAACGCGATTGAAAAACTTCTTTCTTCCGTCAGATAATATTGTTTTCCATACCGGTTCCATTGAGATGGGCGGCTGCTTATGGACCACTGAGTTGTTCACGGTTGTCGTTAAACCTCCAATAAGAAAACAAACAAACTATACTTTAAGTATAGTAAAACTATATTAGGCATAGAAATTTATTGGCGTAAAATGGAATTAAGTTTCGAAGCTGCCGCACATCAACGAGATGGATTTTTCAAGGATGGTAGACAGCAAACTACAGTTTGCTATTTTACGTCAATAAATTAGGATTACTAGTAAAATTTTATAATTTTAATAATATATTTTAATCCGGTGTATTTTACAATAAGACATTCATCGAAGAAATTCTAGTGAATGATGAAAAATCTCTGAAAAGCTAAAAGTACATGTATGTTTACCAAACATCTTTTCGCATTGGCTTGCTACTTCGATTATAGACAAAAGAGTTGCTAGAGTTGCTTTTATTTGCGCGATAGACATAATGTGATTTTCTTTTTCAGCATCGTAAATTCCTGAGCAAGCAGAATGGAGTCTCACTTATTTCAAAGTATACGACTATCGACCAATTCTTGGAACTTCCGTGTGATTGCGACGAACAAAGAGCTAACGTTTCCTCGTGTTCACTTTCCTCTCTGAAATTGTTGGCTATCACTGTCGCTCTGACAAACGGGAGGCGCTTCATGCAACAAAATAAAAACTCTGCTCTAAAAAGCGAACAAGCAATTCAACCTCCATCTTAGAAATTACATTCTTCAGCAAATGGAGTTGCCTCGTGCAATGTTGCTTGATTTTCTTGATCCTCCATGGCTATTACCTCATTTCTCATTTCTCTCTTCCTCTCCGCTTTGTGTGACTATCCGAACTGCATCTACAGCGTTTTTATGATTTTGCAGGTGCACTTTACTTCGTATTATTTGCCAGCCACTCTGAGCATTTTGTAATAAAAACCAACAGATCGCACTGCTCCTGGCAGCTTGGAATCCAGACAGATCATTTTCTTTCGCTGTCTTTACAGTCTGAAGTTGCGACATAGGCTATGCTTCTTTTTAAGCTTCTGGGCGTGAAAGCGCTCGCTGATCAAAAATAGTAGCGCAGATTTTACGCAGAGGGATTTACCTTTGGAACACAAAGCGTAACAGATCAGGTTGCATCCTGGCGAACCTTATAGGGAAAAAAACAGTGGGTGAAATAAGTTCCGGAAGGAATGCACCCGTTTGCTGATGAAATCCCCTTATAATGAGTTCTACAATAATGAGGTGTTCAGAATAATTATCACTATATTAATGTCGCGCACGGACGTTCTTAAGAAAGCATTAAAAATTGCCTTACTTTCGCGAAAAAAAACTGTGAAATAGTACTTAATGCAACTTAAATTGTGATCGAATTTACAAAATAACAAATAAACTATTTCAAAATCTCTTATTTTTAACGCCTAGTGATTCTTATTTTATTTACGTATTTCTTTTTTTTTTTTTTTTTGGATTGGAGGTTTAACGACCACCGTGAGCAACTCAATGGGCTATAAGCAGTCGCCCGTCCCTAATTTAGGGTCACTGGTTCCAGGGAAGGGAGAGAGCCAGTGCCGTAAGACAAACACAACATCCATGCCTGACCGGGATTCGAACCCGGACCCCTTACGGACGAATGATCAGAGGCCAGCGCCTTAGACCACTGCGCCACCGGGGCGGCTTATTTAGGTATTTCTCAACAGTATTAGACAGATGAAAGTACGGGTACAACTTGGGACGTATATTTGTATTTTTTTTTTAATGGAGGTTTAACGACCACCGTGAGCAACTCAATGGGCTATAAGCAGTCGCCCGTCCCTAATTTAGGGTCACTGGTTCCAGGGAAGGGAGAGAGCCAGTGCCGTAAGACAAACACAACATCCATGCGTGACCGGGATTCGAACCCGGACCCCTTACGGACGAATGATCAGATGCCAGCGCCTTAGACCACTGCGCCACCGGGGCGGCTTATTTACGTATTTCTCAACAGTATTAGACAGATGAAAGTACGGGTACAACTTGGGACGTATATTTGTATTTTTTTTAATGGAGGTTTAACGACCACCGTGAGCAATTCAATGGGCTATAAGCAGTCACACGTCCCTAATTTAAGGTCACTGGTTCCAGGGAAGGGAGAGATCAAGTGCCGTAAGACAAACACAACATCCATGCCTCGCCGGGATTCGAACCCGGACCCCTTTCGGACGAATGATGAGAGGCTATCGCTTAGACCACTGCGCCACCGGGATGGCATATCTGTAGTTTAACTGAAACCTTCCTTCGGTGTTTCTGTGTTGTTATGTAAATTTAGTTTCTTCTCTCTAAATATTTTCTAATTTAACGACACACACTGAGAAAAAAAGTTTGGTTAAAACAACAAAATAGTTTTGCTGAGCTGTTTTTGTCGATTGCTTTAGCCAAACTCCATCGGAATTGTTTTGTTGGCAACACAAAATTATTTCGTTGGCTATATTTTGTTAATTCAACTAAACGTTTTACCACGATAACAATACATATTATATTGTTGGACCAAACAAATTCCCAAAAATCGACGTAAGCATTTTGTTAAACGAACAAAACTTTTTGTCGTGATAACAATAAATTTTGTTCAATCAACAACAATTTTCAGCAAAATACATTTGTAAGTTCAACAAACATTTTTGTTTACTGCATATCGACAAAAAGTTTTGGTTGATTCAACAATATTTTTGCTGAATTAACAAAACGTTTTTCTCAGTGCATTATTTATCCCTACGAGTAGATGAGTTAACATCGAGTCGAAAGTAAATATAATGGTATGCTGTTTGAGAGCTAAGAAATTAGCGAACGGAGAAGGGTAAGATACCGATTTGTTACGTGAAGAAATTTCTTGCTAACGATTAGAGCAGTGTTGATATATTCAAGCTAAGAACGGTTACTTTGAGCTAACTATTTGTAGAAAGGCAGTATCTTTTGAGTTAAAGATTTGTTGAACAGAAGTTAGATAGCTTCTTGATAGTTTGTTGATATCAGCCTGTATCGTTCAGAAATGAATTACAATCAACGTTGCGTTGCTATGGTGAGCCAATCTGGGAATAGAAAGCGACAATGCATTGTACGTATCATTTCTGACTCATGAACACTTGATCATGTAAATCTACAGTAAATGTATACAAGTGTTTAGTTAGAAACATTTTTGCAAATGCTTGGTGTTTATTTAGAAGCATTTGCAAATGCTTAGTGGTGTAGTAAGAAAGAGTAGTTTAATTCGCCGAGCTTTGTTTGTTTTTTTTATTATTATTATTGAAGGTTTAACGACCACCATGAACAATCCAATGGGCTCTAAGTAGTCTCCCGTCCCTAATTTAGGGCCACGCCGCCCCGGTGGTGCAGTGGTCTAAGCGATGGCCTCTGATCATTCGTCCGAACGTGGTCCGGGTTCGAATCCCGGTGAGGCATGGATGTTGTGTTTGTCTTACGGCACTGGTTCTCTCCCTTCCCTGGAACCAGTGACCCTAAATTAGGAACGGGCGACTGCTTATAGCCCATTGAGTTGCTCATGGTGGTCGTTAAACCTCCAATCAAAAAAAAAAAATTTTAGGGCCACTGGTTTCGGGGAAGGGAGACAGCCATTGTCTTAAGAGAAAAACATCCATGCCTAGCCGGGATATGAACCCGGACCCTTCTTGGACGAATGGGCATAAGCCATCGCTTAGGAGACTGCGCCACCTGGGCGGCAAGAGGATTTGTCAAGGTAAGTTACGTTAGACGAACAATAACCCGTTTGTACGTGTGCGGAGTTTTAAATTAAAACCTAGAGAACAGAACGAGGTTTGAAATCATAAATACAAACAAGAGAACTTGCGGTGGTATTTACGCAGGTCTAATATCCACGTTGTATAAGAGGTAAAGATATCAAATAGTCTTTGTCTCGAGTACAGAGCCAGTGGAAAACAAAGGTCCACGGTGATGGCATTTCAACAGATACACCATCATTGCATATATCATCTCTTGTGACAATTTAAATAGTCTCTCTGATCGCGGTTCCCCTGAATGTTGTGAACAGGGGCACCAGTTTACTTTCATTCCATAAGGGAATTGCTGCGTTGTAAAGTACTTCCTTTGCTAAAGCAATTGATCTGCATATGAAGGACATGCGGAAAGGAAGAGAAGCAAAATGCTTTAGCAAAGGAGTTGCTCCTTGTCTTATGTGGAGTCACTCTGCTTTCGCAAAGGAGATTCTCCTTCTCGTATGTGAAGTCGCTGTGTTTTCGCAAAGGAGACTTCTTTCTTTGTTAAAGCAGTTGCTCATCATACACTCATCGTCATAAAAATCCGCGCATCAAGAAAGAACCGTGCAATTAACGTGAAACTCAACGAATAGCTACGCGGAGGGCAGACATGCAACTTATTACAGTTTCGTGCGATTCCGCATGCCCACGCTCAGGGGACTCCACATTCGTGCCGAAGTGCACGGTAAGAGTCTGGTGAGATCCCTGAGCGACAGACATGCCAAGGAGCCGCCGTAGATGTGCGTAAGGGCAACTGACTTGGTTTGAACGAGGCCGTTTCTTCGGGATTAGAGAGGCAGCGTGGCCATCGCGCTGAATCGGCCGCCATTTGGTCCGGTCGGACAGAACGGTGCAATCGGGTTTGGGCGCAATGGACACGGGAAGGGACCCAGACACTGCGGACCGGCTGTGGACGACCTAGACATACCGCCAGCAGAGAGGACCGTGGGATTGCAAGAGTGGCATGCACAGATTCAACGACGTCCTTGCCCAATATCCAGAGACATGTGGCGGCTGTACAAGGGACTCCTGTGTCCGCCAGAACCATTTTCAAACGCCTGGCAGAGGCAAATCTGCACTCTCGACGGCCGTTGCGTTTTCTGCCATGTTAACACCTGACCATCGTCGGCGTCGATTGCAGAGGTGTCAGCAGCGAGCAACGTGGAATGCTACGAATTAACGACGTATAATGTTCAGCGACAAATCCCGCTTCTGTATGGGAACGGACGACCAGAGTGTGGAGGACCACAGGTGAGCGCTACGATCCCAACCTCAATGTACAGCGACACACGTCCCGAACTGCAGGCACATTACTTTACAGTGCAGAAATTCCGCTATGGAATGAAAGGGAATTGTTGGACCGCTCATAACTTTCAGGGAAACCGCGTTCGTAGAAACTATTCAAATTGTCAAACGATATGATGTATTCAGTGATGGTGTATATAGATGATTTATTCAGTGATCGGCCCCATGCGCTGCCTTTCCTAGCGGGGCGGCCCAGAGCCATTTTCCAACAAGATAACGCTCGTCTGCACGCGGGTGGGGTTTCCCAGGACTTTCTACGTCAGGCTTCGATTTTTCCGTGGCTTGCCAGATCACCTGATCTCTCGCCCATCGAGCACGTGTTAGACCAGATGGGACTCCAGCTTTTTAAATGCCATCACCGTGGATCTCTGTCTTCCACAGGCTCTGAACTCCAGACAAACAGTCTGACATAATATCTTAGCCTCTTATACTACGTGAATATTAGACACACGTGATGGCCACGGCTAGTTCACATGCTTATATTGTTATATTTATACACGGTCGAGTCACATTATTGTTACCAACAGTTATATCCAAAATAACCGCCGTGTGCAGCGCGGACAGCAGCTAGACTGGCTGGGAGTGACTCAATAAGGTGCTGGAACGTTTTCACAGGTATGTGGAGTCATACTGACTGCAGTGCATCTGACAACTGCTGGAGGGTGCGTAGTGGAGATCGATAGAACGAACAACACGATCGAGGTGGTCCCTCAGATGCTCAATTAGGTTTAACCGAGCAAGTACTTTGAAGTTTTCATCGTGCTCTTCCAACCACTCTCAGACATTTCTAGCTGTGTGACACGTGGTTTTTTTTTGTGCTGGAAGATCCCATCCGCCCCAGTAAAGACAATCAACATGTATGGGTGTACCTGGTCTGCAAGGATGGATTCATAACGAATTCGATCCAGAGTGCCTTCCACAGGTATATGAGTGGACCCAGAAAATGCCACGAAAACATTCCCCAGACCATAACGCTGCCCCGACTTGCTTGTGTTCTTCCAGCAATGGTTGAAGAGTGTTTGTTCTCCCCTGGATCTCGCCTTATACACCAACGTCCATCCGTTCGATGAAGCAGAAAACATGACTCATCGGAGAAGGCAATCCTTTGCCAATCAACGGAGGTCCAATTCCGATACTGCAGTGCAAATGTAAGGCTTTTCTGCCGATGCACCTTCGTTAGCATAGGTGCAGTGACCATTTGTCGGCATCGGAGCCCCACACGCAGTAGAGTTTGCTGTACTGTCGTTTTAGACACACTTCCGGTAGCTCCCTACTTCATTCGGCCAGTGAGTTGCTCCAATGTAGCGTGTCGATCGGCCCTCACGCACCTTCGCAGCCGACATTCACCTCTCACATCAATGGCACGTTGTGCTCTGCAGTTTTCACGTTGCTTATTCGCAATGGTGCCATTTCTCCATTCACGATACACTTTAACCACAGCAGCGGGCGAACAGTTCGTAAACTGCGCTGTTTCAGAAATACTGCCACGCTTGGCCCGAAAACCGATAATCGTCCCTTTTTGCAAATCTGATAAATGGCTCCTTTTATCCATGACAACAACGAGTGATATGCTTTCAGAATCAAGCCAGCTCATGACATGTGCCTTCTTTCATTAGCTACGCGCTGTTGACATCAAAAGTAGGAGGTGGTCGCAATAATGTGACTCGACTGTGTAAGTTCCTAATGCAACTTACCTTGAAAAAGCCTCCCGTTGGCCGGAGAAAGCTGGGCGAATTAAAATACTCTTTTTTTACTACACCAGTTAGGGATTTATGTGCCGTTATTATATTCTCAGTTATTAGGCTGCATTTAGTAGTTTTGGATATATCCTTAAGATTTCTCTCACATTTCTTAATGAAATTTGTAGCTAATACGTGCAGCATTTTATGTGTTGCTCACGCCGGTCTTTAAACCCTCAAATAAAAAACAAAGCAAAAAAAATAACTGTGTCACGTGACGAGTATCTTAAGAAATCTAAGAACTTCGCACTAAAAGAATCAAAGAAGTTTGACACTTCTTCGATCTTTTTTCAACATTTCATTTACAAAGAAATGTTGAAAAAAAATCGAAAAAAGTGTCACAATATTTAAAAATACGAGAAATTCTCCCAAATGTTTTAACGAATATTAGAATCTTGAAAACGCGATATTATACTTTACCCATAGGTTTAATAACATTATTTCACTGAGAATTTTGATTTTCATAGTATATACGACGTTTTCCATAACCCAAAAAGGACCGACGATTTCCGTTGTAACTGGAATCTGGTAATTACCCCATATAACTTGTTATATAATGCGCTAATACGATATGGTCATGTTAAACCATAAGTGATGAAATGTCACCCAAAATTTTAATTCAGGGCAGAACCTTTAAAAAACATTTCATTATTGCAATCATGTGTGGCTCGTATTCCGAAAGATGAGAAAACAAATTATTCTCACGTACTAAAGTCTGTGCAATCCGTGTTTATGTGAAGATTAACTGAAATTTGGAAAATCATTTTTATTTGACGAATTCCCATATAATTATGTTTCATTTTAATAAACTTACAGAAAAAAAGTAACGATAGTGAATCTGATTAGTTGGCTTGAATTTAGGAAAAGTCCTGAACATACTTTTCACAAATCGGAAACCTACTTCCTAAACGAAACTAATTACTCAACATGTTTCCTATAAATTCTGCATAAAAAAACCTGGTGTTTTTTTGTTTTTTTGTCTCATCAATCTTTTATCTCCAGCAAAATATGCTTCCAAAGTGAATTCTGTACAGACGTGTATCTACAAAAAACCTACACACAGAAAGAATTACTATTCTTTTTCCTGTTTAAGCCTTTCGTTTACCTCCATTCTGTTTACATTTTTTAATTTTCCCTTTTTTTTTTCGTTAAAATTTTCGTTGTCCTTACCTCTTAAGTATAGATTTATTTTTGTATTACGTATTTTATTGAGAGAGAGTAAAGCGGTTTCTTCGATTCACAGTTGCATCCCACTTAATGCTTTCCCGTGTCAGATTTTCAGCAAACTGAGACTTGTCTTTTATTAATGCTATTATCCTTAGCAAAATTCAGGGGAAAAAATATTCCCCTGAAATACGATCCAAGGAAGCTTTGTGAGTCCAATGAACGCGAAGGAAATACTTAATTATCGGTGACGAAAGTCTTCGCTTAAATATACTTCAGCTTCCCATAATTCGAATTAGCACCTTCTCTCCAAAATATCACAAGGAAATTAAAACTCCCCGATTAAATAAACTTCAAAGTTTGTTTCCGGCAAAGCCTTTATTTAATCTTACAAGATTCAGTCAGGGGTTTGATCGTTAGCTTATTTAGACGTCCTCGTTTTGGATTTCGTAATCGTATTTGGGTGTAAAACTGAAAACACGACTTATGTGAAGATGAAAGAGGTTCCATGCGTGTTTGTGTCCCGGAAATAACATAATCTTATCAGTTTACTGCAACTAATGCTCTTATTCCAGTTCAGAATGTGTTTGCATGATGTTACAAAACACGTATCTCAATCTCGACAAAATTTCGTTTTGATTCATGGAGTTTCAGAATCCACATCACGTACGTTTCCCGTTTTAATCAAACGCGAATTCCTTTTAAATAAGAGAGGCGCTCCCATCTTTTCAGTGTGATTCCACTTCTGTATTGCTCTTTCTTATCTTCTTTTTGAAACATCAGTAATTGTCTTTCTACAAAGTTTTCTGAAGTGTAACCTAACACCACACCTCATTTGTATTCCTAGGAACATTCAACGTGATTGTAATTTCGTAGCTCAACATGCAAATATTTAGCATTCTGCGTCTTTTGTGTCAAAAGTTCTGAAAAAATTTGCTCTCAGAGCTCGATATCATTAGTTCTGAAGAAATTGCATATATATTTGCCTTTTTTTCTTTCTTACAGAAGACTTGGAATAACTTTGTGCATTTAAGAGTACAAAGGTTATTCAATACAATAATGTAACTGTAGAAATACAAACTTCGTGCTGTTGTTGCTTAAGAAGCAAGTAACATTTAATAATGTTACTCAGAAGCAAGTAATGATTTTAATAACTTAAAATTACCACATATTATAAAATATATATAGCTAGAACACATTAGTAAAAAGCGATGGGCACTGAGAGAAACCTTCAAGGCACTTGTTCTTTATATACAACTGACGCTATGCGCCTATTAATGCTTGCATTTTAATGTTCAACCAATCACCTTAGGTGGGAGGGGGTGGGGCTGGCAATGATAAACAATTGTTAATTTTCAGAATTTGTTTCCACTGAGGGGGTATTACATACGGATAATCACCACTGCAACATTCTTGTTTAAATTTAGTCTGTTAATTTATTCAATTCTGTTAAGTCTGTTAATTTTACATTCTTCTTTATATTTATAAATTATTATTAACAGAAACTCTGTTAATTTATCAATTGAAACAAGAATGTTGCAATTATGATTATCCGTCTGTAATACCACCACAGTGGAAACAAATTCTGAAAATTAACAAATCCTTCATCTTTGCCACTCCCACCCCCTTGAACCTGAGGTGATTGGTTGAACATTAAAATGTAAGCACTAATATGCGCATGGCGTCAGTTGTATGTAAGACACTACAGGTTTTTCTCGGTGCCATTCGCTTTTAACATACATCTGATGAAGGATTCTAGTGAATCAGAAAGTACTAATGTACTTTAACTATATATATTTTATAATATGTGGTAATTTTAAGTTATTAAAATCGTGTATAAGACGGAATTATTTGCTTCTTGAGTAACTATGTATGTAGTCAGGTTATTTCGTTTAAAGCATTTCAATCTTCAGTGATGTGATTATTTCAATACACATCCAATACAATTTTTCCCATATAGAATAGAATCCGGTTTCATAGCATCATTACATATTTTGTTTGGCTTGTTTTTCCGTTTGAAACTACCGAAAACCTGACAAATTTAGTTTTCAAATGACGTAAGAGAGAACACATACCTTATTTTTGACTGTCTAGGAACACTTAAGTAATGCGCAGATGATAGAGCTTAAAGCTTGGGCCGCGGGTGGCCTAGTGGGCAACGTTCGTGACTGCCGCGGAAAGGACCTCAGGTTCGATCCCAGGCAGGTACGAACACTCGATCCACTAAATATCCGCCGTGCGTCGGATGGGCACGTTAAGCCGTCGGACCCCGGGTACTGGGTTCCCGGTAATAAATAAGAGCGTCTTCTTCCTCCCCCTTTCTACTTCGCTTCCGTGTCACTTTCCTATCGGGCACTCTAGCCAAAATCTCCTAGCTTCCTATTTCTAAGGGTTGTTTAAGACCTGGGGTCAGACACTCTCTTCCTAAAAATCCTCTTGATCTGATCTGATCTGAGCTTAAAGCTTCCTTCTTGAGATATGTGCTCGAATTAAAAAAAAAAAAAAAATAGGTACACTTCAGAAAGAGTAGGGAGACCGTACATTACTTCTTGAAATACAATGATTTTATAACTAAAGAATAGATACACATCTGCGTCGGAGTAATGCTGAACTGTAAATGTAATAAACTCAAATTTGGAACATATTGATAATTTCATGCATCAAATGCAGTCGTGATAGAACTGCGTCATCCCGAGATGAAGTCGAGGACATTTTTTGTCAGGAAGTACTTTATTGAAAAAACCTGACAACAGAAGGATCAGATGTCGACGCGAGAACTACATACAAATATGTAGAACATACACTTATGTTTACAGAACACAGAACTGCTGAAAGTAGTAGAGCTATGACTTTGATTTTTACTGGATGTATTTGCTCATTAGGCAATACAGCACAGAAGATTATCATCTCAGTGTATATATACCAGGTGCATGATGTAGCTAACAATCGATGTGGCCAACTCTGGCTTGTATCACCTGTTGTACGCGCTGAGATATCGAATCAAATAATGTGTGAATGATGTCTTGTGGAATAGTCATTCAGACAGCATAGTCCAAACTTCATCGAGAGTTGCATGTCCCAGGGGTTTTCTATGGGTGATAAATTCGGCAATCTAGCCGGTCACGGCAGAAGTGGAACATTGTTATCCCTGAAGAAGGCACGTGTTTTCGCTGCATCATGCGGTGTGGCATTGTCCTGCGGAAATATGGCCCAGGGGACATTCTGCAGGTACGGAAGAGCGACAGGTCAAAGAATGTCATTGACGTAATAAGCACTCGTTATGGTGGCACGAACTCTTACAAGAGGTAATTTGCTTTCGCACCCGATAGCACATAAGATCATAATACCTCGTGTTGGTGCGATATGCCTGGTGTGAGTACACTCTTCCTAGCGTCTTTTCCCCCTTTCGTCACATCACTCCCTTTGTTCGATGCACCATTGAATCCTGGAAGTCAGTTGTTGTGGGGTCAAATATATTCTGAAAAGCGGCCACAGAGCTTGTAGTCCGAACTGTTATCATCGGCGGTGACATACTTTTGCAGCTGACATGGGAGATAATCTTCCCTGTCAGGTGCGCGCGCACGAAGCTAAAATATCTTCCGCGTAGTAAGCATTTTAGATCAAAATTCCCAAATCCCTAACTAATTTTCATAAATCGAAACTCAATTACCTGCAGAAATAATAATAAACAAATAAAACTCGGTGTTCTCAAAAGTCAAAACAACACTTTTTTTAAATGCCATTCGCCTCCTTCTAAGTTCGTCTCATTGTCCTCTTCCTTCTCTGAAGCTTCTTGCAAATTAGCCTCGTGCGAGTAGATAGTGAACGCGAGAATGCGGATTAGTGATTTTCCAAACTCCGAGAAAGAGTCAGATATCGAGTCTTTACTCAAAACAACACATCAGCGCCATCCAATCACAGCAAACCGTAACCAAGTTAATTATACTAAGTAATGCACCCCAATGTTACTTGTCGGAGGGAAAGGCATTCCGGTCAGTTAAATTGTAAGCCTCTGGTAAAAGGGGTTTGCTCAAAACTTTGTCTGATAATAAGGGGCCGTCCATAAAGTACGTCCGAGATTACAGGGGGGGTTCCTGACAACCGGACCAAATGTGACATGGGGAATGGGGGGAGAGGTTTAGTAATTCGGACGTCCAGCGGCAAAAATATAGTGGATGGCATTTCTTCGTTTTCACTTTTTTCTTCTTTTAATAGTTAAAAAAAGATATGAAATATTTCAGATTTCTGATGATATTTAGCTAAATCAGAATATTAATATTAAGTTCTCCTATTTGTACTACCAAATCTATCGTGTTTTGTAGATGGTATGATCGGGAGTGTTGCAACCTTGAACGTGTGAGTTCCTTTCTAGATCCCTATTTAAGAATGATAAAGTTCGGGTAGAATTTGGGAATAAATTAATGCCTAAATAATAAATATTTTCTGAAGAAAAAGTGTAAATACACTGGCGGAAAGTGAAAAAAGAACACCAAGAAGGAATTAGCGGACGATCATGAAATTTACATAGTTAAAGGCGTCGAGCCTACGTAGGTGTGATGTTAATTTCGGGACCAACCGGTAAGCGCTTACGTCACAGCACGGCATAATATGCAAATTATCGTCGGTGGTATTTAAGGAGTACGGCGAAGAGAATGTAATCAGTCGTCGGCGTACGGACACGTGCAAAGACTCTGCAATGCCTAGACATGGAAGACGTGTACGATTTCAGCAGTTATCGGACTTTGAGCGAGGTGTTCAAGTCGGACTCCGCGAGGCCGGGTGGTCGTATCGTCGTATTGCGGAGCAAATTGGACGGGAAGTATCGGTGGTGGTACGATGGTGGCGTAGATGGTCCTAGGAACATTCCCACAAGAGAAGACGTGGAACCGGGAGTCACTGGCGGATTGATGAGCGGACCGATCGACGCATAAGAAGAGCGGTGTTGTCACGCAGAAAATCCACTGTGACGTAAATCCGAGCTGCCGTTGCACCTGAGGTGACTGTGCGAACAATCCGAGACAGTCTACTGGATGCAGGACTACGTGCACGTGTGCCTCTGGTATGTGTACCTCTGACTCCAGCCCACCGTCAGGAACGGCTGCAGTGGGGTCGCCAACGTCTGCACTGGAGAACGCAGTGGCGATCTGTTGTGTTCAGCGATGAAAGCAGATTCTGCTTGGGAGCCTCCGATGGCCGTATGCGTGTTCGCAGATGCACAGGGGAGCGTCTCCATCCTTCTTGCATCCGCCAGCAACAAACAGGGCCTACACCTGGTCTCCTGGTGTGGGGAGCTATCAGCTATCACTCCCGTACACAACTAGTGCTTGTACCGGGTACGTTAAACAGCACCTCCTACATCAACATCATCATTCAGCCCGTTGTTGTGCCATTTGTAAGGCCGGTCCATCGTGGTGTTTTCCAGCAATATAACGCACGCCCACACACGGCACGTGCAACGCAACATGCACTTCAGGGTGTGAGACAACTTCCGTGGCCTGCACGTTCACCGGATTTGTCCTCCATTGAGCACGTGTGGGATTTTATGGGACAACGACTTATCCGGTCTCCACGGCCAGCCGCGACCATCCCCGATTTACGCGTCCAGGTTGAGGATGCTTGGAACTAAATACCCCAAACTTATATCCAACATCTTTACGACAGACTCCATGCCAGAATTGCACAGTGTGACGCAATTCATGGCGGTTCAACCTCGTACTAACCATGTTACATGTAAATGTTATTTTTCAGTTTACCAGCAAACACAGCTGTATTTTGCCATAATGTTTTGATCACGTTATCCTCTGTATTCCGTTATTATGCTGTATAAATTTCGTTGGTATCAGACGTCTCCTTCTTGGTGTTCTTTTTTCAATTTCCGCCAGTATATATGGAAGATTCCTTTAAATAATTACATGTTTTCTTTCTGTTTCTCAACGGACTTCTAAAAGCAGTTGTCAAAAATAAAGGGGGTTGCTGGAATTAGGACGTACTTTTTAGGGGTGGGGTGTCAACAATCGGACAAAATGTGACATGGGGGGGAGTCTGAAAATAGTAAAAAATCATGGACGTACTTTATGGACGGCCCTAAGGCAGATTTCTTCCAACATCAAAGACGCTGAACGAACGCTGTGTTTGCGTTCAAGTTCATTTTTGTACAGTATTTGTTGTTAAATTTAATAATGCCTAAACGAAAGAATCAGATTTATTTAGAACCACTGAGCCGCCCCGGTGGCGCAGTGGTCTAAGCGATGGCCTCTGATCATTCGTCCGTAAGGGGTCCGGGTTCGAATCCCGCTGAGGCATGGATGTTGTGTTTGTCTTACGGCACTGGCTCTCTCCCTTCCCTGGAACCAGTGACCCTAAATTAGGGACGGGCGACTGCTTATAGCCCATTGAGTTGATCACGGTGGTCGTTAAACCTCCAATCAAAAAAAAAAAAAAAAGAACCACTGAAAAAAGTATGCTGTTGCGTTTAAGTCTTCATGGTTGAAAAAACATGAAGGAAAACAAATATCAAAATAAATAAAATGTTTTGCCCAAGTGGATTTGATGCCTGCCCAGCTCATTGGGTTAGGCGGGCATTGCCCATCGCCGCTTAGAGGGAATATTAATGTGAGAGTGCGTCACATTTCGCCACGTCTACGTCAACGCCTTTGGTGATCAGAGTTGGAAACGGGTCAAAAATTTTGGACCCGGACTCGGCCGTCACATAGTTGGACCCGACCCGGACAAATCTGCCTTGAACTATAAATTCGAATATATCATCATTGTCAAACATTATCAATCCACAGCTGGATGAAGGTCTCCCCAAGTTTCTTCCACAACGGACTGTCTTGGGCCAGTCTCCTCCATCCACCCATCTCTCACGTGGTCTTCTTCTGGGTGTTTTCGTGTCTCTTGAAATCCAGTCTAAAATTTCGGTTGGTCATCGGTGATCCGTCCTCCTGCAGTATGTCTAGCCCATCGCCATTTCTGGGATTTTATTCTGATCATGATGTCTTCCGCTCTTGTGATTTTCCTTATTTACGAGTTCCTCTTTTTATCTTTACTGGTTACATCAAGCATGCATCTCCCCAGGCTGCTTTCAGTTGTCTGCAGTCTTTGTATATCTTTTTTAGTTAAAGTCCACGTCTCTTCTGCCTACTTAGGCACTGGAAGGATGCATTGATTAAACACTTTTTTTTAAGACATAATGGCATATTGCTCTTGAAAATTGTACTGGTTCTTCCAAAAAGTCTCCAACCAAGTTTCTTCCGCCAATTAATTTCTTCATCAATGTTAACCTTGCTTGATATCTGCTGCCCAAGGTAAATGTAGGAATTAATTATCTCCAGCTTTTCCCCATCAATCGATAAATCTTCATTCCTTGTAAAAGCATCGTACTTCAGTTTTATCTTCTGAAAGGTCATTTTTAATCCCATTTCTTTACCCTTCTCGGCAAGTTCCAGGATCATACTCGGCAGCTATTTCAAAGACCTCTGAAGGGTTCTTTGAAATATTTTTTCTTTTCAAAAATAAAACTGAAATACAAGCGGGTCGAAATCGGATCAAGAACAGTTTGCACCCGACCCGTTTGTCTCGCAAGAAATTGTCGACTCGGTGACCCGTTTCCTTCTCTGTTGATGATGCAGAACTGTCACTCAAAGACATTCTCATGAGATGACTGTTATTCCTCAACGTTGTCTGTGTACGACTTCCAGAACCTTCGCTTGGTGTCCAACGCTCTACTTCTTACCATTCCCTGCGCACTCTTGCCACGACGGATGCACTGCGCCTCACACAACCGACGATCACCAGGAGGAAAACATTGCAGTCTCATTCCGATAACGCGACCTCTGTCGAACTCTCTGATGTGACTGTACGACTGTGTTACGCGACGACGACCCAACTGCTGAGTAAGCACTGATATGGCGAACGAGCCAAGCGGCGCTTATAATAGAAAAACGACCGGTTTCCGGTCTGCAGCGTTACGCGATCTCATTTGCTTAGACGCGGTAAGCATGCCCCTATGACGCCGAAATGTTCAATGTTTCTGGGATATTGTCTGATTAGCATATCCTGTAAAAATCAGACTACTCCTTTCAAGTGTTGTGGTTGTTTTTTTTTTTTTATGAACATGAGGGTATACACTAAAGTGCCAGAAAAACTGGTACAGACGAGCTTATGCAAAATACATAGCAACGTCGCCTATGCGCGTACTCGGTTACGTCCGCCAGTGCGTACGTAAAGCGATAGACATCCTTGCCAGCTGTCAGAGCTGTTTTCGGCATGAGAATGACAAGTAATAACGATTTCAGCGATTTTCAACGCGGTGTCATATTTGGCACTCGTGAGATGGGCCATAGTATTTCGGAGGTAGAAACGAAGTTCGGATTTTCACGGACGACCATTGCAATTGTGTACCGTGACTACAAGAATTCCGGCAAAACCTCCAACCTACGATACTAGTGTGGCCGTAAAAAGACATTGGGTAAACGTGACCATCGTCAGCTGTTAAGAATCGTTTCACGCGATAGGCTTGCAACACTCTCGCAGGTATCATCGGAATTCAATGCTGGATCCTCAACAAGCATCAGCGTCCGGACTGTGCAACGTACCCTGCACGATATAGGCTGTGGGAGCCGACGCCCGGCTCGAGTCCCCTTGATGGTTGCACGACATAGAGCTATGCGCCTCGCTTGGGAACGGCAACACCGCCACTCGACATTTAATGACTGGAAACAAGTAGCCTGGTCTGACGAGTCACGTTTCTAACTGTATCGGGTAGATGGAAAGATTCGTGTGTGACGCAAACCCCATGAAGCCATGCATCCCGCCTGTCAACAGGGAACTGTACCATTCATGTCCTGCATTCATGCTGATGTGTTGGGCCTGTTCCAACAGGACAATACCCCTCTCACACAAGTATCGGGACGCCACATTATAGTTAGACGAGCATTCATCTGAGTTTGGGGTGTTGCCATTCCAACCCAAGTCCCAAGATCTGAACGTGATAGAACACATTTGGGATGCCATGCAA
The DNA here is from genome assembly GCA_039090855.1 of Macrothele yani. Lineage (NCBI taxonomy): Eukaryota > Metazoa > Arthropoda > Arachnida > Araneae > Macrothelidae > Macrothele > Macrothele yani. The sequence continues at coordinate 89,755,556 of CM077026.1, forward strand.
CGCGCTATCGAACACAGGAATCCGAGACCTCGGAATACACTCGAATTGTGGAACGCTCTGCAGGAAGTATGGTGTGCATTGCTTACAGCATATTTCAGAAGCTAGTGGAGTCCATGGCTCGTCGTATTTCTGCAGTCATGCGCTCCCGTAGGGGACCTACCAAGTATTAGACTGGTCTACCAGTTTTACTGACACTTCAGTGTATATGCACAAGGGGCAACTCAAATGAAAATACAGCGGTGTAGCCCGGTAAGACTATATTCCGAGTCCGGATAAGAGTGTACTATTGTGGAAAGCCCACAACAGCTATTTCAATTGGAAAAAGTAGGCCCTAGTATTTAGAGTAAAGGCAACAAAATTATTGGTAAGAATTTATTTTAGTTTACTTGACAGTTTATCGGACAAAATTGCTTTTTAAAACAAATTTTCAAAATGGCAAAGTTTTTTTAGAAATAAGATCTGCAACATAACCAATCCTGCAGTCAAATGTTGCGCAGCGCTGTGAGTTTTGTCCGCAGAAGACATCAAAGGTGAAAAGCTCTTTCCAGCATGACCACACATTTTCAATAGGATTGAGATCAGGGGATTGTGGCGGCCGTGGAATGTGATAGAAGTCCTCTTCGTGTTCATCAAACCAGTTTTGCACAACTCTGGCACGATGGGCTGAAGCATTATCATCTCTAAACATGCCATCGTATGCAGGGGAAAAAGTAACACTGTAGGATTCCCTACAACTTTAAAATATTCCTCGGATGTCATCTCACCTTCCACTGATATTAACGGACAAAGTGCGTACCATGTGCAAATGTTCATTTCCATTTGTACCGTAGTTGGAATCGTATCTTTGTTTCTAAGATGCGATTTGAAGGAATCCTATTTGCCTCAGACTCCTTTCATTATCAGAAATGTTTTGTGCAGAATGTGTAATATTACACAATACACATTTCAACCGCTAATCACCGAAATTAGCTATTTCTATTTGTTGATATTTTATAGATTGTGTAGAGGGCTGCGGATGGCTTAGTGGTCAACGTTAGTGACTGCTACGGAGAGGTTTCAGTTTCAATCCCAGGCAGGTACGAACGCTCGAACCAATAAATATCTTCCGTGCGTCAAATGGGCACGTTAAGCCGTCTAACCCCTGGTACTGACCCCCCCCTCCCCCTCCATTATAAATAAAGGCGTTTTCCTTCCCCTTATTCCAATTATCCTAGCTTCCTACTTCCAAGGGCTGTTTAAGACCTGGGGTCAGACACTCCCTTCCTAAATTCCTCTGCATATGATCTGATCTAGACTGTGTAGAAATCCGGTTAATATATTTCTTTTTCTTTTGTGTAATTGATTCAAAACACTATTAAGAGCTCTAACCGGCGGCTGCATTGATTTGCCAGTAATCCTCAAGGGCGCATTGTCGTCTTTGCGGAACGTAACCCGCCATGAGCAGACGAGAGGGAGATTAAGAGCTCTGCTTATATTGCGCATTTTAAATTACGCGTCAATTTCTTTTCTCGGGAGCGTAAATGCTTTCGGTTTTTTACTGTTTTACTTCTAAAGATCTGGTCTGAAGTTTGTTTTTGTTTTTTTTTCTTGTCGGGAAAGATTCAAAGTAAGTGATAGCCAAGAATTTGGTGTCATCGATCGTTTTAAAATCATATCACCGCAAACTCAATCGAAGACAGGAAATTTGTTTGATAATGCAGTTTACATATAAATGAGGTAACAGTGCCTGTGATAAAACCTCCTGCGTACGTACTTACGATTGAGAGATTTAGAAAATGTTCTTTCCACGTATCTCCTGCAAACCGCAAAACATATTTTAAACGCGGATGCGATATGTGTGAACACAAGGCACGTACGAGAAGAACTATGCCCTCGCGTCTACATAACTCCTGAAGCCTGATTGTTATTTATGACACCTCTGGAATTTTTACTTGATATAATTATTTATTGCATGTTTTTGCTCCTACATCCGTTGCTATTCCTCCATTCATCCTGTTTTGGGAGAGAACGTAGATGGGAGATTGGTAACATCTGGGGAGTGGTTTCTATGAATGCGAGATCTATTTATATGAATGCATCTATGTTTAGATCGCGGTCAGGTGAAGAAAAAATGAATGCTGCGCGGAGGTTGACTCAACGCTCTCACTTTCCGTTCTTAGGCAAAACCCCTCCTATTGACATTTCTGAAGCCCTTTCGTGGCGCCTCCCTCTCTCTCTCTCTCTCATCCATGTCACTTTTTTCTCTTTCATTTACCGTACTTTTGTTTCTGTTTAGCGCTTCGTTCAAAAACAAAATGCTTGTTTATAGTGCTTATTTGTCTTGCATTCCGTAAAAACTATGTATCCATATCTGTCAGTGGGATCCAAAAAAATTTCTTTTATACTGGATCCATTTTACATCCGGTACCCTAAATTACAACATTTTTTTCACACACGTACTTTTGTTTCTGTTTTAGCGCTTCGTTCAAAAACAAAATGCTTGTTTATAGTGCTTATTTGTCTTGCTTCCGTAAAAACTATGTATGCATATCTGTCAGTGGGATCCAAAAAAATTTCTTTTATACTGGATCCATTTTACATCCGGTACCCTAAATTACAACAAATTTTTTCACACATTTCCGAATCTTCTCTGGAGTATCTGCTAGATACTTAGATTTTTCATTTTGCGATACCTGTCGTTTTAACTGCCGATTTGAAAAAAAAAATGTACGAGGCATATTCCGAAAGTAAGTACCATTAGGCAATTATAATTAAATGAGATTGAATTTGCAAAACATGCTATTTTTTTATCAGATTCGCCATGCTTTTGCTTTTAACTACGTTTCTACTTAGTATCCACCATTATTGATGTACTTATCGTAACGCGGCACTAGTTTTTGCATCCCTTTGTCGTAGATCGAGGTGTCTGTGAAGACTGCCACTTTGCACTGCTCCTTTGATTTCATCGCCGTCGAAGAAACGCCGTAAACATCTTTAGATGCAAGAATAGGGTAAAATAACTTGGCGCTAAGTCTGGGATGTTGGGGGATGATCCGTTTGTTTCCAGCCAAATGACGTGAACAGTGCTGGAGTCTCACGACCTAAGTTGAACTGTCTGACCAATTTCCTCACAAGTCCATCACTCAGCAGTTTGACCGTATACACCACAATTCTGATAATGAATATCAGTCGGTTTCGCATTCTTTGCATTCAAAAATTGAATTATGGACTTTATCTCACAGTCGTCGGGCCGCTCGATCTTCTTCTTAAACATGTAAAACACACAGAACAACACCCAAACACGATCTGATGCTCTCGTAATGGCGTCTGTGTCTTGCCCACAAATGAGGAAAATCAGAGCGCCTGCGCGATTTTCCTCATTTCAGGACCGCAGCACCGCAGCAAAAATATTCGCAAACGGTACTAACTTTTCGAATATCCCTTGTATTATCATTAGCAGGCATCCCATCCTTAATTTGGGGCCGCTGGTTCCTGAGGGGTGTGGCATAGTCGTTGCGCAGGCGCATCACCCATGCCTCATTCAGGGCTCGAGCGCAGAACCACTCGGACGAATATCCGGATGCCAGCGCTTAGACCACTGCACCATCAGGCTGCTCCGCTAACTTTAGCAATGGCCAAATGCGTATAATTCACACCCAAACTGATTTATAATATTCCTCGCGTTGCATTGCTTTTGCATTTGAAATTGTAGCTTAGTTCAAAATAAGTCTCACATGAAAAATTGTTTTTGCATCCAATTTTTCGTTGCTGTGACCATTACATACCATGTCTTTTCAAGCTTTTCTGATACGAAATTCCAACTCGGCAGGAGTAAACTACTACCGCTTACTTGATCTCATATTCAGATTCAACTCTAGGTGACGTAAATATAGATTTTTCGTTCGACTAACCCGTGAGTGGCGTCGTGCATATTTAGTACGTACAGAGCGTCGTGCGGTCCAGGAGACCGCTGTCTGTACTGCACCCTAGAAAAAGACCTGTTGCAGAAAGAAAATACAGTAATTACAGTTTTGCACTTTAATAACACTCCGAGACTCAAATGTGAGAAAAAAAAATATTTTAAAACTTTGTTACTGAAAATCACGCAATTTTGTTGGAATACAGATATTTTAATCTGAATCACATATAATGTTTTTAATTCTCTTAAAAAAATACGTACCCTTCTAAGATTATGTATATCTGCTGTTGATGAAATATTCTTCATAAAAACTATATAAATTGTATATGACGTACTTTCATCACTGGAATTTGTGACCTACATCCGACCCTGGATGTGAGAACAGGTCGTGAGACTCTTTGATGGGGCCGGAATAGCATCGACTAGCGCAAATCTTGAAGCTTCTCAGATATCTACGTTCAGTTGCTTGGAATTATTTCATTTTCCTGGGTAGTGTAATGACTAGCATGCTCGACAGGAAATCGGGAGGTGCGGGTTCGATTCCCGCTCCAGGACTGAAAATTTTAAAGTTTTCTAAAGGAAGTAGTTACATGGAATACAGTGAAAATATGTCAATAATAACGTTACGATACCTACCATGTATTATTTATGAAGAATTATTTCTTCGGGGAAATTCGTTTCCCAATTTCATATATGTATTAGATCCCTCCAGTGAGAATTTTTTAGAAAACTGCAGGCGTTCAACTGACAACACGTTCATCTTCCGGAATCTGAGTTCGCACATTCAAGCAGTATTTTTTGGCAACACTCAAGGCATGTTGGCCTATTGCAGGAAGAACACAAATAGGCAGTTTTACGCTTCTTTGCCACTGCACATAGGAAGCATGTTTTTCTTCCTAATCTACTCCTCTTTCCTGATTCCAAGGATGCGTTTTATGGACAAACGCAATTCCCTTTAAAGTCTCGTGTTATCCAATCTCTCTTTTAGATATGGATCCACAAGATGCTTAGCTAGAGATTTCATGAAATCCATCCGTGATAGAGGATCCGGATTACTATGAGACTGATACAGAATATATGCATCTGCTGTACTCATATCTAATATTCCAAAAATACAGCCATCGGTCAACGTCTAGTGCGATGACTAGAGCTATAAATACTGCACTTATCTAATGCATCAACTCTTTTTTCATCTAATGCATCAACTAAGGGCCGCTGATGACTCCCACATAGGAACCTCAGGTTCGATCCCGGGCAGGTGCGAACGACGCTCGAACCACTAAATATCCGCAGTGCTTCGGAAGTGCACGTTAAGTCGTCAGACCCCGCGTTAGGAGATTCGAGCAAACTAGCCCGAATCTCCTAACTCCCTGTTTCTAAGGGTTGCTTAAGACTTTGGGTTAGACACTCCCTTTCTAAAATCCTCTACTGACGATCTGATCTATTGCGCATCGACTCCTCCTTTTGTGCATTTATAAAAACTAATTATTTCCGGTTTCCCAGTCTCTTCATATACTTTTTCCGAGTGATGCGTTGAGGATACAGGAATGACAGCTTTGGTTTTTCTTCTTAGGAACATAAGAGACTACAATCAGAATAACCTAACAACGATCTGAACAGTCAGACGATTTTCCCCAAACCCAAACAGTAAAATTTGAAAGAAAATCGAGATTCTTTGAACGCATCGCTAACATCGTACCCTCTATTAGACCGCACGATGCGTCTTACGGGACGGCTTTGAACGAAACGCTTTGCGATACGTAAGTTGCATCGTACAGTCCGTGGGACCGCTGCATCAATAAACAAGAAAGACGACACTGAATTTTCGGGTGTAATAAGCAGGTCTTTTGAATCCGTTTGGACGCAAATTAAATTTATCAAAGCTATTCAAAGTCAATGGAACCGGTATGGAAAACAATAGTATCTGACGGAAGAAAGATTTTTTTCAATCGGGTTTTTAATCCCTCGCATATTGCTGTAACGGAATCGTGAGCTTACGCCCTCTGGTTGCAGACTTGTTCGTTAAGAAAAACTTGAATTTATATGAGAAACATTTCGAACCGGAAACGCTCTCCAACACAGAAAGAATTTTTCAAATCGGACTCTTAGAAACTGAGATATCGGCAAAAATAAGATGACTTTACGTCCCCTGGTAGGAAAACCATGCATTATTTTAGGAAGAAAGTATTCTCAAAAGGTTTTTTCATATGAGCACTGTCGATCCAAGAAAAAAAATAAATTTAGTCGAATTTTCAGTAGCCCAGATTTTGCTACAAATGCTTCAGAAGCGGAAATTAGCACTTATGCCCCCTGATGGCCAAACCATACTTTACCAAACATTAGATATTACATGAAAAATATTTTTCATCAGGCGTTGTATGCGATACAGGAAGAATTCTTCAAATCGGGGCTTTAGCAGCAGAAATAACGCAGGAAACGCAATTTACCCTTGCGCCCCCTAGAGGAAAGTCTATGATTTACTTGAAAATTTTGAATTTATAAGAAAAACATTTCGCATATGAAACACTATGCAACAAAGAGAGAATTTTTCAAATCGGACTGCCAGAAGTTGAGATATTGACAAAAATAAGATATACATCTACGCTCCCTGGCGTAGAAACCATGCAATATTTTAAGAAGAAAATGTTCCTAAAATGTTTATCAACGTGAGTAGTATCGATCCACAAACAATTTTTTTTCAGTCGAGATTTTAGAAGCTCATAATTTGCTGCAAATACATGAGAAGCGGAAATTAAGATTTACGCCCCCTGATGGTCAAGCCATTTTTTTTTACAAAAATTAGATATAATGTGCAAACGATTTCCCATCTGGAGCTGTATCCGGTGCAGAAAGAATTTTTCAAATCAGAGATTTAGAAGCAGAGATATAGGAGGGAACGCAATTTACCTCTACGCCCACTAGCGGTAAGTCTATGAATTACTTGAAAATTTTGAAATTATATGAAAAACATGTCACACTGAAAACACTATCCAATGAAGAAGGAATTTTTCAAATCGGACTTCTAGAAGTAGAGATATTGACAAAAATAAGATATGCATCTACGCCTCCTACCGGAGAAACTGTGGAATATTTTAGGGAGAAAATATTCCGAAAAGGTTTATCGATGTGAGTGGCATCAGTCCACGAAAGAATTTTTTCAATCGATATTTTAGAAGCTCAGATTTTATGACAAATACATCAGAAGCAAAAATTAACACTTACGCCCCCTGGTGGCCAAACTATTCTTTACCAAATATTTGAAATTATATGCAAAAGATTTTCCATCAGGAGGTGTATCCGCTGAAGAAAACATTTTTCAAATCGGAGTTTTAGAAGAGTCATCGGGGAAAATGTAATTTACTTTAACGCCCCCTAGCGGGAAATCCATGCTTAATTTAAAAAATAACTATATCTCTAATACTCTTCAACATAAATGGAATCGAAGGATAAAATATTTTTTTCAATCGGTTGTTTAGAAGCAAATTTGTGGAATAAAACGTATTTTTGAATTCGACATCATCTGCATTTACGCCCTCTAGCGGCGAAATTGTACATCGTAAAAAAAAACGAAATAAAGGATCATCGTTCGCATATTTCAAGCTTCCCAATGCAAAAAGACTTTTTGAAATCGGACTAATAGTTGCAGAGATATCGTGGGTACAGACAGACGGACGGACAAACCGGTAACATAAGCACGATCTTTTTTTACAAAAGACGTGCCAAAAATATACTACCAATGGTGATCCCAATCCAATCAGATTGCTTAATTAATAAGTTATTGGAAGGTACTAAAAGATTCTGTACAAAAGAACGTACCCTACACCATGACACCACCACTAGGATATTCCTTGACCCCCTCCCCTCCCACATGACTTTTTCCCAGTGTTCTAATGTGTCCAGTCAAGGCATTTTTGGCATACTGTAGATTAACTTTCCAGTTCTTTGCAGAAATCATTGGTTTCCGTAAAGGCATGCGACTGCCAACACCGATACTCTTCAATTCTCTGAGCTTAGATAGCTCAGATATGTTGGGGAACAGCTTTCATTGAATTCAGCGGTCAATTGGTACAAACGGTAAGTAACTCATGTTTCTGCGCGCAGGCCTTCTCAGACGACGGTGATCTCGTTCCTAAGAGAATATCATCGCGCCACAGTAACGCCTCTTACGCAAGCAATGTGAGGGATTTTTCCACTGATTAAAGACTCGGGATTTTAGTACAATTGATCATTATACAAGCAATAAGTGTTTTTATTGAAAAATGAAACGAATATAACATCCCTTTACATTTGAGCATTTATAGCCTTCAAAAATGCTTTCGATAGCATAAAAACGGCATCAATAATGGACGCCCTAAAAAATTATGGTATTGAACAACCTTATATAAATCTATTCAAGTATATCTACCAGAATGCAACTTCTAATATTATCTTAAATGAAGAAAGTGAAAAGTTTAAAATAAATAGAGGAATAAGACAAGGAGAAACTATCTCGCCAAAGCTATTTACATTAAAGCTGGAACATATAATGAGCAAATTAAATTGGTTAGAAAAGGGGATCAATATAAATGGAGTAAGGTTGAATTAATAATATATATACTCAGATCCGTCTCTCTGGAATGCTTGACGTCACACTAACGTCTGCATTGTTGCGTCATGACTTATCGATCAATTCGTATGTGCTCTCGCGATATCAAAATGATTGCCTGCTATATAATAGCACGAGATCACTTTCAGATGTCAAGATGATCGCGTGCTAATTTAAAAACATTGGATTATTAATGACTCCAGTTTTTTTTTTCCGACCCACAAAATTCGAATTGAATTCTTAATATCACAGCAAGTTGAGTTTGCACGCGATCACATTGCGATGTCAAGGTGATCGCATGCTAATTTAAAAACATTGGATTATCAATCACTCCAGTTCTATTTATCCGATCTACAAAATTCGAATTCAAATCTTGATATCGCGCAAGTTGCATTTGCATATTAATTTAATTTAGCACAATTCGAATATTAATTTGAACGCTTTAATTATTTTTTACTTTTTAATTCAACTAATTTTTCGAGTTTAGTGCTGATTATATTATACATTTTGCAAAATATCGATCTACCTAAACGCTCTAGTCTGCAATAAAAACTGAAATCTTGCGATGTCGAAGTGAGTAAGATTGCATCTAAAAGCAGATGTCGCCCCAATTGTCGAGAATTTACATAGTTCTGATTTGTAATACCAGATATCGCATTATTTGTAGAAAAAGCTTCGGTATGAAGCTTCAAACTAAACTTCCGATAGGACAGTCTAAAACAATCCCTGAGCGGAATAACATGTGTGCCGGAGAAAAAGTAATTTAACGGGAAAAATCAAAGCAAAAGTTATTAATGTAAGTTCACACGAAAACAACTGGAGTACAAGGAATATTTTTGAACAACAACAAATATTTCGCGCAGAATGTTTATCGCGAGGTTTTCTGTAAAACGGAAATAAATAGCATATAATTTTCAGTTCTAACATGAATGAGTTCTTACTATATAAATTTTTACTATATTTCCTTGCAAAAAAGCCGGCGTCTATTTGATTTGTTTTCAATCTGCTTCAATGAAAAATTTCAGTCTTAGGAAGGGAAACATCCCCTAGATATTAATATTTATTTAAAGCTTAAAACAACCGTCTTAGGACGGGTTATAGGCTAGCAATTTAAGATTTTCAGACGACGTAATCCTAATTTCAGAAAATTAAAGGAAATGATAGAAGAACTAACATATTTATCAAAATAAATTGGATTAGAAATCAATATATTGATAAAGCAAAATAATGTCAAACCAACTTAATTATAGCGAAGCCAAAGAAAATATTAGAATAAACGATAAAGAAATTGTATGTGTGGAAGAATACATATACCTAGGAAAACTAATTATTAAAAAGAAGTAGAGAATTATGGAAGAAATTAACAGAAGAAAAAAATGGGGTTGACAGCTCTGGGGAAGTTAAAGAAACTTCTATGTAGTAAAATAAAGCCGGAAAATAGAGCAAAACTTTTCAAACAGTGTATAATATCCATTATGACATATGGCGCTGAAACTTGGCGTGTTAAGAAAAACATCTTAGACAAAGAGCAAAAAACACAACGCAAAATGGAAAGATCTCTTCTAAATATAAGACTTCAAAATAAAATAAGGAATACTGATATAAGATCCAGAACAAATTTTTTTATACATAGGTGAAAAGATACTCAATTTAAAATGGAAATGAGCTGACCATATAGCAAGAATGAAAAATAATAGATAGACTAAAATAGTAACAGAATGTTGACCCTATAAAGGAAAGGAAAGAATGGGAAGACCAGAGGGGAAAATGGATGGATGAAATAAACAAAACTGCAGGAAAATTGTAGAATAGAGAACCCTAAGACAGGAACATTTGGAAATTGATGAGGGAAACCTATAGCCTCAATTGGCTATAAAAAGGGTTGGAAAAAGAAGAAGAACGACCCGGGATATCTTACCTTACGTAAAATCAGTAAGCTCTGCTGTTTATAAAATCGTTGCTCCGTCCAGACGGGGACCCACAAAAACTATTTACCCAACTCTGAAAGATGTTTTGTTTTCTCCATTGTGATCAACACTGTTGACGATTACTAACGAGCAGATAAGCTGAGTCAGTGACTTTTGCGTACATCTGCATAAAGGTTTTAGTTCAATGGCCAGCGTGTGTGTAGATAAGTCATCTTAAGCTTTTAAATGATGGACTTATGTGTTCTTTTTAGTGTGTGTGTGTGTGTGTGTGTCGGAGTTCGAAGACCGCCACGAATAACTCTGAGGTTCGTAAGAAGTCGTCCGTCTCTAATTCAAGGTCACTGATTCCCGAAAAGGGCCAACACTCTCAGGCAAGCACACTACACATACCTCAACGGGACCCGAACCCGGACCCAGCTCGTACGAATGGTAAGAAGCTTACGCCTTAGTCTACTTGGTCACGTGGGCGGTAGTCATATTGTACTTCTACATTCTTCAACTCTAGATGTCTTAAAAGCTTCGCTTCATCAAAATACCTCAGTACATCAACAAACTTCTGTTTAAAGTAATTTCTTCGAATTCTTCATTAAATGTTCAACGCAGCTTTTATTTTAACTCAGTGCCACATCACACTTTTCGATTCTATTTCATCTGCTGTTAAAATAATTGTTTTTGCCTTTTTTTTACATTTTCTATACATACATGCAGTGAACATTGTTTCTCTATAAACTGCTTTCCATTTCTTTTTACATTCCTGCTTCCTACTTCATCATCTCGTTCAAACATCTACGGTTGAATGAGCATGCAAGTGTTTCTTTAATCCAGGGCTTTTCAATTGTTTTCCTTTCTCTAAAGTACTTATTTGCTGATGACTTCTTAAAAATGTTTTTTTTTTACCACATGCCCTCAGGACCATTTACTCTTCAAGTTCAGATACAATGTTACAACGAGTTGTTTGTTTTAAGAAAGTATTCATGAGCAACAGATTTTACTGTTTATGAATTTTTGCGTTTTCCGCCATCGTCTTCTAAGCTTACAAAAGTTTAGTAAAAAAAAAACTGGCTGTAATGATGTAATCGTCGTCCACTTGTTGATAAAAGTTCTTTCTGTCTTAAGACATATTTTAATTTTCTTTTTTTCGTGTGTATGTAAGTTTCTGATAAGATCCTCAAAATATTGTACATTGTAATAAATATTGGTTGCAATACCTTCATGCGATTCAACTTTTTTCGAAAAGAAAACTGTTAAAATGAAAACTTCCTCGTTTCTTTCTTTTTGTCTAATGCATCTTGAAATACTCTTGGATTTGGAGTTCGTGATTCCCTGCCGTTTTTGTCTCATACTGGTGCAAATTTTAAGTACCGAAGTCAAAATGCACTCACGCACAGTGAAATTTGCACACCTAGAAGAAAACAAGCTACACCCGCGAAACTTTGCAAATAGCTAGAGTGCGTGCTGGTATGCAAATGATCCACGTTTGGTGCTAGTGCGCATGACCGCACATCCTGTTATGGCCATGCAAGCACGAACCGGCAACATTATATACAGGCGTGTAGTCGATTCCCGATGAAAGTGAAAAGCACAGGCCGATGCAAGCAAGAGTACAGAGTGACAAGAATGCCGGGTAGACACCAGAGACGTCGATTTACGCAACGTACGGACTTTGAGAGAGGCCTGATCCTTGGGCTAAAAACCACAGGATGGTCGGCGCGCCGTATAGCCCGCCACGTGGATCGCTCTGACCATACCGTCCAACTGTGTTGGGAGCAGTGGACACGTGACGACACTGCTACACGGCGGAGAGGCTCCGGACGGCCCAGGTGGACCACCGATAGAGGGGATCGATGGATCGTGCGCCAGGCGCGAACGGATCCCACGTGAACCCTATTCACTACACAAGCAGATGTAGCGGTTCCTGTGTTCCCACGAACCATATCCCGACGCCTCGCGGAAGCAAATCTGCGACTCCAGCGCCCCTTACGTGTACTGCCATTAACACCGGCATATCACCGGCTCCGTGTGCAGTGGTGCCAGGCCAGATGGACGTGGAACGCCACAAACTGGCGAAGTGTGGTGTTTAGCGATGATTGTCACTTCGTTCTGGGGACAGATTATAATCGTGTCCGGGTGTAGAGGTCCCCGTGCCAACGGCACAATCCCAACCTCGCTATCGAGCGCCACATCTCCCACACTGCAGGCATTATGGTCTGGGGAGCCATTGTATACGATAGTCGATCAGCTCTAGTGGTGGTACGTGGATCATTGACGGGCCAGCGGAAGAGATCCTACAGCCCCATGTGTTCCCATTCCTTGCCGGGATTTCAGGTGCGCTATACTAACAGGATAATGCCCGCCCGCACACGGCTCGGGTTGTCCAGGTCTGCCTACGTTATGTCCAGACACTTCCATGGCCTGCCCGCTCCCCGGATTGCTCCACATGCTCTGGAGGGAGCCGCCTGCCCGCTCCTTTATCGAGCATGTGTGGGACCAGTTGAAACGGCAGCTGCTGCCGTGCCGCACTATCTGGGATTTGGAGCACACCGTCCAACACGTGTGGGCCAGTCTGCCGCAGGACAACATCAGGCGTCTGTTCGCCTCCATGCCGGACCGCATTGCAGGATGTATCGCCGCACGAGGCGGTGCGACGCACTATTGAAGATGACCGGACTGCGTGCCATAGATCCTTCTGTAATTGTCCTGCAGCTCTGTTTTTGCCATCATGGGTATCCTTCATCTGTATCATTATGTCCATAAAATTTCAGTTCAATCCGATGTTTCCTTCTTGGTGCGCAAATTTCACTCTCCGTGAGTGTAACTTAAAAATAATCTTGAATTTTAACTGGAACAAACTATCTACGGAACTGCGTTGCTGAACGCTGTGAAAATCTTCTATGGTGAGAGTCGATATCTAAAATGATTTTGACACTGAACAAATACCGCTTTTCATCAGACTCCAAATTTTAGAAATTTACAAAAATTATGAATTACGTTGTGTAGAGGTTATTTGAAGTAATGAAAAATGTATTTTGGGTGACGTGTCTTTGAGAAAAATAAATACAACATAATTCTTTCTGTACATTTTTTAGTTAAACTTCGTAACTAACACAGAGTCAGAATTTTATAACTTGCTTTTTTTTTTAATTTCAGTTTAGTTTTCAAAATCCGTTTCGGGTGTTCCAGTAGTTTTACTGAAATTTCGGCCGCCCCGGTGGCGCAGTGGTCTAAGCGATGGCCTCTGATCATTCGTCCGAAAGGGGTCCGGGTTCGAATCCCGGTGAGGCATGGATGTTGTGTTTGTCTTACGGCATTGGCTCTCTCCCTTCCCTGGAACCAGTGACTCTAAATTAGGGACAGGCGACTGCTTATAGCCCATTGAAGTTGCTCACGGTGGTCGTTAAAACCTTCAATCAAAAAAAAAAAAAAAAAATGAAGTTTCGCAAAATCTTCAATTCTAACTCGTTCAGCCTTTTTCTTTCCCGGCGTATCAAGATTGACCAGCCCGTTTTTATTCGTACCTGGTGATATTTCAACCAGCTGCGTTCAGAACTGAAAGCGAATGTTTACCGCTGACCAGAAAATCAAGTTAAGTTCTCTCACATGTAAGGCAGAAATCTGATTGCTCGTTGATGAAATGTGTTTTGTTATTAATGTGGGTGAATTCGCCATTTTATTTATTTATTTTGAGCTTATTGTTTTTCTGAATAGGTCTGTAAAATTTATTTTTTGTAGGAGGACTTATTACAAATTATGTATTTTTATATTCATTTTTCAAAGCAACAGATACTTAGAAACTTGAGATCTTATTAAACTGACAACGACTTTCAATTACGCTTTAAAAAAGGTAAAACATTATTGCTTTATAATAGTGTTCACAAAACTCATAAAATATAAAATTTATTTTTGATAGTTAAATAATAACAGCTTTTGCCCTAAAAGGTCCATGAACTGATACCAAGGCATCATACCATAATCTCCTGTACAACCCTATATCTTACGGTGACACAATATACAATTACTGGTGCACAAAATGGGGGACAAGGAAAGGAATATCTAGTGTAACAATAACCAAACTTTCATGCGACATGCTATCCACAATATCCGATTGCGCTACACAACTTCAAAATCAGGTCACCCGACAAATGATTGAAATTTAGTTGTTAATCAAACCTCAAGTATTCCCGCGAATCGCTCCTATTACTGGAAATTTTCTATCTTATGGATACGGAAAAAGTGAGAACAGAATTTTCCGTTAATATACGAAAGAAATTACAGAACGTTTTCTGAAAATATAGAATTTTCGTATATTATCGCTGAAAATGACGTATCATTATCGCTGAAAATGCAAGCAATATGAAAAATTAATCTCAATAAAACTGCTGCTATTATTATCGCCAAAGTTCTATTAAGGGCAGAACTTTGGCGATAATAATGGAGTCCGCTTATGGGTGTTCCACCAATCTGTGCATCAGTGGCTTGCACCTGTATGCAACGAAAGTTCGTCGAAATTTTTCGAAGTCTCTGTGTCTCATCATCACTGCAAAATTCGCCGTTTGTCGCATGAAATTTGACTTACAGTGTAACGTACCAGGAGATGTGACGTACCTGCCAGAAGGACGCACACGACATAAAGGCAGATAGGAATCAGAACAAATGTCCGCGTAGCTTAATTGGTAGAGCAACTTATTCCGGAATGAGTGGACCCGGGTTCGAACCCCGGCGCGGATAAAAATGACGGAGAAATTTACTTCGTTATAACAGGTCTATGCTGGAAGGAATTTTTTTTTTTTTTTTTTTTTAAATATGACTTGTGTTCCCTGGCACTTTGCCAGCTCATGTCGTCTGTTCAAGTGTCATATTGGATGAGAAAATAAAGCGTCATAGAGTTTATTTTTCGCTGTCCATGAATTGTAGTAACCGCAGGTGCTCTAAATTCACCATCGTCGCTTGTGCACTGGTTGTAAATAAGTTCTCTGTCATCAGTAGATATCTCCCCTGTACGAAAAGGTTCTCTCCAAAAATGCACTGAAAAAGAGTTGACATAACACAATTATTGGCTACTGCACCTCTTATGGTGTTGTGTCATCTCCGCTGTTCTAAAAGTGAAGTTCACGTCTCGCTGCTCAAGTACGACTTCTTCACCCGTGAGAAGCCGTCACGCTTAACGACTTCTGCGTGCGGCCCTTTCCTTGAGGTGCTTGCAACTCACACCTCACATGTGATCAAGGAAGTAGCGGTTTTTCCTCTGTCCATCTGCTTCTTGAATTAAGGAAATAATGGCTGAGATTTCCTTGCTTCAGCAGCCGGAATGGTTGCGCTGCTCGCTCGTCACCTTTCTTGCCATATTCTGAGTCGCTGATACACAGTGAATTACACGTGCATTTGCCGAGAGAAAGTAATGTTCTCCTGATGGTGATGCCGTCAAGCATACTTGCCTGTGACAAGTATTTCTGTACTCCCAATATTTCCAGTCCGTGTCAGAGATGGAAACGACGGGTCAAAAATTTCGCACCCGGACCCGATCCGGACCCGTAACTGACCCGGGCAAATCTGCTTTGAACTATAAATTCGAAACTCAGTTTATATCATTATCATCATCAACCATTATCAATCCACTGCTGGACGAAGGTCACCCCAAGATTCCTCCACAACGGTCTGTCTTGTGCCAGTCTCCTCCATGTCACTCCTGCCAACTTTCGAATTTCATCCACCCATATCCCATGTGATCTTCTTCTGGGTCTTTTCCTGTCCCTTGGAATCCAATCTAAAATTTCTGCTGTACATCGATGGTCTGTCCTTCTGGCAGTATGTCCAGCCCATTGCCATTTCAGGGATTTAACTCTGATCATGATGTCTTCCACTCTGGTCATTTTTCGGATCCACGAGTTCCTCTTCTTATCTCTCCTGGTTATACCAAGCATGCACCTCTCCATGCTGCTTTGAGTTGTCTGCAGCCTTTCTTTGTATGTCTCTTTTAGTTAAGATCCACGTCTCTGCACCATACGTTAGCACTGGAAGGATGCATTGATCAAACACTTTTCTTTTAAGACATAATGGCATATTGCTCTTGAAAATTATGCTGTTTCTTCCAAAAGCTATCCAGGCAAGTTTTGTACGCCGATTAATTTCTTCATCAATGTGACCCTCACTTGATATCTGCTGTCCAAGATAAACGTACGTGTCTGTTATCTCCAGCTTTTCTCCATCAATCGATAAATCTTCATTTCTTGTAAAAGCATTGAACATCACTTTTGTCTTCTGAAAGTTCATTTTTAATCCCACTTATATACTCTTGTCAGCAAGTTCCTGGATCATACTCTGCAGCTCTGATGGGGTAGTTACAATAATGACTACGTCATCAGCAAAACGAAGGCGGGTTAGATAATCTCCATTAATCTTTGTCCCTTTGTTTTCCCAGTTCAGTGATTGAAGACATTTTCCAATGTGGCATTAAAGAGCTTCGGAGATATGGTGTCACCTTGTCTCACTCCCTTTCTAATTTTTATGTGTGTTGTATTTTCAAACAGCCGAATCTTTGCACTTGCATCTTCATAGATGTCATTAATAATATTAATGTATGCATCTTCAATACCGCAGGATTTCAGAGCCATTGTAACTGCTGATGGTTTCACCGAATCAAAGGCTTTTTCATAATCGATAAAAGCCATGCACAATGGAAGTTCATATTCCCTCGCTCTTTCAATTAGTTCTCTCAGTACGTGGATATGATCTATTGTGCTGTAGCCACTCCTGAATCCAGCTTGTTCTCTCGGTTGAGCCATATCCTGTGTTACCTTCAATGTTACCTTCAAACGGTGTGAAAGAACTTTAGTAAAGATTTTATAAACCACTGACAAGAGGCTGATAGGTCTGTAATTCCTGAGATCCTCAATGTCACCTTTGTTATGTAGCAGGATCATTGTAGCGTTGTTCCAATCCTCAGGAATCTTCCCTTCATTAAGGCATCGAGTGAAAATTTGGGCGAGTACTGTTTCGATTTCTGCACTTGCATCTTGTATGATGTCTACAGTAATTCCATCTCCTCCTGGAGCTTTTCCCCGCTTCATGTTCTTGATTGCATCTGCAACTTCTGCTGGGAGGACTGGAAGAACTCTGCTATTCCTACCTTTCACGATGTCTGGACTACATGCATCATCCCTTTCATATAATTTGGAGTAGAAATCTTTCACTCTTGTCAAAATTTCGCCTCTATTTCTTGTTACAGAACCATCTTCTTTTCTCAGTGCCATAATCTGTTTTCTTCCCTTATTGAGTTGTCCCTTTGCTATCTTTAGGCTTTGGTTGTTTTTCAATTGCTTTCCTCACTAGTTCACAGTTGAATTTCCTTACGTCTTTAGTGATACTTTTTCGTACTGTCTTGCATAGCTCTGTATATTCCACTTTGGAAGTCACATCTTCTTTAGTTGTCCTCATCTCTCTTCTTTTTTGCATTAACATTTTGGTTTTTCCTGATAATTTGTTCACATGCAACTTGCTCTTAGACCCAGCTAATTTTGTTACTGTTTCCATAAGAGCTTTGGTTAATTTTCTGTTAACTTCAGAAATATCCATTTCTTCCGATGTTAGGCCTTCTAAAGCAGAGAATCTGTTCTTCAGTTCCAACTTGAAGGTATTATGATGTTTTTTAAGGTTGTTTATGACAATATATTCTGTTTGTCTTATGAGCTTGCCACGTTCGAGTTTAGTGTTGAGGTGCATCTTGCATCTCACCAATCTATGGTCACTACCTGTGTTGAACTTGCTTAGCACACTGCAGTCTTCTATGACGAATTTTTTGTTACACATAATAAAATCAATTTCCCTTGTTGTCCCATTTGGATGTCTCCATGTCCATTTCCTATGTGGCTTTTTCTTGAAAAAGGAGTTCATGATGAAAATCCCTTCTGCCTCTGCAAACTCAACGAGAGTATTTCCACGCTGGTTTCTGTTGCCGTGACCGAATTTACCTACTGAAGTTTCATTCTGTTGCCGTTGCCCTACTTTTGCACTGAAATCTTCTACAATTATCTTCAAGTGCTGCTTATCTTTATTATTTAGATGACGAATTTCCACATAAAATTCTTCAATTTCTTCTTCAGGATGACTTGTGGTGGGTGCATAAGTTTGGATAATCTAAGCCTGGTATCTTCTTGATGAGTTGGATAACGAGTCGTGCAGCACTGTCAGAAGAACTTTCAACTTCTACAACTTTATCCTTCAGTTTCTTGTTTATTTTAAATCCAACACCACTAGTTCTGCCAGTATCAGTCCCACGATAGTAGAAGAGATGTCCACTTTACAGTTCAATGAGATCTTCTCCTTTTCTCCTTACGTCACTTAGCCCGACGATGTCCCACTTGATCCTTTGTAGTAGCCCGACGATGACTCACTTGATCCTTTCCAATTCAAGAAGCCTTGAATCAGAAGATAGGGAGCGTCCATTATACGTAGCCAAGGTCAGCATCAGATGGCAGCCTAGTCCGGTCCTCCGGGGATTCTTAGCACCTTCTGCCTTCATGTCGCACTGGCCGCTGCCTTGGCCAGGTACATTCCAGCTGCCGGAGACTAAGGCCCAAGATTTAAGTTGTGGAGTCATTTTTGAGGGGTTTGGCCATAACTCACCACGCTGGCCAAGCGGGTTGGTGAGTGTGGGATAGCATTTCCTCTAATCCCGATGGTATAGTTATACCGCTATTAGTGGTCGTCAGCGCCCCTTTAGTGAGAACAGGCTATTGGTGGTCGTCAGAGCCCCTTTAGTGAGAACAGGCTATTGGTGGTCGTCAGAGCCCTTTTAGTAAGAACAGGATATATATATATATATATATATATATATATAAATTCTATCCCACACTCACCAACCCGCTTGGCCAGCGTGGTGAGTTATGGCCAAACCCCTCCAAAATGATTCCACAACTTAAATCTTGGCCCTCAGTCTCCGGCAGCTGGAATGTACCTGGCCAAGGCAGCGGCCAGGGCGACATGAAGGCAGAGGGTGCTAAGAATCCCCGGAGGACCGGACTAGGCTGCCATCTGACGCTGACCTTGGCTACGTACAATGGACGCTCCTTATCTTCTGATTCAAGGCTTCTTGAATTGGAAGAGGAACTACAAAGGATCAAGTGGGACATCGTGGGGCTAAGTGAGGTAAGGAGAAAAGGAGAAGATCTCATCGAACTGAAAAGTGGACATCTCTTCTACTATCGTGGGACAGATACTGGCAGAAATAGTGGTGTTGGATTTATAATAAACAAGAAACTGAAGGACAAAGTTGTAGAAGTTGAATGTTCCTCTGACAGAGCTACACGACTCGTTATCCAACTCTCGAAAAGATGCCAGGCTCAGATTATTCAAACTTATGCACCCACCACAAGTCATCCTGAAGAAGAAATTGAAGAATTTTATGAGGAAATTTGTCGTCTAAATAATAAAGGTAAGCAGCACTTGAAGATAATTATGGGAGATTTCAATGCAAAAATAGGGCAACGGCAACAGAATGAAACTTCAGTAGGTAAATTCGGTCATGGCAACAGAAACCAGCGTGGAAATACTCTCGTTGAGTTTGCAGAGGCAGAAGGGTTTTTCATCTTGAACTCCTTCTTCAAGAAAAAGCCACACAGGAAATGGACATGGAGACATCCAAATATGACGACAAGTGAAATTGATTTTATTATGTGTAACAAAAAATTCGTCATAGAAGACTGCAGTGTGCTAAACAAGTTCAACACAGGTAGTGACCATAGATTGGTGAGATGTAAGATGCACCTCAACACTAAACTTGAACGTGGCAAGCTCATAAGACAAACAAAATCTATTGACATAACCAACCTTAAAAAACACCATAAAACCTTCAAGTTAAAACTGAAGAACAGGTTCTCTGCTTTAGAAGGCCTAACATCGGAAGAAGTGGACATCTCTGAAGTTAACAGAAAAGTAACCAAAGCTCTTATGGAAACAGCAACAAAATTAGCTGGGTCTAAGAACAAGTTGCATGTGAACAAATTAGCAGGAAAAACCAAAATGTTGATGCAAAAAAAAGAGAGATGAGGACAACTAAAGAAGATGTGACTTCCAAAGTGGAATATATAGAGCTATGCAAGACAGTAAGAAAAAGTATCACTGAAGACGTAAGGAAATTCAACTGTGAACTAGTGAGGAAAGCAATTGAAAACAACCAAAGCCTAAAGATAGCAAAGGGACATCTCAGTAAGGGAAGAAAACAGATTATGGCACTGAGAAAAGAAGATGGTTCTGTAACAAGAAATAGAGGCGAAATTTTGACAAGAGTGAAAGATTTCTACTCCAAATTATATGAAAGGAATGATATATGCACTCCAGACATCATGAAAGATACCAGTACCAGAGTTCCTCCAGTCCTTCCAGCTGAAGTTGCACATGCAATCAAGAACATGAAGCGAGGAAAAGCTCCAGGAGAAGATGGAATTACTGTAGACATCATACAAGAAGCAAGTGGAGAAATCGAAACAGTACTCGCCCAAATTTTCACTCGATGCCTTAATGAAGGAAAGATTCCTGAGGATTGGAACACCGCTACAATGATCCTGCTACATAAGAAAGGTGACATTGAGGATCTCTGAAACTACAGACCTATCAGCCTCCTATCAGCAGTTTATAAAATCTTCACTAAAGTTCTTTCACATCGCTTGAAGGTAACACTGGACATGGCTCAACCGAGAGAACAAGCTGGATTCAGGAGTGGCTACAGCACAATAGATCATATCCACGTGCTGAGAGAACTAATTGAAAGAGCGAGGGAATATGAACTTCCATTGTGCATGGCTTTTATCGATTATGAAAAAGCCTTTGATTCGGTGAAACCATCTGCAGTTACAATGGCTCTGAAAACCTGCGGTATTGAAGATGCATGCATTAATATTATTAATAACATCTATGAAAATGCAAGTGCAAAGATTAGGCTGTTTGAAAATACAACACACGTAAAAATTGGAAAGGGAGTGAGACAAGGTGACACCATATCTCCGAAGCTCTTTAATGCCACATTGGAGGGTGTTTTTCAGTCGCTGAGCTGGGAAAACAAGGGGATAAAGATTAATGGAGATTATCTAACCCACCTTCGTTTTGCTGATGACGTAGTCATTTTTGCAACTACCCCATCAGAGCTGCAGAGTATGATCCAGGAACTTGCTGACAAGAGTAAAGAAGTGGGATTAAAAATGAACTTTCAGAAGACAAAAGTGATGTTCAATGCTTTTACAAGAAATGAAGATTTATCGATTGATGGAGAAAAGCTGGAGATAACAGACACGTACATTTATCTTGGACAGCAGATATCAAGTGAGGGTCACATTGATGAAGAAATTAATCGGCGTACAAAACTTGCCTGGAGAGCTTTGGAAGAAACAGCATAATTTTCAAGAGCAATATGCCATTATGTCTTAAAAGAAAAGTGTTTGATCAATGCATCCTTCCAGTGTTTACGTATGGTGCAGAGACGTGGACCTTAACTAAATGAGACGTACAAAGGCTGCAGACAACTGAAAGCAGCATGGAGAGGTGCATGCTTGGTGTAACCAGGAGAGATAAGAAGAGGAACTCGTGGATCCGAAAAATGACAAGAGTGGAAGACAGCACGATCAGAGTTAAATCCCTGAAATGGCAGTGGGCTGGACATACTGCCAGAAGAACAGATCATCGATGGACAGCCGAAATTGTAGATTGGATTCCAAGGGACAGGAAAAGACCCAGAAGAAGACCACATGGGAGATGGGTGGATGAAATTCGAAAGTAGCCAGGGGTGACATGGAGGAGACTGGCACAAGACAGACCGTTGTGGAGGAAACTTGGGGAGACCTTCGTCCAGCAGTGGATTGATAATGGTTGACAATGATGATGATGATGATATATATATTCATCCCAATAGCTGCTTGATATTTAATAACTAATATCCTTTATTAATAACAAAATTTGGTTACTTGCTAATATTTAGTGCCATTTTTAGTGCCATTATTTTACGTAATCCAGAAGTAATGGCTGACTGTGACTGTGATCATTACAAATGGGAATCATTATTTACGATTACACAAATGTATTTTTTAAATGTATTTAGATTGTTCACCCTTTCCACGCTTTGATGGAGGTACGC
The DNA here is from genome assembly GCA_039090855.1 of Macrothele yani. NCBI lineage: Eukaryota > Metazoa > Arthropoda > Arachnida > Araneae > Macrothelidae > Macrothele > Macrothele yani. The sequence goes on from CM077026.1 coordinate 89,778,085, forward strand.
ATACTCTCATATGGTCCATTAGATGTTTAGTTCCATAATCTTTTATTACACAGTCGACATCTTTCTTTCTAATTATACACTTTCCACATTTTGAACAACAAGCAACACCAAACAACACAGAATAATTCACCGGATCCTTAATGAGACAAAACAATTTCCAGCATTCACTCTTCTCCTTGTGGTTATCAACAAGCACGTATTTGTTGGCCTCGACGCCAATTTCAACCTCTTTAATACAAGGTGATTCATAAAGACGTATACAGTTTCCAGATGCTGTAAAGCAGTAACAGTTGAAGACACGGACCACAACTGCGAACCGTTAGGTAGATGTACTCATAAGGTATGTGTCCCGCTACTGAGGGAAGTGACGTAGACAATAGCGCGCGTGTCACGTGACTAGTCAGTCAAAATGGCAGTGCTTGTAGTGGAGAAGGCGTTTTGTGTTCTTGAATTGAGCAAAACGGAATCTGTAACTGTTGTGCAACGGCATTTTCGATCACGATTCGGAAAAGAACTTCCAACCAGAAAATCTATCTACGATTGGCATACAAAATTTGAAACTACGGGCTATTTCTGCAAACTTAAAAGTCCTGGACGACCGCGTGTATCGGACGAAGTCGTCGATAGTGTTTGCACAGCCATTCAACGACGCCCGGGATAATCAACGCGGAGGGTGAGTCGTGAAGTGCAGATTTCACAGCCCACTGTCTGGAGAATTTTGAGGAAGAAACTGAAAATGATTCCATACAAAATGCAGATGTTGCAAAATGTCACTACACTTTATTCAGATACTTTACCTGGCGTTTGGGCGGAAATGGATTACCAGCCCGATGTGTGTCGTGGAACTAACTGTGCACATATAGAACATCTGTGACTGTCTCTAAAAAAAACTTGAAACATTCCCCTACAATTCTGTTACAGGTAACAAAATATCTTACATTGTTCTATTTTTATAGTGCGTTGAAACTGTATACTTCTTTATGAATCACCCTGCATTAAATCCATTTATATTAACAAATAAGGAGTTAATTTCGACATGACGTGTCATGGGAACGGGATGTTAGCACATCAATCGAAAACCTTTGAATGCTCAATGTAAAAGATGTGATTTGAAAAGTAACTCTTAGTCATATAGTGAACTTCGCACGGTGAGAGTTAATCAGTTGAGAAGCAGGCGAATGGCATTTGCCTGTACCTTGCCCTGGATAACCGCACTGTAAAAGAACGCAAAGGAAGCATCTTTTTACGATATGGTGTCAGTGTGTCTGACATCGGTCGGTAGAAATCTTCGTTGCTTTAAGAAAGAGACGACCATATTTTTGCATTGGAAATCATTATTTCACTCCGTGGGTACCAGTATCGACTACATAATTCCACAACGCGCATTTTTCTTTGGAATATATTTTTCTCTTTTCAAAAATAAAACCTGGTCAAAATCGGGTCAGGAACACCTTGGCCAGACCCGTTGGACCCGTAAGAAATTGTCGACACGTTGACCCGTGACCCGTTTCTATCTTTGGTTCGTGTTGGGGTACTGAATCACGTATTTAACCACTGTCTTTGATTATGTAGTTTCAATCAATTGAATTGTTGCGTCTCATACCTCAATTTTAACAAAAGTAAATAAATGTGGTGGGCAAAAGTAGTTTGGCGCAACAACACACGGAGCAGGTTGTATCAGAAGTATGCGTCATTAATTCAAGAAAGGAATCTCGGAAAATGGCTCTCGAATTTCGGATTTTTTTTTTTTTTTTTTACGGCGAAGCAATATAAAAAAATCCTACAGGCGAAGAAAACTGTTTTTTAATAAAAAAGTATGAAAAAGTATTATTTCAATAGTGTGATTAACATTATGATAAAGTATCATTTTAACACACTTTTGTTGTCAAGCATGACCTCTTGTACTTCCTCTTGTAGGATTCTGGTAAGACTATATCAAAAAGTCAAGTCTCGCCTCTGATTGTGGTATAAGCGGGAACACACGGTTACAACTCCCCAACAGAGCCCAAGACCACAGGTTGAGAACAATATTCCTTCTAATTGGCCATGAAAAATGCGCGCCTTACCCAATGAGATGGGCTGGCAAAAAAATTTATTTTCTCAGCTTCTCTTACTAATGCAGTAAAAGTTGAAACCCTTGTTTTTTCTAATCCCCCATTTTTATCACCGTTCTTTCCGCAATTGATTTTACATAAAAAAAATATTAAAAACATTTCATTAATTAAAAATTAAAATTTTTATTTTATAAACAGTGAGAAGCTCAAACTTACTTCTGGAATAAAAAATACTGGAAATTAGGAAAAGCATGCTTAGCTACGGAAATCATGTTTTTTAGGACAATGAGACGAACTTAGAACGAGGCAAGCGACATTTGAGAAAAGTGTTGTTTTGACATTTGAGAGCCTGAATTTTATTTATTTATTATTATTTTAGTAGGTAATTGATTTTCATTTTAGGAAAATTATTTAAAGATTTCGGAATTTTAATTTAAAATGCTTACTCAGCGGAAAATATTTCAGCTACGCGGAGGAAGTTAAGTCGCTGCGCGAGCGCGCCCAGCGTAGAGAGAACATTGGTTGAGAAGTTAACATCTGTTTTAATAATCCGGAATACAGCCTTTATCTGTCCTATTAAAAACAGTGAATATCAGATCTACACTGAAGAGCAACTGAATTAGTGACAGCTGCCGTTATGCAAATGTGGCGCTGTAGGGCGGCCCTGTAAACAGAAACGGCATGATGTATGCAGCGATCCGACAATATAAGGAGTGATGCGAAAGGAATCAGTAAGAGTCGGACGCACTGTGGGTAAGACGAAGGATCTAAGCGCATTTGATCGTGGGCAAATTGTCAGGGTCCGACGAATGGGTCACTCCATCTCGGAAGTCGTGCACGCACTGGGATTTTCACGAGCCACTGTGTCACGGGTGCACCGTGAGTACATCGAATCCGGTAAAACCATCCCTGCAAGGGCCAACTGCCGTGGCTAACAGCGTGTGGATGAGCGAGGTCATCGTCGGCTAGCTCGCATTGTAACAGCGGATATACGGGCCACAGTGCAAGAAATCACTCTGAAATTTAACGCTGGTGCATAAAAACGTGTAAGCAGCCTCACCATCCAGAACCATGTCCTCGCTATGGGGTACAGAAGCCATCGTCCCACGAGGGTACCGCTGCTGACCGCACATCATAGGGTGCAAAGATTAGCATGGGAGCGGGAACATCGCCACTGGACCCTAGACATGTAGAAAAATGTTTCCTGGACTGATGAGTCGAGATTCACGTTGGTACATGCGGATGGCAGGATACGAGTACGGCGCAAATCACATGAAGCGATGGATCCTTCTTGCCAGCAGGTTACTCTTCAAGCTGATGGGGGTGGCATTCTCGTCTGGGGATTGTTTACGTGGACTGAAATGGGACCCCTGGTACGTGTGACATCGTCCCTCACAGGTCAACGTTACCGGGATATCCTGGACAATCATTTGCTCCCTTTGTGCGTTTTAAACATCCCACTGGGGACTTCATCCTACAACAAGACAATGCACCGTGCCATCGCTCCCGAATTGTATCCGAATGGTTGGATGAACACTCCACCGACGTGACCTCGCTTCCTTGGCCAGCTAGGTCACCTGACCTCAATCTCATCGAGCACATCTGGGATGCCATCGAGAGAGATGTTTGAGGCTCTGACCTCCCTCCATCAAATCTTCGTGAACTGTGGGAGCTTGTTCAGGGGTCGTGGATCCGTATGGCTTCCCAACGCTTCCGGTGTCTTGTCGAGTTCATGCCTAGATGAATCTCCGCCGTCATGAGGGCGAAAGGTGGTGCTACACGTTACTAGACAGGTATCTCTAATTCAATTGCTCTTCAGTGTATGCATATTATGAGCAAAAGGAAATCTATGCACAGTAACTTCAAGTTTCTTCGTAATCTAACAAATTGCTCGATAGGTAATTCAGATACGTTCAGGTTTTTATTACTGACAAAGAATCTCTGTATCACGTTTTGTGCCACTGAACTGATAAAGCATTGCCTATAAGGAAGGCACTTCCTTATAGGCAATGTAAAATGTTCCAGTGACATACATCAAAAACGTTTCATTGTTAGAGCTGTGATGTGTTTTTTTTTTATTTGTTTTAATCTTCAAGAATTATTACTCTTTAAGGTCACGCACGTGAGCTGTTGCAGAAGAAGGGAAGCTATTCAGTTCTTGACGTTTTGTCTTACGGCAAGAACTGCATTTAAATTAATGATTACGCTGTATGCGGCACGTGACATTAATCCCTTAAGCTCAAGCACATCGTATATCTGAAAGCCACTTATTAAACGAAGGGAGGGGAAGGAGACAGAACTTGTGAAAAATTCATTCCATGAGAGAGAGTCGTTAGCTGTTTTTTGTAATGGAATTAGGCGTGGTTTTCGTCGTAAGTATTACATAGATTTCCTAATCATGGCAAATTTTCAACAGAAAAGATAAATGCGGCTTCGTAATGAACTTTATGGCTGCCTAATTGTTCATTATTTCGTTTCAATCATTCTTCCGTAAGGTATATCAGTTGCGAGTCAAAGTATGTTCCTCTGTTGTTGTTTTCTTATTTTTAAAGAGTATAAAATAATACAAGTTTGACGCTATAGAAATATCCGGTGAAAGGTTTAACTGTCACTTCAACTTAAATGTTGATAGTTGACTTAAACTTAATTTGCTGAACTCTTGGGTTTCGAATTGTATTTTTGCTTAAAGATCTCGTGGTTGCAATATTTCCATTTTAATTAAACATGTAAAATTTAGTGACTAGTGAACTAGTAAAACGGCTAAGTCCGACAATTCGGAAGAAAACACTACTTACAAATTGAATACCCACTTTTATCAGATCAGAACGGCACGTTAAGATGAACAACTTGGCATACACTACTACACTTCGCAATAATCACCTCCTTACAGATATATCAAGTACTTCAAACTATATCAACTTGAACAAGGTTCAACATTTATAGCTTCTAGTTCGTTACATAGCAAAAGAAATCGACCTAGATATTTAATTGCACTAATACATAGCATATCGTCTTGATCTAATGATATATCGTACTCAGCAGACCGCTCTTTTCACTTACTTCACACATCGTTTTATTTATCTTTCATTAAACCTTGAATAGCTGTCAAGATGTCAGCTTTGAAAAACTCGTGGAAAGACATAATATGCCGTTAAGGGAGAAAGTGTTTAACGAAAAGAAACCAAATTTACATAAGAACACAAATTCAAGAGGAAGGTTAAATTAGACGTATACGTCACATTTGGGAGGAGGTATACACCGAGGTTCCGAAAAAAATTGGGAATGGCGCTACCATTTCCATTACATGCCACAACACCCATGGATAAACAGCATTGTTCATAAATGACGCACCTATACGGGGTGATTAGAATCGACCACACAATAAAACTACCGGATGATTCCTCGAGGAGAAAGAAGCCGGAAACCGTTGTCCGATCGGACGTCGCATTCCGGAGATATACGCGCCGAAAGTTTCATGACGTCACATCCGGTAGCGCACATGTTCGTTGAAGAGCGACGTGGATAGTTATACCGACGCACGTATCACAAGGCAATCAAGCCGCCCCGGTGGGCCAGTGGTCTAAGGCGATGGCTTCTGATCATTTGTCCGAAACGGGTCCGGGTTCGAATCCCAGTGAAGCATGGATGTTGTGTTTGTCCTACGGCACTGACACTCTCCCTTCCCTTGAACCACTGGTCCTAAATTCAGGACGAGCAACTACTTACAACCCACTGAGTTGCTCACGGTGGTCGTTAAACCTCAAATTAAAAAAGGCAATCAACATTCAAAAATGTGGCATGGGGTGCGTATGCAAATTCGAAGAACGTAGTGGCGTGAACCCATCAGTTGTGCACCTGCGCGATATGGCAGGTAGGGATAAAAAGAACGGGCGACGGTAGCAGGTAAGCTCATACTGCGTGTTGGTACATTTGACAGTAGTGTGAGTAGCGATATGTCGTACAGTTTGAAAGAGTATTGTGACATGTATCTCCTATTGGGGCAATGCCATGATTCAGCATTGCGTGCAGCAAGGGCCTACAGCGAGTGATACCCAGCACGACGGCACCCGGGCGCCCAAGCCATACAGCGGCTTGACGCTCGAATGCGCGATACAGGCAATGTCGCACCACGTCCAAGTAGAGACAGTTGCGCTGGACCCTCTGTGAAAACACCATCCATCGAGGACGTCATGCTACAGTTCATAGAGGAGAAGCCAACGACCAGCAGCAGTGCGATCGCGCGACAGTTCGGTGTGCACTAAAGTACGGTACTTGCCATTTTACTCGACGAAGACCTGCATTCATATCGCATCACACGGGTAAAAGGCCTATTACCACAGGATTATCCTCGAAGACAGGCATACTGTGAGTGGCTACTACAGCAACATGCTGCCGATAATAGTTTCCTCCGCCGGATCTTGTGGACTGATGTAGCAAGGTTTACACGGCAGGGTATCTGCGACACCCATAATATTCATGTTTGAGCATTGGACAATAGACACGTGAACACGCTCACCAGGTCCGGTGGGGTGTTAATATCTGGTATGGTATTGGTGGCGATATCCTAGTGGGACCATATCTTCTTCCCGAACGTGTCACAGCTGCCACCTACATGATGTTCCTACGTGATGTTCTGCCGGACTTACCGCAAAACGTGCCACTGGCTGTTCTCAGCAATCTATCGTTCCAGCATGATGGAGCACCGGCGCATTACGCTGCAAATGTTCGGCACTGGCTGGATACGGAATAATCCGGTCGATGGCTTGGCCGTGGTGGTCCTGTCGCATGGCCCGCTAGATCGCCGGATCTTAACCCATTGGACTTCTTCCTCTTGGGTCACCTAAAGGAACTGGTATATCGACGGCTTGTCAACAGCCTGCACGACCTAGTGGCCACCTTACACGCGGCCCTCACAACTGTGACCCCTTCTATGCTGCAAAGCGTGGAGATATCTATTCCTCGGCGGGCTGCCGACGGTTCCGCACTACAAGGTTGCCATTTGGAACACATGTTGTAATCTGACATGAATCTACGTGTTTTATCATTTGTGTTGTAGTGGTACATATGAATAAATTGCATGTTTTCTGTCAAAGTGATTGGGTAAGTTATTTCTAATGTCTGTATTCATACCGGATGTGACGTCACGAAATTTCAGTGCGTATATCTCAGGAATGCGACGTCTGATCGGATAGCGGATAGACGGGTCGCAGTGCAAGAAATCACTCGGCAATTTAACGCTGGTGCACAAAAATCTGTAAGCAGCCACACCATCCAGAACCATCACCTCGCTATGGGGTACAGAAGCCATCGTCCTACGAGGGGTACCGCTGCTGACAGCACATCACAGGATGCAAAGATTAGCATGGCGCGGGAACATCGCCAGTGGACCCTAGATATGTGGGAAAATGTTGCCTGGACTGATGAGTCGAGGTTCACGTTGGTACATGCGGATGGCAGGATACCAGTACGGCACAAACCACATGAAGCGACGGATCCTTCTTGCCAGCAGGGTACTCTTCAAGCTGGTGGGGGTGTGACATCGTCCCTCACAAGTCAACGTTACCGGGATATCCTGGACGACCATTTGCTCACTTTGTGCGTCTTTAACATCCCACTGGAGACCTCATCCTGCAACAAGACAATGCACCGTGCCATCGCTCCCGAATTGTATCCGAATGGTAGGAAGAACACTCCACCAACGTGACCTTGCTTCCTTGGCCAGCTAGGTCACCTGACCTGAATCTCATCGAGCACATCTGGGATGCCATCCAGAGAGATGTTCTAGGCTCTGAACCCCCTCCATCAAATCTTCGTGAACTGTGGGAGCTTGTTCAGGGGCCGTAGATCCGTATGGCTTCTCAACGCTTCCGGTGTCTTGTCGAGTCCATTCCGAGACTAATCGCAGCCATCATCAGGGCTAAAGGTGGTGCTACACGTTACTAGACAGGTATTTCTAATTCAATTGCTATTCAGTGTATTCTCTAACCTCGTACCTTTTTTTCTGGGTATCCGATTTTGTACGGGTTTTTCCCTTAAGGTTCTGGTTCCTTCCTTCCCTATATCTCTCAAAATGCTAAATCAGACACCCGAGGGAGCCCCTAATGGCAACAGATAAGTTTTCCTAAAAATCTTTCAAACAGCTTCTCATCTTTTTAAATAACTTTACGAAGGTTCCACGTAGTTGTCAAGCGTAAGAAAGGAATGAACTTGTAGATTGGCAAAAGCTGTAACGGGTCGGAACAAGATACTGAAATAAACTCAACAAATCGCGTTGTTTTCCATCTTTTTATCAATTCAGCTGTAAAAGTAACATATTTCATTTGTACTTTCATCTTCCTTAACGTGCGAATCATCCAGACCCCAATTTCCTACTTCCTTTCTACAATCCATTTTCTTTATCAGCCTTTATTTAATAGGAAGACTGCATTTTTTCAGTAGCACGCATTCGTTATTCTAACCACGCATGCGCCAAAGGTGTTACGCATGCGCATTTGACATTTTGTTTTTGTTTGTCCATGGAATCGATCGTGAATAAGCTGTCATCCTGCTAATCGGCTTTCTTTTGTACGTGTCTCTATTGGTGACCGTAAGCAAAAACGGATAAAATAAAGTGAGACGGCAAGTAATAAAAATAAAATGAATTCTTCTTATAAACTTCCGTCATCTCATAAATTCCGTCATATATTCTTTTAAAAGAATCTTTCAGAGCCTCGCATGTTTGATTGATTCACTCCTACTTATTAAGATGTATTTCGCCAGGAATTTTGCCAAGGGAGCCAACCATATGAAAAATTAAGTGGTAGACGTCTTAGATAGAAAATAAAATATCAGACTAACAGAGAACAAGATTGTTTCATGAAAAGTTTGTATTGACCAAGCGTCCCCGTCTAACTTTATAGGACTGAAATTCCACCTTTTATAGAATATTCCACTTGCAAATAGTTTAGTAAGGAACTTTTGTTTTTTATATGCCCGTTGCTGCATGCATGTGTGGGTGTGTGGTGGACTTCGATTTCACCATTTTCTTTCACTTTGATTAATTAGCTTGTAGCTTTCTTTTAAATATCTGCTCTCTTTCTTCGTTAAGTTACTAGCGATGCCCACGGCTTCGCTCGCGTGGAAGATATCACTGAAAAACAGGGCTATTATAACACGTGTAATCCGATCCATCCATAAGAACCATAGCAACCAATGAAGGAAATTGGCCGAAAGATTAAATTGTCGGCAGTTAATTTTTCCACGTAAAAGGAAAATTATAATTAATTTTTGCATAAATTTAAGCACATAATTTTTAGTTTTTGAAAATAATTCATAATGCTTCTGCATATACATTATTTGTCTCGTTTCCAGTCGTTATCAAAGTAAATTGATTGTCTGAACTGCCGGTTCTAGATAAGCCGACGCATAACTGTACATGCGAGAAACCTTGAGTAAATCCAATCCCACATGTTTGTAATTTGGCCCTGGAATTTTTTGGTCGCTATAGCGAAGGATAGTTTAATAGGAAACTTTAATCTTTTGAACGTGAAAGGAAAGTCCGTCGGAATCATCGAGATCCTGGGTATATGTGCCATTTGTCCAGCTGCTGGCCCAGTTAGTATAATGGCGTCAATAATATTATCGCGCAGCGCTTTGACCTGTAATCTCGTACCATTGCACAGGTTTGGAGGATTCAGGTTCCGTAATAATATTATTGGAATGCCAACTTTCAATTTGAGACAATGCGGTAGAAGTCCTGAGGGATTTAAAGAATAAAACAAATTCATGTGGACAATGCACTGTATCTTCCAAGTTAACGACAGTATCAATCGATGTGTAAATTCTGTATTCGCCGGTATGTTTTTGCAAAATAGCATCATTTATTTCATCAAAAGATGCATTCTTGGTGACAGGATAGCCCGTTCACACATCCAATTGTGACTTCTTTGGAGCAAATTTTCTACATAAGGATAAATTTTGTCAACTAATTCATTAGTAGATCTTACAATGATTCCCATGTACTGGAATCAAACCGTTCTGATTTGGTACTTTGAAGTCACCGACACGTAGTAACTGAGTAGAAAATTGGGTATCTCTGCCTTCTACACGAGCTGTCATATTTGTTAGTAAATGGAGCGTTTCAATATTATTCCACATTAGTAAAAAATATCCGTATATTATCGCGAACTACTTTATTTCACTTTGGGTGTGATCAGGTTGTATGTAAACAAAGCGGAACGGTACACTGGAAATCGGGAACTACTTGAAAGCGATCTGATTCGGTAGCACAGCCAAAAATAATAAAAGGAATAAAAAAAATAAACAAAATAGCCTATGTTCACCGAAAGGAAATAAGCATTTCAACGGTGAAAGAATCGTGAACTACTTTCTTTCACGTTGGGTGTGTGATCATGTAATATGTAAACAAAGCGGAACGATACACGGGAATCAGGAACTACTTTAAAGCGATCTGATTTGGTAGTACAGCCAAAAATAATAAAAAATAATAATAAATAAACGAAATAGCCTATGTCCACGGGAAAGAAATAAGCTTCCCATCGGTGAAAAAATTATCCAAATCGGTTCAGTAGTTTTCGAGATTACCTTAAACACACAAACAAACTTTCTCTCTTTACACATTAGTATCGATTACTCCGTTTCATCCTTGGTGTATTGGTACACAGTAATATATTTTTTCTTCATTTACTTGATCTTTTAATCATCGCATAGCTTTGGCTCATCTGAATTTTGCATTCTTTACAAAAGCCAACACATCATAACTGTTTGATTTTCATTTGATCAGTCTCTCGTTCTTTTAATTTTATACCTTATTAACATTACGTCATGTTTCTTTTGACAAATTGCTTTCATTGCTTAGACATGGTGCGAGTGTCCAAATTTAATCGGCGTACTGTTAAAACAGGTACCTTGGTTGGTTATGTGCTAGTGTTCCGGAAATTGCATGTATGTGGTTTTGTTAAAATGTTTAATATTTGCATGGGCACACGAAATATTAATCCCTCATATTCACCAGGAATGATATCATTTATTTGTATCTAATTTTAAAAGTTCAATATTTTCAGTTCCTTCTCAACCTACACTATAAAAAAATCTTCTGAACTTCACAAGCCACTTTCCGTTATCTCATTCTCGAATTAACGAAGCACATTTCTCACACGTTCCCTGAAATGACTGAGAGAAACCAGAATTTCACTGATTTTTCGTACTCCAGGAAAATTCTGAATTTTCAGAACCCTTTCCTTAATTTTTTTTTATGTTGACGGAAAATTGCTGCTTTTAAGCTGTGTTAAAGGAAAATTCTCAATTTTCAGAAACCTTTCGGCGATTCTTTTCTTATATTGACGGGAAATTGCCGTTTTTAAGATGTGAAAAATTCAGAATTTTCAAAACTATAACGTAACCCTTTTTCGTGAGCAAGATTTGTGTTACGCTATGTCTAAAACCATGACTAAGGAAATGTTGAACTAAATGAGAATACGATGCAATATATTCACAAAATAGCTCTAATTTAAGGTTTTACGGCCAGACGAAACATATACAGAAGCCAAACTTACGATAACCTTTTATTGGTCCAGCAACGAATGATGATATCTACAATAATATTCTATCTTAACTAACATCGAACATCTCCACACACATATACATTAAGCAACTGTTGTATCGTCCTTTTTATATATCGTTCTTATCACATTCATACGTCACTCTCTCTGATCGCAAAAGTGTTGCCAACCTCATTCATGCGAGAGAGAAGATATCACGTTCAGTTTGGAAAGTGCAAAAGAGAACAAACTCAAATTTAGATAGGCAAAGGAACTAAAAATGAAAGTTAAAGTAGAATATACGTCACAGAACCCCTTTCGCATTAACGGAAAATTCTGAATTTTCAGAACCCCCTTCCTCAATTCCTTTCTTCTATTGACGGAAAATTGCAGTTTTTCAATTGTGTTAAAGGAAAATTCTGAACTTTCAGAAGCCTTTCAGCAATTTCTTTCGCATAGTAAGGGAAAAACTCCGTTCTCACTTTTTCCGTATCCATACGACGAAACTTTTTTGGTAAGAGAAGAGATTCGCGAAAATACTCGAAGTTCAATTAATTGTTAAATTTCCATAACCTGTCGAGGAATCTGATTTTGAAGTTCTGTAGCGAGATCGGATATTGTGGATAGCATATCGCATGAATTTTGGCTATTGTGGCACAGGATATTTCTTCTCTTCTCCACCATTTTGTGCAGCAGCTGTTATATATTGCGCTACAGTAAGAAACCAGGTACTTAAATTATTGTACAGGTGATTGTACGATGTCTATGTTTCAGTCTGTGGAGTCCTTAAGACAAAAGCTATTATACAGCTATGAAGAGTACATTTTATATTTAGAAGTTTTGTAAAGTAACACTATAAAACAATATATTTTAGCTTTTCTTAAAGTTATTGTCAGATAAAAAAGAGATCTCCAGTTCCAAAGCATTCTATTGTTTCGAAAAATCACGATGAAAAAAAAAAATACTTAATTTGTGATAAGTCATCCTAGAGAAAATAATAAAATGATAAACAAATTCATCCCTCAATTAGTTTTACCTTGATGGTGAGCGCGATTCCGAAGAGATTCTGGCTCAGTGGTTAAGACGCGCGGTTTGTAACTGAAAGAACTTCAGTTCGATCCCCACTACCGGCTCAAAAGGATACTCTAGCGTAACGGCTGAAAAATTCAGCGTCTGCATTTTTGCCAAATTTCTGTATAAATATGGAGAAACTTGAAACGGATTTTTTTTTTTTTAATTAAGGGAATTACTAACTACGGAAAATCTGTGAAAGTACTGAAGTTAAAATAAACGGGGAGTTTTGTTAAAAGACGGGAACTTACCGGCAACTTTGCTGCATATTGCTTTCAGAAATTTTCCGTGAATTAACACCCCTTATTTTTTTTTACCGTGTAGTTTAGTAGAACATATTAGTTACAACTGACTATTTCTTTTCTGCTGTTATTAATTTCTGATCCAATGATTCTGTTTTCGGGGTTTAACGACCACCATGAGTAACCCTAAGGGCTATAAGTAGTAGCTCGTACCTAACTCAAGACTGGTTCCAGGATGAGGCAAAAACCAGCGTATTAAAACAAGCACATTCTCCATGCCTTTTTGAGATTTGGCCCCATGTGGGATTAATTGTCACAAGCCAGCACCTCAAACCACTCAGCTACCTAAGCCTGCCAGTATTTTAGATGTCACATTAACATTGCCTCCAGCAGCTGAGAATTACTAGGAAAAACTACAGAGGCTAAAATACACTACGTGATTAAAAGTACGTAGGCACTTGACAGTAATACTCTCTGTAATAAAGAAGAAATTAATATCGACTTGGCCCACAATCTGTTGCTGTCAAAGCCTGCACTCTAATGGGGAATCTGTGCAACAGATTTTTCGTATGTTGCTGCTGGAATCACTTAATATTCTGGCTGAAGAGCATTATTCAGGTCGGACACTGATGTCGGAAGGTTCTGCCTGGCTCGCAGTCGGTGTTCCAATCCATCCCAAAGGCATTCCATGGGGTTGAGACCGGGGCTCTGTCTAGGCCAGTCAAGTTCTTCCACACAGATCTCATCAAACCATTCTTGCACTGACCTCGCTTTGTGAACGGGGACATTGAACTGTTGCTAAGGAAAGCGCATTCGCTGAACCGTTTGGGACACAGAATAGTCGAGAATGTCGTTATAGATCGCGATGATAAGATTCCCGGGCACTGGAACTAGAAGCCTAACCCAGACCATGCAAAAACAGCCGTTGAGAATGACGTCTCCTCCATCAAACTTTACAGTTGGCACCAAACAGTTAGATAGGTAGCGTTCAACTGGCATCTTCCACACCCAACTTGTCCGTCAAACAGGTAGTGTTCACGTGGCATCCTCCACATCCAACTTGTCCGTCGGAAAGGTATCGTTCAAATGGTGTTCTACATACCCAACTTGTCCGTCTGACTGCCAGTTGGTGAAGCGTGATTGATCACTCCAGAGAACGCGTTTTCACTGCTGGCATCGAGCATTATACCACTCCAACCGCCGCTTTATGTTAATTTTGCTGAGGCGCCCCAGTGGCGCAGTGGTCTAAGCGCTGGCTTCTGATTATTTGAACCCGGACCCGAGATGGGTGCTGGTTCAAATCTCGTGAAGCATTGATGTTGTGTTTGTCTTACGACACTGGCTCTGTCCCTTCTCTGGAGCCAGTGGCCCTAAATTAGGAACAGTTGACTACTTATACGCTGGTAATAAAACAACACAACGCGATTGTAATCTGATGCCTCATGGCACCGGACACCTACAGGAATCTTTCCATGGTTGTTGATGATGATGACTGCTTATAACTCATTGAGTTGCTCATGGTAGTTGATAAACCTCCAACCAAAAAAAAACTTACTGAAGTTACGCTTGTGTGTTGCTCCTTTGACATGGAAATGAAAACCCATTCCATTCAGCTCTCGACCAACCGTTATGGTCCTGGCGTTGCTTCCAGAGGCATTTTGGAACTTGGTGGTTCCAAAAAACTCAATGGACTATAAGCAGTCGCCCCTCCCTAATCTTGGGTCACTGGTTCCATGGAAGGGAGAGAGCCAGTGCCGTAAGACGAACACAACATCCATGCCTCACCGAGATTCGAACCCGCACCCCTTTTGGACCAACGATCAGAGGCCATCGCTTAGACCACTGCACCACCGGAGCGACCGCGATATTTTCACCTTATCTGCTTCAGCACTAGGCGGTTCCGCTGTCATTTTACGAGATCTACCATGTCGTGATTGCACTGTTCTTTCTCCTAGGCGTTTCTACTTCACCAGAACATCTCAGTTGATCGAGGCAGCACGGCAGAAATTCTCCGAACTGACTTGTTGCTAAGAAAGCATCGTATGAAAATGCCAAGTTTAAAGCCGCTGAGCTCTGCCGTACGGCCCATTCTGCTGTTCAGGCTTATCTGTATTGTTTGCCAGGCCATTTGCGTCTTTTAATACCTGTATGGGCCATCGCTGTGACGTGTATTGGCAAATCCACCACTCAAAAGAGGTGCCCGGATAAATTTGATCATACGGTGTGTGTGTCCGTTATCACTTTTCCTGGTGAATTTTTACTTCTGGAGGAATGAAATAATTTCACCCTACTATCCTGCAGTCTGGGTTAGTGTCATGAACATTAGGTATGATATTACTACGATATTACACAATGAACTGATAAGAGTTGATCCCTCTACATGTCACGTGACATCATATTATACTTATATTTCAACGTCATCTTTAACTCTAGTCTAGTGCAGTCATTTCTCTTACTTCTTTTCTTTCTGCATTGGTATGTTTCTGTTCGTTGGTTCGACTGATATGCTCACCCATAAGTTAAGGAAAGCTCGGATAGTTTAAAGCAAAGTAGCCGTAATAAGGTATTATCCTCGATGTAAAAATTTTGAAGCCTCCTTCTCGCATGTGGTGTTTAGCTTAATTTTATTAGATGTAATAATTACTACTTTACTTCTTTTCAGAATTGACAAATTCGTACCCTCTGTGCTCCTGGGTACGAAAATTGAGTACTACTCTACTACCTGTAATTTCGGATGCGATACGTTTGTAACATTTTTAATACCGGATATGATAAACCGGTATCTTTCAACTTTGCGGTGTGGTACATTGGTAGCCATTATCATCGTGGATGTGTTAAGTTAATAGTTTCTACCTTCTAAGGGGAAATAAAGTTGTGCTCTTCATCTTCGTGAATGCGAGAATTCAATACCTTTTTATCTCCGCGGAGGTAGCAAATTTATGTCTTTTTTCTTCGTAGATATGGTAAGTCGTCGGAAAGGGCGTAAACCTGCCTCAGGCGATCTTTGCTTTGCAGTCCTGTCGATTCGGGGATGTCTATAGCTGCCTGTACTCTTCGTCGAATGTCTCCCACTGCGCATTGTGGGACTGATACGGCTTACCGTCGAATGCAACGGTTTATGCACCAGTCCCACTACGGCGACGTATGTTTCCTTCCTACAACCACTGTCGCCACTTTCACTTGACATTTGTTTTATCTCGATGCGACGTCTGTACCAAGCATCTGTTCGATGAAGTCTGGTAAAGGTGTCGTGTGATGGTATGACGTCACCCAGACATTCTCACTCCTTACACGTGCTTTCGCCACCGAGAATATTCGATGCCGTCTTCCACATACCCTGTTGAGGGCGATCAAGCTTATCTACGCCGAGAGTATTGCCCTTTTGTCTTCCTCACCTATCACGTGATTGTTTCGCATCTACAGTAGCTTGCATAACCAAAATGTTGACATATGCTGGCGTTCAATTTACATGGCGCTTAGACAGATATGTCCAGATATGTCCAGTTGTGGCATATTTCCAGGTGCGTATTTCTAAATAAGATTATAAAGAAATGCATTTCCTTTTTCCTTAAAAATAATTTAAAGTCATTGTCAGTATAAAAATATCTCAAATTGCAAATCACTATGTTGCTTCGAAAAATCACGATATAAAATTACGTAATGTATAATATGTTTTATACAAAAAATAAAATGATCACAGACTTCTTCAGAAAAATAATAAGCTCTAACAGAAAATAAAATAATTAATTCACGCGCATGAATAGTAAAAAAATTTGATCATTGCGCGACTAGAACCCACCAGAGAAAAAAGAAAGACACCCTCGCGATTCTTCTTACGTCAGGTAAGAAGAATACCTGAAATTTTGTTAAAAAAGAACTGCTTTCGTTAAAAGACTGGCACCCACCGACAACTTTGCTGCACGTTAGTTTGAGGAATTTTCCGTAATTCACTTATTCTCTATAGTGTAATTTATAACAATCCAGTTTGATTTTATTTTCTATTATTAAATTGCTGTAGCTCTAACGCTTTTCAACCGATTTTAATGAAGCCAATATTAAATGAGTCAACATTCGTTGAGGTTTTTTTCGGTATATTTTCAAATTTCTTGTATTCCCCTGCATTTTAAACGCATTTTCTTAAACGAAAAACCCATTCAAGGTCGCAATCTTGTCCAGAATCTCAGTGGTTGACAGCCTTTCTTCTTACGGTGACACAGCCTGTTGTGATTAACTTCTGATTTGTTTTTCTTTTTAGTACAATACTACATGAATTTTATATTCAACCATTCATCACTGTTAGCAGTTCTCCAAAATTCATAACGAGCAGCAATGTTAGGCGCTTCTTCCACATTTAAGAATAGAGACATAATTCATCTGTGAAATAATCTGATATTAATTCTTCAAAACCTAAAACAACGGTGATTACTTTAATATTAATTTTTTTAAACCTTTTGAAAAATATAAAAGATGAGTTTCTATTGAAGAGACTTCTCACATATCTTGAACTTGGATACTGGGTGATTACGTTGAGAAGTTGGCAGCATCAGAAAAAAGAAGCAAAAAAGTTAAAGCATTAAATTGTCCTTCAATGCAACACCATTCCATGTTATCTAACGAAAAATTAGCATATGAAGCATGTATTCATATAGATATTAGAATATTAAAAAAATGTATTGTATATGAAGCGCACTCCATTTGTAAATCATTCGGCACTCCCAAGCGCACATCTTTGAGAGGAAAGCCCAAAAGATTAGCCGTACCTTAAAAATTAATTGTTTTGGAATATCAAAGAAAAAAAACTCTCACCAGGTATGAAGGCTGTACATTACAAGCTGCAGGGTTGCTCATAAATCTTTGGTTAGAAGCTGTTATCTTAAAGCTTCAAGATCTTCCTGCTGGGGAACGTCATTTAGCACGGCAAGCCGTCAGTTATAAAATTTATCACGTTTTTTTACACATGTTAACTCTTACTTGATTTTTATTTTTTCACACCTGTTAACCATTATTTAGTTTTCTTTCTTTACACATGTTAACTTTTATTTAGTTTTCATTCTTCGCTTTTGTTACCAATTTTAGGAATTGTTTTAAACTTCGTTTCTTCCGTTTTCAGCACTTTCTTTAACATCAATTCTAGTTTAATACTTCCATACGCATTTAAAATTTCATGAACAAACATCATGATCATATTCCCTTAGATTTTATAAAATAAATTTAAGACTCTAATGTCAGAATGTATTCAAAGAGAAAACAATCTGGATTGTTTTACAGAAAGAATGAATTTAAGCAGCATATTTTCCTGTTCCGTGTATCTATTATGGCAGTCTTGGTGATTGCCATAGGACACGTCTCTCTATTCCAATAATAAAAAAAAAAAAAGTAACTCCTACTGCCGTTGCCGCCGCTGTTTTAGAAATTTCGCGACACTGGCGCTTTCCTATCTCGCAGCGCAAAAGGTATTGAACACAAAAATTTTAAATTTACATCGTTTGTAGAGAATTGCTTGGAAAACACGCTGAAATAAACAGATTTTCGATTTTATAAATACTTCAAGAGCTATTGTATTTCAAATTTAAGATAACCAAAAAAAGTGCTATCAGTTCACGTTCCGAACACACTAACGGCAACAGAACCACGAAACTTTGTAGGCATGCCGAAGTTTTGCACCTCGTCGCCCTGTTTTTGAATTTCGATTAAGTTCACGAAAAATAAATTTTTAAATTTCACAAAATTCTCTGTTTCACGATGGGGTCTATTTTAAAAAAACTGATATATTTCAAACTATAAATCATAACGCATTGCAATTTTTACAGTATAAACTCACAACTATCATCCCTCTTTTAAAAACAATTAAGAAAACATAATTTTCTGATTTTTAAGCAAGTTTTAAAGACGCAAAGGTAAGGAGCGAACGGCTTCTACTGTCTTCAACGGTAACCACACAGGAAAGTTCTGGTCCCATGACCTGCTGCCATTGTGACGCAGCTATTTTTAGCACTCTTCTCATTAGATGAAAGGACAGGCTACAATCAAACTGGTAATGACGTAGCGACGCTTTTAAAGTTCGGCGTTTTAAAATAAAATAAAATAAAAATAAAAATGGTGGCTATGGAAAATTTCTCTGCTTAAAATTTTCGTGAATTGTTCGACCACTTCTACATGACCTGGAGATTTGAAAATTGTCATGTTGATATGTCTTAAGGTCCGAATACCTAGAAGAGTCCGGAAACAAAACAAAAAAACTCAAAATAGTGGCTTTGGCACATTCTCTGTTTGAAATTTTCGTGAATTGTTCGAACACTTCTCAATAACCTTTACATCTGAAAATTGGCATGTTGATAGTCCTTCAGGTCCGGATTCTTGAAAAAGTCTAAAAACCAAACAATGCAAAAGAGATGCTTAGCTTTACTGTTCAAAGTGCTGATAGGTTTAAAGATAATTATACCAGAAACGTTGAAATGCTGTAAAAATTCCATGAAATTTTGATTTGAAAATAAGGGGCCCTAAAGCTTGATCCGTTTTACGTAAAACCGTATGCATTGACGTCCCGACCCTGTTCTAACTCAGTTACGGATCTTAAATTTCTTTTCTTTCCTTTAATTACTTTTCCTTTCTTTAATTTTATGTTTAAAAAATTAGAAATTCACCTTTCGGAGAACGGGCATAACTGCTAGTTGTTTAAATAAAAAACTGTTCAAAATATTTTCGCTATTTTTCCCAGATAGCTTGCCTGTTGTTTGTGTAATGAAAGTTCTATTACCCAGAAATAGAACATATTAAACTTCAATTCCATTTTTTTTTTATTTTTAAATCTTGTATTGGCTTTTGCTATCTGTGAAAATGCCTATTGCTTGAGCTTTATGTACAAACAATAGCTGAATTAAAAAAAACTGCTTTCCTTTCCAGGTGACATGTGTTTACCCGCCAAGATCTGATATATATATTATACAGTATGTAGTATTTCAAAACATAAAGCTTAATTTAGGTGACGTCGGATGGGATTGGAATATCATCGGAAATTATGTTCCTGCGTGTTGATTTTTTACACAAAATGGTGAAAATATAAATATATTTTTCTGACAGTGGCTGTTTTACCATTAATTGAACCTGAATCATGTCTCAGAGCTCTGCTGATGGACAGGCGCCAAAATTTCGGGAATACACGAGAAAAAAAACGTTTTACCTTAGTATGGTGATAACAAGTTAGTAAAATCGTGCAATGCATTGATTATGATACGATTTCCAACATACCAGAAATCACTACTCAAGTTATGAGGATAATGGCTGTGGAATAAATCTTGATCCTGTGCCCTAACCTTTGACTGACCCCATTTCGATGATATTAAACAAAATGGGTTCAGTATACCTCCGGAACAACATACTAAAGTTTTGTCGCAGTAGAAGCATTTTTAGTCAATTTATGAGGCTATTGGCTGTGAAAATATCTTGCTCCTGTGCCCTGATCTTTGACCTCATTTCGATGATATTAAACAGAATTTGTTCAGTATACCTCCGGAACAACAGGATAATGTTTTGCCGCAATAGAAGCATTTTAATGGCTCATAAGGGTGATGGAATGGATCCCGATCCTATGGCCCGACCTTTGACCCCATTTCGCCCATTTTCAATAGGGTTTGTCCCCAGGATTTTCCCTACCACATACTAAAATTTCATCGAGATCGAACAGTTTTTATGCGAGTTATCGTGCGGACAGACAGACGCATAAACGTTTCTTCAACCTACAGTTGGTAAGCGTAAGAAAGAAAAACAAATTGCCGATGAAAAGCAATTTGAATTTTTACAAATAATATTTAGTACAGACAATCCTCGATGTACGGCACATCGATTTACACCTACTTGTATAACGACACGCTTTGGGTCACAACAGACATGCCCTGTATAGGACAACCCATGAACCTTTGATATACCGTCTATTAGCCAAGCGCTAATAGATACTGAAGAGCAATTGAATTAGAGATACCTGTCTAGTAACGTGTAGCACCACCTTTCGCCCTGATGACGGCGGTGATTCGCCTCGGCATGGACTCGACAAGACACCGGAAGCGTTGGGAAGCCATACAGCTCCATGACCCCTGAACAAGCTCCCACAGTTCATGAAGATTTGATGGAGGAGGGTCAGAGCCTCGAACAGTTCTCTCGATGACATCCCAGATGTGCTCAATGGGATTGAGGTCAGGTGACCTAGCTGGCCAAGAAAGCGAGGTCACGTCGGTGGAGTGTTCATCCAACCATTCGGATAGAATTCGGGAGCGATGGCACGGTACATTGTCTTGCTATAGGATGAAGTCCCCAGTGGGATTTTGAAGACGCACAAATCCCGGTAACGTTGACCTGTGAGGGACGATGTCACACTTAGCAGGGGTCCCATTTCAGTCCACGTAAACAGTCCCCAGACGAGAATGCCAACCCCATCAGCTTGAAGGAGTGCCCTGCTATCAAGAAGGATCCATCGCTTCATATGATTTGCGCCGTACTCGTATCCTGCCATCCGCATGTACCAACGTGAATCTCGACTCATCTGTCCAGGCAACATTTTTCCACATGTCTAGGGTCCAGTGGCGATGTTCCCGCGCCCATGCTAATCTTTGCACCCTGTGATATGCGGTCAGCAGCGGTACTCTCGTTGGACGATGGTTTCTGTACCCCATAGCGAAGAGATGGTTCTGGATGGTGTGGCTGCTTACACGTTTTTGTGCACCAGCGTTAAATTGCCGAGTGATTTCTTGCACTGTGGCCCGTCTATCCGCTGTTACAATGCGAGCTAGCCGACGATGACCCCGCTCATCCACACGCTGTTGTCCATGGCAGTTGGCCCTTGCAGGGATGATTTTACCGGATTCGATGTACTCACGGTGCATCCGTGACACAGTGGCTGGTGAAAATCCCAGTGCATGCCCGACTTCCGAGATGGAGTGACCCATTCGATGGGCCCCGACAATTTGCCCACGATCAAATGCGCTTAGATCCTTCGTCTTACTCTTACCCATACCGCGCCCGACCCTTACTGATCCCCGTCGCATCACTCCTTATATTGTCGGATCGCTGCATACGTTATATCGTTTCCGTTTACAGGGCCGCCCACAGCGCCACATTTGCATAACGCCAGCTGTCTCTAATCTAATTACTCTTCAGTGTACATATTGTGTTGAAAAAAAAGTAATGTTCGATAACGCGGTACCTGAATCTAAGTGGCCACGGTGCACATTGGCCACTGTGATTGCGCAACACACTTGCATGACATTGGCAGGTAGGTGCCTAAGTCAGTGGCTGTTAGCCGTCAGAAATCGAAGAGTATAAGGGCCAGCCAATATGGAAGTAGACAATGAGCACATCCGCCACTTCATGCTATGAGTTTGGTCGCGGTAGCACCTCCGTATGTGCTGTAAGGAACATTGCCAGTGTGTACCCCAATGCCATATCACATCGTCAGTGCTGTCGTTGGTTCGAATGGTTTCTAGAGGGAAATTTTGACCTATCAGACCGTCCCAAAGCCGGAAGACTCGCAGCAGTGAATATGGACATGCTGAAGACCTTAGCAGAGACCGACACATGTGTGACAACGTGGAAGATACCCGAATAGCGTGGCTACTCACACGAGTACCTGCGTAAACTTGTGAAGGTGCACAAGAGAGAAGTTTTGGTACGCCATTAACTCACAGTTGAGCAGAAAGCAAATCGCACGAGTGCCTGCCTTCCCTGCTTGCATATGATCACGTTGAACCTATCTTAGACCGTATTGTGACAGGTGACAAGAAATGGATCCTGTGTGACAATGTCAGAGCCCGGAGACAGTGTTTGCACCCAAAACAGAAGCCCATACCTACCCCCAGAGTCGGGTTACACCCATGTAAGGTACTGCTGTCTGTTTGGTGGGATATGCGGGGGTGTCGTGCTTTTTCTGTTTGTTTTTTAGAGCTTCTGCCGGACAACACCACTATTCTTGCATGTATCTACTGCCGTTAGCTCGACGATATTCACGCATTGTTCACGACGAAAAGCCCAGCACTGCTGAACCGCAAGGGAGTCTTCATACAGCAGTATAGAGCGAAGCCTCGCATATCACGTATGACTTGTCACAAGATCAGGGATTTAAGCTGGGAACTGCTGCCGAACCCAGCCTATTCCACGGACATTGTTCCGCAAGTGACTACCACCTGTTCTGGTCGTTGCAGCATTTCCCGGTCAGACAGTAATTCACCAGTCGGGACGATATCGATCGCGCACTTACTTCTTTGCGTCCAGCGCCACAATTCTACAGGGACAATATCCAACAGCTACCCAGACCATGAGAGCAGATAATGGAAACGATGGTGACTACATTTTGGACTAATTGGTAGTTGCTTATAGCAGTATTCTGTTGCCTTGCATTTTTTGTAGTTGCTTATAGCAGTATTCTGTTGCCTTGCATTTTTTTGTAGTTGCTTATAGCAGTATTCTGTTGCCTTGCATTTTTTTGTAGTTGCTTATAGCACCTTCCTGTTGCCTTACTTCTTTGCGTCGAGCGCCACAATTCTACCGAGACAATATCCAACAGCTGCCCAGACGATGGAAGCAGATCATGGCAAACGATGGCGACTACATTTTGGACTGATTGGTAGTTGCTTATAGCACTTTTCTGTTGCCTTGCATTTGCAGACATTACTTTATTTCCAAACGAGTATATTACTTTGCCACACAACCTGACTCTCCCAACAGAAAACATACTTGATGTGCCTCCACTTGCAAGATGTGTGAGAATTCTCTTCCCGCAGTTTTTCGGACAATGATTAACTTGTGGAGAACCTTAATGTAAAAGACAATGACTGAATCAAAGTTGCGAATCAGTGTCGTTTAACATTAAAAAGGTTCTTTGAAGCAAGCTTTCAGGATGACTATATTTCAAAGCACTTGGTAAATAATTGGGTTGAAATTTAGAGCTCAAATAAAATAGACTAGTTTCTTAAAAGAAACTAAGGTATGTAAAATTATTTTGTGTAAAGCTATCATTAAGTTTTGCTCGATAAAGATTTAGTTACACAGCAAGACTTTTATTAATTTCCTCATAATTGAAATGCTAATTTTTTCTGCTACGCAAAGCAAGTTTTTGCATTTAATGCATACCAGGAGCTTCGGAGATGGAAACAACTCGTGGAACTACAGTGCACCGAAGTACACAATACATAACTACATTTTTTGCTAATTAACATGTTCCTAACTTAGTTCAAATTATGATTTTAGATAAAACGTAATTAACTAGTTTGGGTTACTTAAAAATAATTGAAAAATTTGTTATAAGATCACCTTTTTATTTTTTTAAATGTAACCCCACAATTGAATGTAACAAACGGTGGCGGTATATCAAGGATTGACTGTAGTATAGTTAAACTTAATATTATAATTGTATTGGGACTCCCTCAATTTATTTAATTATTAAAAACATCAATTCATTTTGAAACAAGGGTGACAGACACTGCTACAAGAATCACCTGATAAGGTCAGTTCAGTAACCCAGTGAAGTTACTTCTTCCTGGCAAGGTCAAACTCAGAACTCAAAATAATGTGACTAGGGGAGGAGGGAGCATTTCTTTAACAGAGCTCGCTTACCCTTGGGGGGGTAAGCGAGCTCTGTTAAAGAAATGCTCTCTATCCTCAGAGCTTTTCACTCTTACCCTTGTAAGAGTGAAAAGCTCTGAGGATAGAGCGGATAGTTTTTACAAGGAATTTTAAGAAATTTAAGGATGGCAGTGGGAACCGAGAAATTTCGGACTGATTTTTTCCGTGATGCAGACTTCCACAAGGCTTCGATGGTAGTGTGGCTGACAAGGGAGGAGATAAAATTTGTTACACAATACATTCCACAGCATGCAGCTCCAGTTGGATCATTTATCTGAATTCAAAAACTAATGTCTACATTTTTAGAAATTTTGCCATAATTTATATAGCCCAGTGACATTTTTAGAAATTTTGCCATAATTTATATAGCCCAGTGACATTTTTAGAAATTTTGCCATAATTTATATAGCCCGGATTCAAGTGTTCCTGTTGAGGATGTGTAGCAATAGCATTAGCGAAAAACGAATGGATTAAACTTTTCAGAATGTTTTCCTAAGGATTAACCTTTGTATATCCATCAACAACGTCTCTACAAAACGAAGGTTTTCGTTTTTGAAAATCATGCATAATTATAAGAGGACATCCAGGAATGAAGGAAAGTATGAATGCGCGTCCAACTTTGTCACTTATTTCAAGCATTATAAAAGCATTGAAATTCGATATCATAGAAGATTTTGCCAAAACGAAATAGAGAAAAAATATATTTTAGGTTTAATTTTACTAATTTATGTTTATTCATTTACCCATCCTCTTGGTCATTCAATCAATTTGCAGTGAACATTGGTAACAGTACGATAAATAAAAAAATCCCCAAAATAGTAATGCTTACGTTGAAAATTTAAAAGCAAAGTTTGCAGGGTTTGCAGGCAAATGTTTCACCAGTATGTTAAAATTAGGAAATTTCGTTTGTAAATATAAAAATTGATCATGAAACGAAATTTCAAAATTGTGCAAATTAAACTTACAAGAAAACTATGTTTAAAATGTTTATTTTAATTCCAAGTTTTAAATAATACATGTGCTAAAAATTCTACAGAGCTGTTCTTGAGAATATGCTGATTCTTTTTTGTGATGAAAAAAATCTATATATAGTTTAAATATGAAATTCAAATTGGAATTAAATTTTTCACATAAAAACACGCCTACTTGGGCATCTAATTTTTCTTAGTCCAGAGCGCTGTAATGTTTAAACCCACTTCCATAACATTTTAAACAAAAGTTATTGATTGCGTATTTTGTCATTTGAAATAAACTTGGAGTTGTTTAATTCCTTAAGTAATGCGGTTGGTAAATCCGTAATCCCATATCTATGTTTGCGTTGAGGAAAACTTCGAAATGCCTTATTTCCGTTTCATTTACAGATACAGCATTACAACTACATGTTTAAACGCGGCCTTATGCAACTATTGACAACATTAGGCAAATTCACGGACGACCAATGGTCAGCGCACCCGAGACTGACAAGCCTTTGTTCTTGGGTTACTGATGTGCTCCGAGAACGAAACAGGAATCCAGTGCGAAGTTCATCAACAGAGACTACTATGAAAACCTACGCAGCTGGTTTCCGTGACAATTCTGTACCTCATTGTCGTGAAATAAAAAAGCGAACGTTTTGCCTTTCAAACCTGTCCTGAAACCTTTATGCCTGTTGTTCGAAGTAATCGTCGCAACACAATGGGAGGCAACTCTTTTCGAAGGATTTGAAGTATGATTGAAATAAAGCCGTTTGCCTTGAATTCTTCCCTCCCTCCATCTTTGAAAGCATTTCCTATTGAAGACTGGGGTACAACAATGGAACATTTCCGAGGTTTGATTGACAAGATCAATTGATGTTAGGGCTGTTTGGTTTTCTTCGCCGTCATTATAGGTCACCCTTGGAACCGAACTCTGGTGGGCAATCACGCGTTTGCTACCATCGCAGACCGAAGACGGCTCTATTCGCAGCGACCTAATCACCTGCAAGGCTTCAACCTGTCAAAGAAAGCGTTCTCAATCCAACAGCTCATAGTGTGATTTTTCTTACCTCTTTTTTTTTCAAATTCTAGTAGGTCAATGTAGTTTGGATAAAATAATGGGTTCCTACGGTAAACAATACTCAATCAATACGGGGGAAAAAATCTCAAGTCTTTATACCGATAGCAGTTTGCATTCTTTTGAGGAAAAAAGAGCACTTTTTTCAGCCTGTAGGAATTGATGGTGCTGTCCATAAAAAAAATATACACAATTCTGGATATAGACAAAGTTAAAACTTGTATCAAATGTCGTTTGGAACTCACGACTTGGGAAGTATTCTAAAATTTAGCTTCCCGTGTCAGAAACCTAGGGTTTTGAGTGGCGCTTTTGGAGCGATTACACTTGTTTCTCGTTTCTCACTGTTATAGAATGAATGATTCCTCTGATGCTACGTTGTTTTCATTGATAGGTCTGGTCCTTTCACAATTATATAAAGTAAACAAAGGAAAAGCAATGCTGGGCGATACGTTTATATTTGAAGGTTACTATGTCAGAATGGCGCCGCTGATTTTCGTGATGAAATATTACTGACATTTCCTTCACTAGGAAATGAAAATGATTTCTTTTATTTCTTCGTTTCTCTCTCTCCTGATCTTGCTGCTGCTATTATGTGCATGCTCTTGGCTTGACTTATACCTAGGAAGATCGAGGCTAAGTCAGGTCTTTGGTGGGCCTTTCCAGTGATGTAGTTCTAATTAAAAAAGTGCCTTAGTGGTGAACTGATTAAGTTAAAATGCGTTGGAAAGATGACTAAATTTTTTTTAAAGCATTGGCTATTAAAAAGCATTTTATTGCTATTTTTATTGTGTTCAGTATATTTTATGAAAATTTTATTACTAATTATTTTTATTTAAATCGCTTGAGAAATTTTTAGTAAAGGAAATTTTTTTTATTCACATCCTAAAAATTTGCAATTTTTTTTAAATAACCCTGTCATTTCACACGATTACAAATGTTCAGTGTAGTTATTACCTGAGTCATACTCAATAGATATAACTAATATAGCCACGCTGAATAAATATAACTAGTATAGTCACATTTATTCAGGGTGACTGTCGTTTTCCTGAGATTCTGAATAAACGAAAGAGATATCTGTTGTTATTCTTAAGGAATAAAAGAAAGAGCAGCTTAGTGAAAATTTTCTTCGCTCGCACGAAACTTAATGGCAGTATAATTTCTCTCTGCAGTTTTTTTTTTCTCCAAGCAATGAAATAATTCGAGTGTTACCGTCTAGACAATGGACCTTATATTCTCTTTACGCCGTGCCGGTAACCGAATGGTCAGAGGTGTAAATTTCTGATTAGGGGTCGGAGTTCTGCATGAAGTATGGTTGTTTCTCCTCCCCCGCCCTAAATCAAGGACTGCCAACGGCATGTAGCCCTTATAGAAACTCACGGTGAAAGTTAAACCCAGAAACAAACAACATTCTCTTTAACGTTATGTTCCGTGAGGTGTCTTATTGTGTGATCAGACGGTTTAATCTCATCATTGCAATACGAATATTTCGGTTATGATTGTATACAAAACACAGTATTAGCTATTTTCGAATATATGATCATCTAAAAAATTACTTTACCCATCTTCTGCAACTACCCAACTACGAAAAGTACCTTAGCGCCACTAAGCCTACAAAAATAGTGCCTTAGCGCCGCTAAGCCTACAAAAAATGGTACCAGCGGCGCTACGCCTACAAAAATAGTGCCTTAGCGCCACTAAGCCTACAAAAATAGTGCCTTAGCGCCACTAAGCCTACAAAAATAGTGCCTTAGCGCCACTAAGCCTACAAAAATAGTGCCTTAGCGCCACTAAGCCTACAAAAATAGTGCCTCAGCGCCACTAAGCCTACAAAAATAGTGCCTTAGCGCCACTAAGCCTACAAAAATAGTGCCTTAGCGCCACTAAGCCTACAAAAATTGTGCCTTAGCGCCGCTAAGCCTTCAAAAATAGTGCCTTAGCGCCGCTAAGCCGCGCTAAGACTCTTTTACATCCCTGGGTCTTTCTCTTGATCTTCTCTGCTGTTATTTTTAGGTTTACATGCAACTGTTTAGAATTATTACCTTATTATGTAACAGCAAGATCAATAAATGAACTGAATTGAATTGAATTGAAATCCTATCCCATCCCAGAAACACGAGGATAAGTCAGTAAATAAGACATAAGCATTTACTTTAAAAAAAACTAAGTGAGGTACGAACTTAAAAAATCGTTTGTTACCTTTATATGTCCCCTTATTTCTGAACATAACTTCCACCAATATTGATACACTTATCCTATCGCTATATCTGTGCGTCGAAAACTGTAGCATGGAAGTCTTGGGTCTATTGTCTCAGCCACAATCGTACTTCACGTTAAACTTCGTCGTCCTCAGCGAAAGGTTTGCCGCCAAGGTGAGTTTTTAGCACACCAAATAGATGAAAATCGCTTGGGGCTAAGTCGGGGGCTTTAAGGCAGATGTGTGCAAGAACTTTCTTGCCTAGTTGTTCAATTTTCTGCTGTCTTAATAGAGCCGCTTGAGTGCTGGCGTTATCGTGATGGAACAGTACACCTGTGGTCAGTTGTCAAGGGCGTTTTTTTTTTTTCGAATTGTATTCCGTGGCATCAACAGGATTTCACAACATGATGCATCATTCACATGTTGATCTCGCTACTGGGAATGGGCAAACATAAGAATCCCTAAATACTGTAAACATAACCTTCTTTGTTGGTGACGAAATTCAGAATTTCTGTGTTGAAGGTGAAGAGGAATGTTTTCATTCATTAAAACACGCTTTGAAAGCATCAGGTAACCACCAGAGATGAGTTTGGGCTCAATTTTAGGAGCCCGGGCCCTGCCCGCTTTCTTTGATTACATGTGTTTGCTGAGCCCGGGCCCGGATTCTCGAAACATTTTGCTTATCAAATCTTGCATTTATGCATTATAAACTGGCCAAAGATATGGCTCAAGCAAGGATTAGTTTAAAAATCATTAATTTAAAAAGTTTAGTTCAGTTAATCCACTTCACAATATTAATATGTTTTTAGAAATACTACGCATAAAGCCAAATGTTCTAAAATGTGAATTTGAAAATAAATAATCAACGTGCCCTTCGACCGTATCAGGGGAATCCGTAATTTTGGTAAAAGCTGAAGAAAAGAATATCGTTTAGAAACAAAAAATGCCATTCGTTATTTCTTTTTGATTTCTAAATTTACTTTTATTTTGAATAAATTGTATTAAGAAATGTACAACGCCGTACAGACAGTTGCAAGTGGTTGGAATTTGGACTCTAGAAAACTAATCTTTGTAATATAATTTACATATATGCTAATTGGTAAAGGTAGTTTAGAGTGATGTAGTAGAATATAAAAAAAAAAAACATGTAGGGAAATTTCCACAATTAAAAACAAAACAAAACGTAAAAGCATTCCAGACCAGATTATTCTGCATTTTGTAATATTAACAAAGCTTTGAGCTTAATAGTATAATAATCACAATATTATCATATGTGTGTGCAGTTTCCAAATCAAGTTCACCATGAAAAAAGAGAGAGAGAGAGAATTGCATCTAATGCCTCAGCGCTTCAATTTGATCTTCTTTTCTTTAAAACTCGACCTGCTGCACAAAAAAACAACGTCACCCCAATAATTGCAGGAGTGAGGAAATTTTAATAAATAAATAACAATACTTCTAACTGCACAATTTTGGAAATTAATACATCATTTTAAAGATAAGATTCTTGATTTTTAATAAAATACAAAAAATGGGAATGTGATTTTTTCCTAGTTTTTCGATACCAGACCTCCTTAAACCAATCCCTGCTTGGGCCATAGCTTTGGACAAGTTTTGCTAAGCAAAATTTGACTTGCAATATCAGCTAGCTTAGGAAACTGAAAATCCTTCCACCATGGTAACAAATCCGCAATGAAATTCAACACATGTAATTCAACCGGGCTCGAAATTACACGTGTTGAATTAATTACAGTAATGAAATTCAAAACATGTAATTCCGAGCCCGGGCCCGGGTTATTAGGTAGTTAATGAATTCTGAGCCCTTCCGAGCCTGGGCCGGGCCCGAGCTCATCTCTAATAGCCACCGCCGCCTTCCACAGAACCGCTCTGGCACGATGGGCCATGGCCTCATGCTGTCGACGCCACACCCGCACTCTGCAGTCATAGACTCATGCTGTCGACGCCACACCCGCACTCTGCAGTCATAGACTCCTGCTGTCGACGCCACACCCGCACTCTGCAGTCATAGACTCATGCTGTCGACGCCACACCCGCACTCTGCAGTCATAGACTCACCCTGTCGACGCCACACTCGCACCCTCCAGTCATAGACTCACGCTGTCGACGCCACACCCGCACCCTCCAGTCATAGACTAATGCTATCAACGCCACACCCGCACCTTCCAGTCTGACCCATGCGGTCGACGCCACACCCGCACCCTCCAATCATAGGCTCATGCTGTCGACCCCACACCCACACCCTGCAGTCAGATTCATGCTGTCAAAGCCACACCCACACCTTCCAGTCATAGACTCGTGCTGTCGACGCCACACCCGAACCCTGCAGTCATAGACTCGTGCTGTCGACGCCACACCCGAACCCTCCTGTCATAGACTCGTGCTGTCGACGTCACACCCGCACCCTCTAGTCATAGATTCATGCTGTTGGCCCCACACCCTCCAGTCATAGACTCATGCTGTCGACGCCACACCCGCACCCTCCAGTCATAGATTCATGCTGTCGACGCCACACCCGCACCCTCCAGTCATAGACTAATGCTATCAACGCCACACCCGCACCTTCCAGTCTGACCCATGCTATCAACGCCACACCCGCACCTTCCAGTCTGACCCATGCGGTCGACGCCACACCCGCACCCTCCAATCATAGGCTCATGCTGTCGACCCCACACCCACACCCTGCAGTCAGATTCATGCTGTCAAAGCCACACCCACACCTTCCAGTCATAGACTCGTGCTGTCGACGCCACACCCGAACCCTCCTGTCATAGACTCGTGCTGTCGACGTCACACCCGCACCCTCTAGTCATAGATTCATGCTGTTGGCCCCACACCCTCCAGTCATAGACTCATGCTGTCGACGCCACACCCGCACCCTCCAGTCATAGATTCATGCTGTCGACGCCACACCCGCACCCTCCAGTCATAGACTCATGCTGTCGACGCCGCACCCGCACCCTCCAGTCATATACTCATGCTGTCGCCGCCACACCCTCACCCGCCAGTCATCTCGGTTCAGCTGAAAACGGGATTTCAAAGCTGTACTCCTCTGCAGAGCTCCAGATTTTACGTACCTGGCTCCAGGCGAGGCGTAATTTCCGATGACGAGCAGTCAACAGTGGCACACGGGTAGGGCGTCGGCTCCCGTAGCACAGGGTACGGAGCATGCGCCGTACCGTTCTCTCGCTGATGCTGCTTCGGCCTCCGACATTTAACCTGGATGTGATTTGCGCCGCCGTTGCCATGTGGTTGGTCTGTAACAACCTCGATAGTCTACGTCGACCCCGGTCATCTGTAACGTGTGTGGTCTGCCCCCGCTCGCTCTATGGGTGCTGGTACGTCCGTCGATGGTGTACTCGCAATACACCCTTGATGCGGTTGCCCTCAGGAACCCCCAGGGTTTTTACCACTTCGGTGATAGAATGACCCGCAATGCGTCCGCGATGAAAGTTGCCTAGATTGCCCATGTTCGTCGATTGGGATACATTGTTTGGAAGCCCTGTCGTCCGCATATTTATCGCCTGCCTCCTGGTTGGATCACTTCCACTCTGCGCGGAGGATGCCCGTCACCCCCATTTCAAATATTTGTCTACTGGAATACGAGTATATTAGATGTACAAATAAGTTTTAAAGCGTTTTAAGACAACGCAACATGTAATTTGAGAGAAAACAACAGTACCTTTGCGAATCAAAATATGCGCCGTCATTATCTATCACTTTCCGCCGTCGGTCAGGCAACTGACGGATTCTAGCCATGAAGAATACTGCGTCGTGTGAAATGATGAAGTCGTCAACCCATTTTTGCACTTCGTCAGATGTCTGGAACCGTACAGTAGACAAACCATGTTGCATCGATCGGAACAAATGGTAGTCTGAAGCGGCTATGTCGGGACGATAGGCCGGGTGCTCCAAAACTTCCCAGATAAGCGTCAATATCGTTTCCTTGACAGATCTCGCGACATGCGGCCTAGCGTTGTCATGCAGTAATTTCACTGGACGCAATCCTTTACTTGTGAATGGACGTTTCCGACAGATTTCCTGGTTCAATCGCAGCAACTGTTGCTTGTAGCGAACAGAAGTAATAGTTTGACCCTGTTCCAATAGTTCATAATAGAGCACGCCCTTCATATACCAGGATATGCACAGCAGAACTTTCTTGGAGTTAATATTGTGTTTCGGTATCGAAGTCGTTGCTTCACCGGGGTCTACGCAGTATTTTTTGCGTTTGGGATTGTGTTACGATATCCACTTTTCATCACCCGTAACGATTTCCCAGAGGAAAGACTTTGTGTTATTTATTCAACAGATTCAAACACTTCATGACACGCTCACCTTTGTTTCTCTGGCTCAGGTCATGTGGCGCCCATTTTCTTTCCTTCTGAATCTTTCCCATTTTGCGTAAACGATTGGAAATGGTTTGTTGAGTTACCCCCAGTTGTTCACCTAGTTCTTTTTGCGTTTGAGACGAATCTTCGTCCAGCAATGCTTGCAGTAACTCATGTGCAACCTCCTGTGGGGCCTCGCTACGTTCTCGATCGCTAACATCAAAATCACCTGCTTTAAATCGTGTAAACCAAAACTCACACGTGCTTTTCGATACAGTATTCTCCCCCAGAACAGAAAAGATCGATGCACATTCATATGCAGCACTTTTTCTTTGAAGAAATTGGTAACGAATGCAGTGTCGAATAAACGCAGTATCGCTTGCCATCTTTCACCTATCAATGTGCAAGTTCGTTTGACTGTTAAGCAAACTTCTGTGTCACATTTTATATTGTGGACCAGTTACGGTCACATAACAACGCGGGGGAATATCGGATATGTAAATTAGCTGTATACGTCACACAAAAAAAGGCTTTAAAACTTATTTGTACACCTCATATAAAGGTACATTTTTCATGCCATGACTACGTATGTAAAACTGTATCCATTGCGTGTATTGGTTTCTCATTGCGTATTATTAACGCAGTTTAAAGTGTTCCACTTACTTTTCGATATTTGTGTTTCTTTGATTCCTACTTTTACATTTTTGAGCAGCCATTTTTTTGTGATTAAACTGATATGAAACATTTAAAAATAAGTAATAGTAATAAGTACGAAAAAATTGGTGGGCTTGGGTTTAAGGATTGTAATAGTTTATTATGCTACAAATTGATCTACTGATTCTATTGCAGTATCTTAAAGAATCTGCTGTAAAACCACTTCAGTGTTTTAAAACTTCCAATTTTCAAATCAATGGCTCGACGGACACTATCTCGAAACAGCTGATTTATAGGGTTTTTTTCTCCCAGTCAGATCGATAAATAGCGCTTTAAATGTGATATTAAAATTCTTTACCTTAATTTTTTTCCCGAATAAGCATGTGCTAATTACTATTACGTTCATTGAGTATTCCCTAATGGTGGCCCAAAATTGTCGCTACCCCCAAGAATATATTTCTAAAACCAACCGGGAAAAAATGGGTCTGAAGCACTATTTCGGTTGGAAATATGATAATCCATGCACACCACTTATGTCATTAATGATTACAAATCTTATAAAAGGAAGAAAATGTGGAATGCATGAAACTATACTCATTTCGCTGTCTAAACAATACATGATAAACTGCAATACTACTTAAAAGTTGAAAGCAATTTATCCCATCTTTGCCATGAATATAAAATAAAATGCAGCATATGTGTGTGTCTCAGAAATCAGATTTTCAGAGGTTTCCTAATTATAATATTTACATTACTGCAACTCTGAGTTGGATTGTCGTTGTTAATCAGGACGTTAAGATGCAGGAATATCGTCATGTTTTAATACAATAGGAGCTCCTAGAGAAACTACCACTATATAGAATTCATTTCTATGGATTTGATAACCATGATTGAATATTATCCATGCCCTGTTTCTGAATATGAAATAATCAACTCCGACCTGGTGGGTTTGGAGAGCTGTGATACCGTTCAAACTTCTACTGCCATCCGAAAATCAATGTACTGTAATACTGATGTGATGCCACAATACAGCCGCAGACGTCGTTCCATCTTCTGACATAATCCTTTGTGATTTAGGTTGAATAACAACATTCCTTTTCAGTTTATTACGCGTCGCGTAACTAGACAAAGCAGCTGCAAATCTGTGAAGCAGGAAACCCCAGCTCTCCAACATTGAGTGCTCTTATTAAATTGTCACGTGCCTAACTAAGTTATCGGTTGCTAAGGAAACTCAAGTCTGGAAGTTATTGAGGATTGGGTAACCAACATTCATATTCAAGTAACACCGTGTGAAAACGGCTAAATAATTAATGATGACAATAATCGTTGATCATAAGGACGGCACCCGGGAAATCTGTTTTGATTACGAGTGAGAGCGTTATTGCTCGTTTGCGTCAAGTATGCCTTTGGAATAATGATAAATTACTTTGCAGTATCAGTTATGCTTTATATTTACAGCATTAGCGTTGCGGTAAAAAGTTTGGGGTTGTAGATCGGTTTTAAAATTTTAAAAAGGGTTCGCTTTTGTCGTAGGTGGCGTTGAAATATAAAATCTACTCTTTATATGAATTGGAATCGAATAATTCTGTGTTTACCCTAGAATATAAAAAAAAAAATGAAATGTTCACACCTTTCACGTCAGTCAAGAGGAGCAATGGGAATATTATATTAAAAAAAATTCGTGAGAAAATAA
This sequence comes from Macrothele yani, assembly GCA_039090855.1. NCBI lineage: Eukaryota > Metazoa > Arthropoda > Arachnida > Araneae > Macrothelidae > Macrothele > Macrothele yani. Next base: position 89,813,516 of record CM077026.1, read on the forward strand.
TTTTGATAATGGTTAACAAAATTAAAAAATGAATCACTTCTTCACATACTTACAAGGCAATCTGGTGTTCATCCTGGTTTTCCAATGCGTAGTTAAAACCTGTTGATTTCCTCCTAGCAGCTTACATATGTACATTATATGAGCATTTATCTTTCCTTAAGGTTTTATATTAGAGCAGTAGAACTGAAAATGGCTCTCGCGGAATACACAAACATCTACGCCTTGTATTGCGTTTAGAAAGCATCATCGTAGAATTTTGTCATGGCAGCTTCTCTACCGTTGGTGGTACTTTCATGAAAATAGGAAATCTGAATTTTTTATACGGTCTCCGAAGCGAGCAATATTCATTTATAACAAGTTAATAAAATCATGCAATGCGTTGATTACGATACGCTTTCCAACATACCAGAAATCATTACTCAAGTTATGAGGATAATGGCTGTGGAATAAATCTCTCTCCTGTGCCCTGACCTTTGACCCATTTCGATGATATTACACAAAATGGGTTCAGTATACCTCCGGAACAACATACTAAAGTTTTGTCGCAATAAAAGCATCTTTAGTCAATTTATGACTATCATGGCTGTGGAATAAATCTCGCTCCTGTGTTCTGACCTTTGACCTCATTTCCATTATATTCAGCAGAACCGGTTCAGTTTATCCCCGGAACAACATGATAAAGGTTTGTCGCAATCGAAGCATTTTTACGTAAGTTATGACGCATGAGTGCAATGGAATAGATCCCGCTCCTATGCCCTGACCTTTGACCCCATTTGTCTATTTTCAATAGGGTTCGTCCGCAGGTGGTCTCCTACCACATACTAAAATTTCATCGAAATCGAACCATTTTTACGCGAGTTATCGTGCGGACGGACGGACAGACAGACGGACAAAGCTGCAGCATATACGCTTCGTCAACCAACTGTTGAGAAGCGCAAAAAAGTTAGCAACCCGTATTTCTAGAAGCAAATGTCGCTGAAATATTAGCGCTGTGAATAATGATCATATGCCGTGTTAAGCCCTGTATTTCTTGGCGATAAAGCACGTTTATCGGCTATATGTATGATTTTTGATGATCTTTTCCGGTAGTAGTAATTTAAGTCCCAAGTAAAAAATGTCGATGTAACTAAAATGGGTAACGGTGCTTCATTGTCAAAACTATTGTTGAAATCTGATCGTGCCGCATGCTGTCCAATGAAGTGATGCAACAGTAGTTAATATCATTGTTACTCAACAATCTATTTTACTAAACTATCGCGGAACATTATTTCGTCACGTTTTACGTAACCGTAGCAACATCTCATTGCAATCTGTGTAAATTACGAGAACTTGATGCTAAAAGTGATAAAAGCCATTAAAAAAATGCATTTTGATGCTGAAGTCGGTGAGCCAGCTAGGTTGATTTTTTCAGATACCTCGAGAACGGTGCGTCGTAGCGAAATTTGGTTTCATCTCGACCCGGGAAGGGATACCTGCTATTGACTAAAGCTACAAAATGATTTAGACTACCACGATGTAGTATAACCTGTAGTATCCAATACCAAAAATTACCGCTCTCAACAGCGCACTTCCAATTCAGTTTTTCTTTTTACTTTGCAGTAAGATTTAGCTTGCGCATGCGCAGATGGACTTCCGTTGCTACATCATATTTCATCGGTGTCAGGGTCGTTCCTTACGTTCTTCTGAATAATAATAATAATAATAAATATTGCTTTTGAAAAGGTAAACAATCGAAATACTTATTATTGCAGCCGCCATAATTTAGTAAATATTTAATTTACGACTCACTGATTTCCCTTCATTGGTTTTACTACAATAACATTCCTTAATCCACCTACCTAAGTAGCGCTCAATCTCAGGAATTAGTAAATCTCACTGCTTGTTGTAATGATTTGATTCCACTTACAAGGGAGCCGTCCGGACCGCTGTCGCTAGATGCACAGTGCTTGTTATATCATTCGACATTACTGATAGGATAATGGATAACGACAGACTTTTAGATGTTGTGGAATATAAATGATGAAGTTATAGGACACCAAAGAACACTGGCAGAGACAATATTAATGGAATCTCCATTACTCTTGCAGCCCGTATCGTAATGGATTTTGTTGTTTTAAGCAGTTGATATACATTACAAGGTATTCATGAATGGATATACAGTATAGCGAGTTCGGTAATGGATATACACTGAAGTGCCAGAAAAATTGGTACAGACGAGCTTATGCAAAACACATAGCAACGTCACATATGCGCGTACTCGGTTGCGTCCGCCAGTGCGTATATAAAGCGATAGACATCCTTACCAGGTGTCAGAGCTGTTTTCGGCATGAGAATGACAAGTAATAACGATTTAAGAGATTTTCAACGGGGTTTCTTAGTTGACGCTCGTGAGATGGGCCATAGTATTTCAGATTTTCACGAACGACCATTGCAAGGGTGTACCGTGAATGCAAGAATTCCGGCAAAACTTCCAACCTATGATACCAGTGCGGCCGTAAAAAGACATTGGGTGAACGTGACCATCGTCAGCTGTCAAGAATCGTTTCACGCATTAGGCGTGCGACACTCTCGCAGGTATCATGGGAATTCAATGCTGGAGCCTCAACAAGCATCAGCTTCCGGACTGTGTAACGTACCCAGCACGATATGGGGTTTGGGAACCGACGCGCAACACGAGTCCCCTTGATGGGTGCACGACACAGACCTATGCGCCTTGCTAGGGCACGGCAATACCGCCACTGGACACTTGATGACTGGAAAGAAGTAGCCTGGTCTGAGGAGTCGCGTTTCTAACTGTATCGGGCAGATGGAATGATTCGTGTGTGGCGCAAACCCCATGAAGCCATGGATCCCGCCTGTCAACAGGAAACTGTACCGGCTGGGAGTGGGGGAGGGGGCGTCCGTAATGGTATCAGGTGTGTTTAGCTGGACTTCACTGAGACCCCTGGTACGTCTACAAACGTCTGTGACCGGCCAACGCTATGTGCGCATCCTTTCTGACGAGGTACACCGATTTATGTCCTGCATTCATGCTGATGGGTTGGGCCTGTCCAACAGCACAATGCCCCTCTACACAAGTGTCGGGACGCCACATAATGGTTAGAGGAGCATTCATATGAGTTTGGGGTATTGCCATTCCCACCAAAGTCCTCAGATCGGAACGTGATAGAACACATTTGGGATGTCATGGAACGCGCTATCGAACACAGGGATCAGAGACTTCGGAATACACCCAAATTGTGGAACGCTCTGCAAGAAGTATGGTGTGCATTGCCTACAGCATATTTCCAAAAGCTAGTGGAGTCCATTCCCCGTCGTATTTCTGCAGTCTTGCGCTCCCGTGGGGGTCCTACCAAGTATTAGACTGGTGTACCAGTTTTTCAGGCATTTCAGTGTACATTGCACATTTTATGTACGACAAAAATATTAAGATCTTTAATTATGGAATGATCCAAAAAAAAGTGGTTCTCACAGTGAGCACATTTCATGAATGCTGTTTCCTCGCAATCTTCTCTACCACATTCCTCAATTAGGCCCGATTCAAAACAATACTGGAGAGGTGTTTGGAAGTATCCAGGTTGGAAAGTAGTGGCATAACTACACTTATAGAATGCAAAGCGGATTAGGTTTTGAAATCGAGGCTCTAAAAATTGATAGTGAACAAAAGACTGCAGACGGAGAAAGTGGTCTCCGTGCCAAATGTTCATGTCTGATGTTACCAACACAGTGTCCGCTATGAATTCAACCATATTTTTATAGGGACTTCTTACACTTATTTTTATAGAAAATAATTGTAAGAAGTTCTAATATGACATTCATAATATACATACATTACATAATGTAATGCCAATGAACAAAGCTCTAGTGGCTCCCCCTGTTGCCCATACCAGCTCAAAGTTTGGATATAAACATTTCTTGTGATCTTCTATCTAAACAACATACTTTGCTTTTGCAATCAGCGACAACCGCATGTCCGTTTCTTTGTTAGTATGTACCGTACTGTAACTTGGACAATCCTGTACATACTCGTACTGGTCGTGAGTGACGCAAATAAATGCAATATGTTGTACGTAAATAAATGCATGCCCTAGAATCACTCGGGTTTTTTTCACACCCAGAAAGATCTTGCCATGTGAAAGATGCATAATATAAATTATCTACAAAGAGTTCCAGAGTATTCTCTAGATTTTTTTTTCTTTTGGTTTAACGACTACATTGAACAATTCACTAGGCAATAAACAGTCGTCCATCTCTAGTTTAGGTTCACTGGCTCTATGGAAGGGGAGACCATTTGGGCACCTAGGCCGCTATGTACACTGGTGTGCAAAAATTAAGGACCAAGAGGAGAAATTAGCATAACAGCGGAACGAGCAGGCAGAACGGACCAAAAGACCACTCAGGAGATAGACTAGGGTCTAGTACGGTAGAGCATGCGCATATATGCAGCATGACGTAGGGGGTGGGGGTGTCGGAAGGGTATAAAGCACACGGCGGTGTACGCTCAGCAGTTCGGTGAAAGCTATTGCATGGTGTACATGAGTTTGAACGACGTCGAGTTGCTGTCACCGTGTGATATGGCCAACATGCAATCCAGTAGATGACATCTGGATGACTTTACCCGAGGTCGCGTCATAGGGAAGTTGGAAGAAGGTCGAAGTGTGATTAGTGTGGCCGAGGAGTTCGGGATCGCTCACAGCATCGTTTCACGAGCTTAGAGAGCATTTCAAACGACAGGAACAGTTGTCCGAGAGTTTAGCAATGGTCGTTCACGAGCAACCACGGCGGCGGACGACCGGTATATTGCCCTACAGGCGAGAGCAGACAGACGGCAGACAGCGGGAGAAATCGCAAGGCACATGCAACAGACAACTGGACGTCCGTTATCACGTTTTACCGTGGCCAGGAGGATACACAATGGTGGTCTATTTGCACGGCGACCAGTACGGTGTGTGCCGTTAACACCTGCTCATCGGAGACGGCGGTTTCTGTGGTGCCAGGAACACCAGAACTGGACACATTAGCAATGGGGTCGAGTTCTGTTTACGGATGAGAGCCGATTTAGTCTGACGAGCGATTCTGGACGTATGCACATCTGGAGAGAGCAGGGAACACGCAATCACACCTCCAACATCATCGAAACGGACCGGTTTGGAAGTGGCGGAGTTCTTGTTTGGTACTGACCTCCACATCTTCCAAGGAGGTGCAGTCACTGGTGTCCGCTATTGTACCGAGGTTCGCCTGCCTCACGTGCGTCTGTTTAGAGGTGCTGTAGGTCCTGAGTTCCTCTTCATGGACGACAACGCTACACCTCATCGTACAGTGGCTGTCGCAGAGCTGTTGGAGAGTGAAGATATTCAACGCATGGATTGGCCCACAAGGTCCTAAATCCAATCTAACACGTGTGGGACCTTCTCGGGAGACGTTTGGCAGCACGTAACCAGCCGCGCAGCAACGATTCTGCAGCTGCGATTGGCGCTACATGAGGAATGGGCCGCGTTGCCTCAACAGCTCCTTGATAACCTTTTCCTCAGCTTGGACAGACGTAGTAAATTCTGCAACGCAGTCAGGAGTGATCATATCCCCTACTAAAGATTGGATTTTTCTTGGCAGCCGCCTGTCACATGGACGTTTCTGTATTCTGTCCATTTGTGCTCGAAGCTACCTTTTCAATAAAGTGCCTTTGTGTCCTTTGGATTCTTTGTTTGGATGGTTTCGCACACTTGTCCCATATTCTAACATCTTGGATCTTATGGTATGATTTGAGTCGATGCGAAGCACTTCTGCACGACGTTACATTCGAAAAACCGTCCCGTCCTTAATTTTTGCACGCCAGTGTATATGATTTTTAACGGTCACTACGGTGTTGCGGTTGCACGCACCGTAAGTAACCCCATTTGAAATACTCCGTATTTCTATATTCCGATATCATCAGCTGCAGTTGATTTCCAACTGCTGATAGGTAGACTTGAAGATCCAGTGGAATCGTATGACGTTTTATAGATTTGCACACGACGATATGACTGGCTAATCAGAATTTGTATTGACATTCAAGAACGCACATTTAACGCATCTTCACTGGCCGCCGAAATTAATATAGCTGTAACTGCAACCGCAACGCTACATCGACGGTCAAACATTATACACACAGCGGATAAACGTGCTACAACTCCATTAAATACAAAGGTTCACCGGGCACATGTTCGAAATTCATATCTCAAACATCTCAGAATTTTGCAGCGAGAAATATAGGGTTATTACTTTAGACTAATTAGCATGCCGCGTAACTACACTAGAACTCGCTTATAACGATGAACTCGAGACTGAGGGAAACCCTCGCTAAATCCGCTTTCGGGTGAAAGTTCCTACCATCACTGGCAGAACCACACTTATGAAATTTAGTGCGACGCGTTGACCACGTGGTTTCCGAGAGGGCGAGGTTAGTCGACCAACGTAGCATATACACTGAAGAGCAATTGAATTAGAGATATCTGTCTAGTAACGTGCAGCACCACCTTTCGCCCTGATGACGGCGGCGATTCGTCTCGGCATGGACTCTACAAGACACCGGAAGCGTTGGGAAGTCATACGTATTCACGACCCCTGAACAAGCTCCCACAGTTCACGAAGATTTGATGGAGGGGAGTCATCTCTCTCGATGGCATCCCAGATGTGCACAATGGGATTGAGGCCAGGTGATCTAGCTGGCCAAGGAAGCGAGGTCACGTCGGTGGGGTGTTCATTCAACCATTCGGATACAATTCGGGAGCGATGGCACGGTTCATTGTCTTGTTGCAGGATGAGGTCCCGCTAGCCGCCCCGGTGGCACAGTGGTCTAAGGCGCTGGCCTATGATCATTCGTCCGTAAGGGGTCCGGGTTCGAATCCCGGTCAGGCATGGATGTTGTGTTTGTCTTACGGCACTGGCTCTCTCCCTTCCCTGGAACCAGTGACCCTAAATTAGGGACGGGCGACTGCTTATAGCCCATTGAGTTGCTCACGGTCATCGTTAAACCTCCAATAAAAAAAAAAAAAAAAAAAGATGAGGTCCCCAGTGGGATGTTAAAGACGCACAAACGGAAGCAAATGGTCGTCCAGGATATTCCAGTAACGTTGACTTGTAAGGGACGATGTCACACGTACCAGGGGTCCCATTTCGGTCCACGTAAACAGTCCCCAGACGAGAATGCCACCCCCACCAGCTTGAAGAGTACCCTGCTGGCAAGAAGGATCCATCGCTTCATGTGGTTTGCGCCGTACTCGTATCCTACCATACGCATGTACCAACGTGAATCTCGACTCATCAGTCCAGACAACATTTTTCCAAATATCTGGGGTCCAGTGGCGATGTTCCCGCGTCCATGCTAATCTTTGCACCCTGTAATGTGCGGTCAGCAGCTATACCCTCGTGGGACGATGGCTTCTGTACCCCATAGCGAGGAGATGGTTCTGGATGGTGTGACTTCTTACACGGTTTTGTGCACCAGCGTTAAATTGCCGAGTGATTTCTTGCACTGTGGCCCGTCTATCCGCTGTTACAATGAGAGCTAGCCGACGATGACCCCACTCATCCACACGCTGTTGTCCACGGCAGTTGGCCCTTGCAGTGATTGTTTTACCGGATTCGATGTACTCACGGTGCACCCGTGACACAGTGGTTCGTGAAATTCCCAGTGCCTGCACGACTTCTGAGATGGAGTGAACGATTCGTCGGGCCCCGAAAATTTCCCCACGATCAAATGCGCTTCGATCCTTCGTCTTACCCATACTGCGTCCGACTCTTACTGATTCCCGTCGCATCACTTCTTATATTGTCTGATCGCTGCATGCGTCATGTCGTTTCCGTTTACAGGGCCGCTCACAGCGCTACATTTGCATAACGCGAGCTGTCTCTAATTCAGTTGCTCTTCAGTGTACAAGGTATGAGTGAAGCAGTGGGTAATAAAATTCGGAGCGTAATGAGTAAACGAAAGGATTTATCTGACTATGAGAAAAGACAGAAGGGAGAGCGGGTGCCTCGATTTGACCGAACTGGTGGGTTGTTCGTGAGCCACAGTAGTTAAAGTGTGTCAGAACTGGCATGCAAATGGTCAAACAACGACCCGGAGGCAAAACTGTACAGGACCACGAAAGGTTGATGTGAGAGGTGGGCGCTGGGTCCAATGAATCGTACAGGCCAACGGATTGTTCAACAGTTCACTACACAATACAACAGAGGTCAACCCGGAACAGTGTCTGTTATGACCATGTGTCGCATGCTCGCACGTATGGACTATAACATTAGACCATCCCAACGATATCCTCTCCTAACCACCGTTTATCGGCGCAAAAGATTCTCCTGGTACAAAGATAATGCACGTTGGACGTCGAGAGGAAAAAGTGTGCTGGTCTGACAAGTCACGTTTTTACTTCACTTAGTGGATGAGCGTGTATGCATTTGCTGCAAACAACATGAGGCACTCGATCCATCTTGTATATTTATTCTCCACAACTGCTTCGAGCATGTAGACCTCACCTACTGCGGTGAGGTCCACAGGTCGTGTGGAGATATTGTTCCGTTTGCAGTGGGAAAAAACAAAGACCCTGTACCCTCACGAGTTTCGCATTCATAGAGCAATGGAGCAACCTGTCCATCGCATTTCGTTCAAAAATGATTTATTCCAACACGCCTGGGAGAAGAGTTGTGAAGATGTGTGACGTAGCCCCATCTGGATGGAAGCAAGAGTGAACAAACTTTTCCTTATATGTACTGTACGTGCCAACGTAATAGGAGAGATTTTGTTTATGATATAACGTGTTTTCGTTAACTAGAGGGGAGCCACAGAAGAATTAAAAGATGTTCACTGACCACTAACGTTCTAGTAAAACTTCTATACAAGCCAATAAAACTTATATCCGTAAATTAACATATTTCTCCTAATATTCGGATTTGAGGAGAAGCAATGCCCACGGTTTTCTCCACGTCGGATCAGAACAACTGACTGAAGAGTGAAGTTTTGTATTTATTTATTTTTATTGGGGGTTTAACGACCATCGTGAGCAACTCAATGGGCTATAAGCAGTCTCCCGCTTCTAATTTAGGGCCACTTGCTCCAGGGAAGGGAGAGAGCCAGTGCCGTAAGACAAACACAACATCCATGCCTCACCGGGATTCGAACCCGAGTCCATCTCTGATGAATGGTCACAAACCAGCGCTTAGGCCATTGCGCCACCTGGGCGGCGAAGAGTGAAGTTAAGGTTAAAAAAAAAAAAAGAAAGAAAGATGGGCAAAGTTTGGACGAGAAGGAGTAAGGTACGAAATAAATATCTACGTATAGATTACATTCCCGTTTTTCATTTTTATGCACAAAAATAACCATTAGTATTATTTTTTCTCTTGTTATTACCAGTGCACGAAAGATTTTAAGTCACGACGTTAATTAAACTTTGGTTAATGGAGGTTTAAATGTTATCGCCATTTTCTGGATGCCCTTTTTTTTTTTTTATTTGGGGGTTTAAAAATTAAAATTTTTTTATTGGACTTGGTTGACGGAGACATTGACATATACAGGCAGACGTATACAGTATTTACATTTCTGCACAGAGCCAGTGACAGGCATTGTCGGACAGGAATAACAGGCAGCCACAGACAGAACATGCAGTTTTTTTTACAGCAACAAGTACATATCAAAAATCTTACACAGTATATCAAATTATCAATATACACAGAGAGAGAACCAGTGTTAATCAAGGAACACCCTGAGAGCGAGTGCCGAAGGACGAACACAAACATCCATGCCTCACCGGGATTCGAACCCGGACCCATCTCGAACGAGTAATCAGAATCCAGCACTTAGACCACTGCATCACCAAGGTTGCCCATTTTCTGGATGTCATCGTTTGATTTGATACCCCCGTTTCCTAATCTGTTTTTAAGATTATATATTAAAACCTTCAAGGTACACCTTAATCCCAAATGCCATAGCTCTCGTATTCGTGTAGTTGAATGAAACAAAATATTATTTTAAAATTAATAATTTTCTGTAGATTTTATTTCCCCAGAGGTAAGCAGCAAATTGCGTCCTAAACTATTTCCATGTGATGTTAGAAAACACCTGGGAAATCTTAAATTTCAAAGTAAAGAAAATAAACCAAGCCACCATTTTGCGACGAACCGAAGAAAAAGCAACATGTGATGTGGTATTCATTGAATTTCTGCAATAATTTCCTCAGCGAATTCCATCCTTAAGTTGGATTCTAGCAAACAGATAGGCGTTGCCATCGTTGAATAAACAGGACTCCGTCTGATAAAAAAAAAACTTCTGGAGAAGCATGAGTAAAAGCTTCATATTTCTTCCTATAAAGTGGAAATATCTACAATTGGTCATATTTTTATGGACAAAATATCAGAGAAATCTGTAGTACATGCATTAAGGAACATTTATTGTACAATGTTGAAGGTAGGTAAACAATTCGATTGAGGATGCAACGAAATTTCGCATTATCAACGTTTGTATTTCTCGTGCTGGCCGGATATTAACAAAATATAGAGATGTACGTTAACATCCGTTACGAACTTCCTTCATAGAATTTTTCTTGGAATAGTGGAAAAGTTGACATCAATGAATTCTCATGGAGATGTTGGGAACAAATGGACGATTAACTATTTCTGCGTTACAATGATTTCATATTAAAAATATCTTTTACAAGGCAGTTTTTAAGTGATAAATTAACAGTACCTACGCTGGAATTAAAATTCTTTTGCAAAGGTATCAGCTGAGGTGCATGAGGATTTACACTGCAACAGAAACATATGGTGACAAGAGATAAATGAGCACGGGCCCGCGCTCGAGTTAATTTTCCCATTCAGCTTTTTAATTAATTTTACTTAACACTTTAAGAGAGTCATAGGAGTGCCATTTCATTTTAGCAATGGGAGAGCAGAGAGTAAACATCCGTTTTTGTTTGAAACTTGGTAAATTAGCCACTGAAACTTATAGAATGTTGAAACAAGAGCACGGAGACGCAGCATTATGAGAGTCCTAACAAAAGTTCTGCATAATTGTCCATTCTTGAGAAAAGCGTGAAGTAACGGAGAAAACTTATCTTATTGCCGTTCAATGTACTCCTCCGCTATTAATGACAGCTTGCCAGCGGTGAGTTAGGTCCTGGACGACCCGTAGTACACAATCTTTGTTCAGCTGTCGTATTACTCGAGTCACATCCTATGATAGTTCGTCCAGTGATTCGTAGTGGATGCCACGAAGCCGACTTTTTAGCCACTCTTTTGTAAAAAAAGGTCGTGCTTATGTTACCGGTTTGTCCGTCCGTCTGTCTGTATCCACGATATCTCTGCAACTATTAGTCCGATTTGAAAAATTCTCTTTGCATTGGGAAGCTTAAAATATGCGAATGATCATCCTTCATTTCGTTTTTTTTTTTTTACGATGTACAATTTTGCCGCTAGAGGGCGTAAATGCAGATGATGTCGAATTCAAAAATACGTTTTATTCCACATATTTGCTTCTAAACATCCGATTGAAAAAAATATTTTTTCTTTCGATTCCGTTTATGTCGAAGAATATTTTAGATATAGTTACTTTTTCAAATTACGCATAGATTTTCCGCTAGAGAGCGTAAAACTAAATTACATTTCCCCCCGATAACTCTTCTTCTAAAACTCCGATTTGAAAATGTTTTTTCTTCAGCGGATGAAAATATTTTGCATATAATTTCAAATTTTTGGTAAAGAATACTTTGGCCACCAGGGGACGTAAGTGTTAATTTTTGCTTCTGATGTATTTGCCATAAAATCTGAGCTTCTAAAATATCGATTAAAAACTTCTTTCGTGAGCTGATGCCACTCACATCGATAAACCTTTTCGGAATATTTCCTTCTTAAAATATTTTGCAGTTTCTCCGCCAGGGGGCGTAGATGTATATCTTATTTTTTTTCAATATCTCTACTTGTAAGAGTCCGATTTGAAAAAATTCTTCTTTGTTGGATAGTGTTTTCAGCGTGACACTTTTTTCATATAATTTCAAAATTTTCAAGTAATTCGTAGACTTTCCGCTAGGGGGCGTAGTGGTAAATTGCGTTTCCCCCTATATCCTTGCTTCTAAATCTCCCATTTGAAAAAATTCTTTCTGCACCGGATACAGCTCCAGATGGGAAATCGTTTGCACATATTTTCTAATTTTTGTAAAAAATGGTTTGGCCACCAGGGGGCATAAATCTTAATTTCCGCTTCTGATGTATTTGCAGCAAAAAATGAGCTTCTAAATTCTCGGTTAAAAAAAATTGTCGTTTGTAGATCGATACTACTCATGTCGACAAACCTTTTAGAAACATTTTCTTCTTAAAATAATGCATGGTTTCTACGCCAGGGGGCGTAGATGTATATCTTATTTTTGTCAATATCTCTACTTCTAGGACTCCGATTTGAAAAATTCCTTCTTTGTTCGATAGTGTTTCCAAAGTGACATGTTTTTCATACACACTGCTGGCCACCCGAAATGCAGTACCAAGAAGGACACGAGATAGCAAAGCCAGATTTACTGGATACAAAGATGAAACGATTGAGCTTACAGGCCCGTGCGTCTTGCGGAACACGCAGACATCAATAGTTTGTGTGGCCCCCATGGCTGGCAATAACGGCCGCTACACGCCGCGGCATCGAACGAAAGAGGCTTTGGATGGAGGCGTATTGTTAATATCCCTTCTTCCAGGAGTCCGATTTGAAAAATTCTTTCTTTGTAGGATAGTGTTTCCGATGCGAAATGTTTTTCATATAAATTCAAAATTTTCAAGAAAATCATAGACTTTCCGCCAGAGGGCGCGAAGGTAAATTGCGTTTTCTCTGATATATTTGCTTCTAAAACTCCGATTTGAAAAAAAATCTTCCTTTATCGCGTACAGCTCCTGATGGAAAATGTTTTTCATATAATTTCTAATATTTGATAAAGAATGGCTTAGCCACGATAGGGCATAAGTGTTAATTTCTGCTCCTGATGTACTTGCAGCAAAATCTGAGCTGAAACTCTACTAATTTTTTTTCTTGGACCGATACTGCTAACATGGGGTAACCTTTTCAGAATACTTTCTTCCTAAAATAACGCATGGTTTTCCCGCCAGTTGGCGTAGATGCATGTCTTATATTTGTCCATTTCTCTGCTTCGAAGAATCTGATTTGAAAATTTATTTCTTTGTTGGAGAGCTTTTCCGCTGCGAAATGTTTCTCATGCAAGTTAAAAATTTTCTTAACGCGCAAGTCTGCAATCAGAGGTCGTAAGTTCAGGATTCCGTTTACACCAATATCTGCGGGATTAAAAACCCGATTGAAAAACATTTTTCTTCCGTCAGATACTATTGTTTTTCATACCGGTTCCATTGACTTTGAATACCTTTGATAAACTTAATTTGTGTCAGAACGGATTCAAAAGACGTGCTCATTACACCCGAAAATTCGGTATCATTTTTCTTGTTATATTCATTATCGCGTCAGTCCTTGAACTTTTCGGACGAGCGCAATTTAAAATTTGTCTCAGAGGACAACATTTTACGCTGATACAAAAGTTTAGATATTGGATTTTTGCAAACAGAAGTTCTTTCACCTTCCGGGGTTTTCATTCTTTTATTTTATTCGTTTGGGGAAAAACGGCTTTGTAGCAACAGTGGAAATAGGGAAAAAGAAGTTTTGTGCATAGCAGTTAAGGCAGAAACAATCCATATAAAGTTACTTCGAAACACTGTTCCGCAGTTTCGTCGTTTGTATTCCCTTTTCTCCCCATTTTAAATGGGGTCCTAAGGAAAATATGCTGGAACAATTCAATAAAGAAATATAGAAAACCCCCTAAAAACAATTCTGTGCCACAAAATGTTGACATATTTTGCCTTTCTTTGCTTTTTAGAATAAAAGTTTTAAAATAATGAGATTTTACGAAGACCGTGTGCTAGAGTTAGGATTTTTTAAAAGCAGATACTAAATTCGTTATCGTCAAGGGCTTTAGCACGCGGTTTCTCTCAGACTACTGCCAGTTACAAATAGCCAGGCTCCGAGGAAACGTGGACACGCATTCAAATGCCACTGAAATAGAAATTATTTTCTTAGAGGCGCTTTCATCGCTATAGGCGTGGATTTTATGGGGACTCTGAATACCACAACAAATTGTTGCAAGCCTGTTCGTATAATGCGGTCTGTGACTTAGAAAGCGTTCAAGAATGGCATCTAATGAAGAGTAACGCTTCGTGAGTTCTCCTCATCATCCAAAAAGCATGGGCTTACAAATTGAAAGAAACTAAACTTGCTGTACTTTTTTTCGTCTATCCATTTATAGAACTGCTCGACATCGAATATGCCACACCAGAAAGCACACACAGTAGAAGACATAGAGGTAAATCTTCTATAGAGGCTCATGGCAGGAATTTGATTCAAGGTTGGACCCGAGACCCCGAAGATCTCAATAGAACAGCGCGCTAGTGGATGGACATGGAACTAAAATATCCAAACCGTAGCGTAGCCGTGAAAGTCTTTTTTTTTCCTTTTATTTTTTTAAGAGTTTACAACTCAGATCTTATGTAGAGAATTTTTTAGGAAGGGAGTGTCTGACCCCAGGTCCCTTTTTTTTTTTTTTTTTTTTTTTTTTTGATTAAAGGTTTAACGACCACCGTGAGCAATTCAACGGACTATAAGCAGTCGCCCTTCTCTAATTTAGGGTACTGTTTCCAGGGAAGGGAGAGAGCCAGTGTCATAAGAAAACACAAGATCCATGCCTCACCGGGATCCGAACCCGAACCCGGACCCTTCTCGGACGAATGGTCATAAGCCAACGCTTAAATCACTACGCTACCGGGTCGGCGACTCCAGGTCTTAAACAACCCTTAGAAATAGGAAACTAGGAGATTTGGGTTAGAGTGCCCGATAGGAAAGTCACACGGAAGCGAGGTAGAAAGAGGAAGGAAGACGCCTTCGTTTATTACCGGGGGACAGTACCAGGGTTCCGACAGCTTAATGTGACCATCCGACGCACGGCGAATATTTTGTGGTTCGAGCGTTCGTACTTGCCTGGGATCGTACCTGAGGTTTCTCCGTGGCAGTCACGAGCATTAGCGACTAGGCCATCCGCGGCCCCACAACTCTCTCCGCGGTGCTACTTATATACCCACTGGTACTGCATCACGTGACAGATGTTAATGCATTTTCATGTGCAACCACTGGGGCGCTGTTAGGAAAGCGAGAGTTGAATTTCTGTATCTTCTCTTCTTTGAGAAAGTATGTATTTGTCGGAGAACTATGCGAATTGGTGGGTATGTGTGGACAGTTGGGTTACGTAAATTATTGCAGTTGAGCACCAATCACGTGGTAGGTGAAGGAGATAAAAGGGTAAAACACTCAGTGTGAGTAAATTTAGTTGTCCTTACATGGGAGTTTGGACCACTGCGTTGGGTTGATCCAAGGAAGTCTAGAAAACACACGGCCATGACACACTAGAGAAATGAGTTCCTTCTTTTAGTGACGCGGTAACTAAAGCTTCCAATTGGTTTCCAACGCTGTCATGTATGACATCAAGCACCCCACCAACGTATCCGTCCATGTAACACGGAAGCGACTAGCGACGTCACAAACGAAATGGAGGGAATTCATCTCTCTAATACCATGGCCTTGTAATTTCTAGACGGCCTTCTGGTGGCGAAAGCATGTGTAATGAGTTACAATGGGCAACGCCATCGGAGCACCTTTACTAGAGGCTTCACCATATGGGACACCTTACCTGAGGCATCATTCATAGGGCTACATATCCCAGGTGGCACAGCCTTATAATTTAACGTAGGCCCGACACTGAGCCACCGTCCTCTATTCCTAAAAGACGGTGGCTCAGGGTTGAGCCTACTTTAAATTGCAAGAATGCGCTGCCAGGGATGGCTGGTTGATCTCGCTGCCGCTTCGCTGCGAAAACGAATCGGGATGCCATAACTGACGGCAAACCGTAGCAGCACCACAATCGTACACCACGCGAACACATTGTTAAAAATAATCGCAGTTGGATAACTGAAATATTAGGTTGGATTACGAGAGACTGGAAGGGGACCAGAAGATACCCACGTGGGAGATGAATGGCTCGCATTTGAAATCATGTCGGAGCCAAATGGAAAAGGATTGCTAAAAACACAGTCGTCGAAGGAACTTGAGACTTTCATCCAGCAGTGGGTTGATGATTATTGATGATTCTGATGATGGTACATTGTCCTTGTCCTTTCTACGAGCCTCCAGTTTACTTCATGGACTGATGCACGCAGGCGGACGTCCGTACGCCTCAATCGCCGCATTCCACAGCAGACTACGTTCTTCGAGAAGTACAGAGAGCTAATGGACATCCTCGAGTTAATGGACGGACTGTGAATCGCAGATTTGCAGAGACAGTCACTCAATGTAGAACATCGCCGCCATACCTGGTACGGTATTGGTTCCATACCTGACTTGCGTGGGTGGTCGAATGGAGCCTTGTCGTATCCAGCGACTTGTCGCGCTTCTGTATCGGCGCCGACGATCGCCGATTTAGAGTCTGGAGACCACGTGGTCACCATGTGATCTTGCTGCCATCCGTTAGCGTCATTGCACTCCTTAGTCTCGTGTCAAGGTTTGGGGCACAACCAGTTTCAACAGGCGTTCGCCGTACGTACGTATAGTGGGTACAACGTCAGCACGACGATACTACAACGAGGTGCTGCAGCCCACATTTTTCCGTACCAACTTGGGAACGCTGATGCTCAGATTCAACACGATAACGCCCGTCCCCACACTGCCGACATTAGCAGACATTGTGTACAAGGTGTCAATATGTTGCTTTGGCCAGTGCGATCCCGACTTCTCCCCAATGGAAAACGTGTGCGACGTCGTTGACAGATGACACATTACCCTTTTGTTGTCTCGATGATTTGTGGACACAGACAATGACACATGGTCAGCCATACCTGAGGACATCATACGCCGGCTTTTCCATTTGATGCTACGCATATTGCTAGATGTATAGCCTAGCATGGCAGTTGCACGAGGCATGTCTACTTGCATGATTAATTAGGTTTCCATCTGCCGGTAACATCTATTTAACTATCATTCATTTCTGAAGTGTTAATTCTTCAGGGGATTCGCACTTGCTGACGTGCCACTCAGATGAAGGATAATATATGCTTCGATTTGCACACGGCGGAGAGTTACATCTGAGTCCCAAAGTACATTCTCAGTTGCTTGGAAGTTCCTTGTTCTGGGTCGTACAACGGTAACATACTCGAACGTAAATCTGGAGATGCGGGTTCGATTCCCGTTCCAGGAGGATGTCATTTTAAAGTTTACTGAGGCATGTCTACTTCAAGTTACATGATCTGTTATCTCAGGTAACATTATACTATCTGCTAGAACATGGAGTTAATCTAATCCCTCATAATTTTTTGTTAGAGGTTTAACGGCTACTGTGAGTAACTCAGCGGGCCATAAGCATTCTCCCGTTCCAAATTTGGGGTCACTCTTTCCAGGGAAGGGAGAGAGCCAGTGCCGTTAGACAAACACAACGTCAGTACCTCACCGGGATTCGAACCTGGACTCTTCACGGAAGAATTGTCATAAGCCAGCGCTTAGACCACTGCACCACCGGGGGCGGCCCCTCATAAATTAAATCACTTCTATCCCATCTACTTATTTACATGTGTGCTAAATTTCGTCACATTTCGTGCATTCCTGCGTAGTGTGTCATTTTCTATGTCGAGCAGTGTAGATACTAGTTAATTCGCTGGTTTCACAGAGTACTGAGTTTTTGTATGTCCTCAGACGTCTTGCCGCTATGCAATACAGGCAGAAATTGCCCTGGATTATAAAAACACAGAATCAAAGCATCTGTGGAAAATATCTACACGATAAGGAACATCAAGCTAATTTAGCAGATAGTGGAAGTTTTAAGGTGTCTGGTCTCTGTGTCTGAAGGTCTAACTTTGATCTCTCCTCAGAATAATCAGCAACAAAGCTGTTATAACGAAAGCAACAGAATCAGAATGTTATTATCATAACAACCATTATTCGGGATCTTCATGAACATGGAAACAAGATCTTTCAGAACAATTTATAATTATAATTTGGCTAGTTTCGAGCGACAAAGTTGGATGATAGTTCAAACTTAAAATTTGTAATTTTATTTTACTTTATCGCCCTGACTTGGCCTACTTAAAATTATCAAGTGTTCTTTGTAATCACTAATTCGTTAAAACCGTAACCCATGAAGATAAGATCGTCGGGGTATTTTGTTTCCATGAGTAATTTTCGCTTTGTTTTTTTCACTTGAGGCAATGGTTCGTCTCTCTGCTTGTTTCTGTTCCGTTAAGTGCGTTTTCAGGTCCTCCATCGTTTCTCGTTGCTTCTCAATCTGTTACTCAAGACTCTAAACAGGAACCTATTGGTTTTAAAAATCACCCAAAATTTTGAGCTGTTCTTCAGCTTGCAAGAGCAACTTGGTCGTATTATACAATATCTGCATATGATGTCTGCCTAGTTTCTTCCAAAGTAATTCTTGAACTTTTAACTAATAGCTATGGTACCAAGAATTTGGAATTCCGTCGCTTATGAGGCATCATTCTGACCGATTTAGCACAAGAAAAAAAGACATTTTATTCACGTCATAAAAGGTCTTTTCTTTATGTATTAGTACACTGAAGAGCAATTGAATCAGACATACTTGTCTAATAACGTGCATCACCACCTTTCGCCTTGATGACGGCGGCGATTCGTCTCGGCATGTACTCGACAAGACACCGGAAGCGTTGGGAAGCCATACAGATCCACGATCTCTAAACGAGCTCCCACAGTTCACGAAGATTTGATGGAGGGGAGTTAGAACCTCGAACATCTCTCTCGATGGCATCCCTGATGTGCTCGATGGAATTGAGGTCAGGTGACCTAGCCAGCCAAGGAAGCGAGGTCACGTCGGTGGAGTGTTTCGGATACAATTCGGGAGCGATGTCTTGTTGCAAGATGAGGTTCCCAGTGGGATATTGAAGACGCACAAACGGTCGTCCAGGATATCCCGGTAACGTTGACCTGTGAGGGACGATATCACAAGTACCTGGGGTCCCATTTCAGTCCACGTAAACAATCCCCAGACGAGAATTCCAACCCCACCAGCTTGAAAAGTACCCTGCTGGCAAGAAGGATCCATCGCTTCATGTGGTTTGCGCCGTACTCTTATCCTGCCAACCGCATGTACCAACGTGAATCTCGTCTCATCAGTCCAGGCAACATTTTCCCACATGTGTAGGGTCTAGTGGCGATGTTCCCACGCCCATGCTAATCTTTGCATCCTGCGATGTGCGGTCAGCAGCGGTACCCTCGTGGGACGATTGCTTCTGTACCCCATAGCGAGGATATGGTTCTGGATGGTGTGGCTGCTTACACGTTTTTGTACACCAGCGTTAAATTGCCGAGGGATTTCTTGCATTGTGGTCCGTCTATCCGCTGTTACAATGCAAGCTAGCCGACGATGACCCCGCTCATCCACACGCTGTTGTCCACGGCAGTTGGCCCTTGCAGGGGTGGTTTGTTTTAGCGGATTCGATGTACTCACGGTGTACCCGTGACACAGTGGCTCGTTAAAATCCCAGTGCCTGCACAATTTCCGAGATGGAGTTACCCATTCGTCGGGCCCCGACAATTTGCCCACGATCAAATGCGCTTCGATCCTTCGTCTTACCCATACTTCGCCCTTCTCTTACTGATTCCCGTCGCATCACTCCTTATATTGTCGGATCGCTACATAAGTCATGTCGTTTCCGTTTACAGGGCCGCCCACAGCGCCACATTTGCATAACGCGAGCTGTCTCTAATTCAATTGCTCTTGAGTGTAGATAGAATACCAAAAGACATCGGTTTTCACTCCTATACAAAGAGATGATACCGACACTTGATTGATTTTGGTTTCTATTTCCCATATTTCCGTTAAATCAAATATTTTGTCAAACCTGCGACAGTACGTTTGACACGTGACTCGGCCATTACTTTGTAAGTACTGTGCAGTTCGATCTATGACCCGAACCTCCGTGCATAACTCTTATTTCATATTTATGTAAATTCTGTTTTCACTAAGACGTCTTGTGACGTGCCTGCCCCGCAGCACGCACATGAGATAAAGGCAGATAGCAGTGAGAGCACATGCCAGTGTAGTGTAGTGGATAGCACTCTGAGCTCGAGAGTTGAGGGTTCGAATCTCGCCCTCGGCATAAAAATGATAGAAAAATGTACTTCGTCATAACCTGTGTAAATGGATATTTGTAAAAATTACCTACAGCTATTGCTTAAGCTTCCTCATATGCAGTCACAGTAATAACACTAATGAGGCTGTTAGAGAAGCTTACGTTATGATGCCAAATCGACGTACTGCGTGGAACTTACCCTGTTTTAACCAGCTTTTTTACATTGCACGTATGGTATAATGCACAAAGAAAACATCTGTCATGTGTGAGAATTGTCTCTCTTGCAAGCGTTCTGGAGGAAACTGTGTCGAATATCTTAATTTATTCTCTCTATTTCGTCCGCCCATGTGGAGTTGAGTTCCGCAAACACGACTATGCGTCCTTGAAGGATTTCTGGCTAATGAATGCAACCCGCTTGCCATTTCTCTGCTGCATACGGGTTAGGTAGAAAGTGCTTCCGAGGGCCGACTTCTCGGGGAACTATCTACTATTCGCGTCCTCAACACACACACAGAGTCAGAGGAAAACCCCGGAAAAACCGCAGACTAGATGGCCGGCAGGAACGGAACTTGAACACCTGTCAGAAACTAAGTTTATTCAGCTCTCTTTAATTCTAACTTTTATTTTATAACAACCCTGTCTTTCTTGAGCAATATTTTAAATAATGTTTGTCCTTGATGAGTTTTCAAGTCCGTTACCTCGTCTTAACGAGATCCGTTTCTTTTATACGAGTCAGTCTCCACCATAATCGGTCTTATTAGGAATCCTAAAATTCATTTTGCTGGAACATTTTTAACATCCGAGTTATTAAACTTCATTTTCTAGTGCTACAGCGAAGTACTGATCACGTTCTATCTCACAGAACGAGCTGCTTAAGAGGGACAAAAAAATTGAAACCGTTAAATAACCAGTTCTGACTGCACCCGTAATGCAAAATTGTATACTTTCGGAGTCGCATTATTACATGTCACGATGAGAGTTAATATCAGAAGCTCGTAGAGCCCTCAGTGATGTGCATGATGCTAAAACATTTCCTGCATCACCTCGTTCTCAAGAGGTTCTTTTCCGTGAAGCACGCCTAAGCTGTTATCTGTTGCTATCCTATCACAGTTTTCACTTTTGATAAACCACTTTAATCATTTGCAGATGGAAATTACAAAATAGAAATTGGATTGCAGATCCATGAATTCTTAATTCAACAATCTCGTCGTATACAACAATTAAAATAATAAAAGCAATGCACGACTGACCGATTCATTCATTGAGTTATTTTTAATCTTGAAGTGGTAGTTTTAATTTTCGGAAGAGAACTTCGTCAGCCCGAACCTTCCTACCGTTAGTCTTCTTTAACGTGAAAACTTCAAGAGTGATTCATTTCGATGACTTTATCACAATGCGGAAGTCAAACTCTTAATTATGAAATCGGAAACATACTCGGAATCGAATTTGTTAGAATCTGTTTTCACGCCCACACATGCTTATAATTATTTAAAAAAGAAATGCTAGTTCAAAGTAATTCGCGAAAGAGAAAATTTATCAGAACTCAAATGCGGTGACACTAAATTTATTAAAAGCAGAAAAATATGCAAATTAATATTACGTGTATGACAGAATTGTGGTGTAAATTGAGACAAAAAGAAATTAACGGATAACTTGGAATACAAAATATATAACTTATGACTGATATGCCCCTCTCTAAAGCAGGGGTTCTTAAGCTATGCGTCACGACTCAAACTTGGGTCGTCGTTGCTTCCGCTGGTGGATAACCGTAGCTTATCAGAAAAAAAAATAAAGTGTTAATTTTTAAAAATTTTAAACCTTCTTCGTGTTTAATACCTGTAAAAGCCCCGGGATTTCTGGAGATGTCATCACGGAGACCACCAACGTTGCTTCTTCCGGTTACTGGGATTATGGGAATCTTTAGGGCATCACAGCATTGCAAAATTTGCCCCCTAAATTTAACGGGAAAACCCCCAACTTGGCAACACTGGCCTGCCCCCAGAATCCTATGACAAACGATCAACAAATACGACACGAGAGAGATTAAGAGAGATTGAGGGAGAGAGATTGAGAGAGAGAGAGAGAGAGAGGTTGAGAGAGAGAGAAGGGGAGAGAAGTTGAAAGAAAGAGAGAGAGATCGAAGGAGAGAGAGATAAATTGAGAGAGGTTGAGAGAGAAGGGGATAGAAGTTGAAAGAAAGAGAGAGATCGAAAGAGACAGAGATAAATTGAGAGAGATTGAAAGAGAGAGGGGTTGAGAGAGATTGAAAAGATAGAGAGGTTGCGAGAGAGAGATTGAAAAGATAGAGAGATTGAGATAGAGAGGGAGAGAGGTTGAGAGAGAGAGAGAGAGATTGAAAGAGACAGAGATAACTCGAGAGAGGTTGAGAGAGAGATTGAAAGGGAGAGAGAGAGAGATTGAAAAGATAGAGAGAGATTCAGAGAGAGATTGAAAGAGACAGAGATAAATTGAGAGAGGTTGAGAGAGATATTGAAAGAGAGAGAGGTTGAGAGAGATTGAAAAGATAGAAAGAGAGGGGTTGATGAGAGATAGAAAAGATAGAGAGAGAGGTTGAGAGAGATTGAAAAGATAGAGAGGTTGAGAGAGGTTGAAAAGATAGAAAGAGAGGGGTTGAAAGATAGATTGAAAGATAGATAGATAGATAGATAGAGAGAGAGAGAGAGAGAGAGAGAGAGAGAGAGAGAGAGAGAGATTGAGGTTGGACTATGAAGGCTTTCAGCGAACATTCATTAAGACCCATGGGTCGCGAATTTGATCTTGTTGAATTTGGGTCGTGTCAAAAAAGGTTAAGAACCCCCTGCTCTAACGCAAATGCCGATCTGTTGGTAATTTCAATTCACACCGTAAATTAAATATTCCAGAGAGTAGAAGTAAAAGCTGTCTTAACATCACGGTGAGTTTTAGGAAAGATTTGATTGTAGCAACACAGTCTTCCCAAGACGCAGGAAGGCACGCACATGTTCTATGGTACTATAAGATCCTAATAGTATGGAGGCCAAATATGTTTTGGAATGCCCACTTCTACGAAGGGTTGGCCAGATTAGACTTTTTAGGTTTGTGCATGCGATATGGTCCATTAAAATACAATAAAGCCTTACATAGGAATCCAGTATTTCACTTCGAAGAAGTTTGATATACAACAAAACCTTCCAAAATATCAACCCCGATGGTTGAATTTGATTTGTCTATAAGCTTAGCTTCTTCAAATAAAAATGTGCGACTATTTTCTTGGCTGTGTTTAGCAATCGACGATTTCTTTCATCATAATTCCATATGTAAACTTTGTGGCTGTTTAACCGATAACTCAAGGCCCTACAGGTGTGTATTATATGCGAACGACCACATCCACATGGGATTTGAAAAAGAAATCGTCGATAGCTAAACACTGTCATAAAATATTCCTTTTTGAAGCTTATATCGAAAAACTGGATTCAATCTTCAAACTTGATATTTTGGAAGCTTTGCACATATATCGAAATTTTTCGCAAATTATCTGCGACATAGCATCCACCCCATTTCGATCAGGTGCGTGGAAGCAACTGAGAAAAATCCTTGACCGTTAACATCGTTGACGATATCACATGCGATTTGAATGGGTACGTGCTCTTGAAAAAGCTGGTACAAAGCAAAGCGAAACCTTTTTGACAAAAATATAATAATTGTGACGAAATGCTGTTTTCCTTAATCTTAACAATGGTTTTGTCCTTTCGCCCAAGATCCTTACCACTGACGTTCTGTCCGTTTCGGTGAGCTATTGGTGACCGTTGGTCTTCTTGACAGATGTTGCCTAATCATATTTTGTGAATGTTGCTGGGGCGAATATTCGGGGTGTGCTACGTGTGTGAGGCATACACACAATTTGGCCTACATTATCCATATTATTTTTTCGGATTTATTTCTAATAAAACTCGCCAGAGTTTGTCCTAAGGCTTTGAGTGGTGGTTAAAATTAATTTAGCCATGTAATGTTTTCATTAAGAGAAAAAGTTTCGTTCAGTAAGCATATCGCTTTCGCGCTAAGATCCTCGGGTGTGCGGTTTCGCGGCCGCACATCGCACGATGTCCAGCAACTGTGATAGAAATGCTCACTAGATGGCGCTGCATGTCACATTCTTGTTCCCCTGTGGTTTCAAACACTAACAGCAGAACTCTCAGTGTGTGGTAGCCAAAATGAGCACCGCTTGCAGTCCCACGGAGCAGTGCAAATCAACGTTGTGATACGCGTTGCTATTATGCTCTTTGTTTGGATTTTTTATGTATTTCTAATAAAACTTGCCGAAGTTTGTCCTAAGACTTTGTGTGTGTGGCTTAAATTAATTCCCTTGTGAAATATTTTCGTGAAGAGGAAAAGGTTCGTTGCTTCATTCAGTAAACAAAACATTGTAATTAATATTTGCAGCCGTAGGAGTGCTGTTTTGCTTGCGGTAATCCCAGGTCGTTAAAGCAACTGTATTACAAAGCTCTCCAGATGTTTTTTTCTTTCCTTGTGGTTTCAACGCAGATGCTAAACTTTCCAGGGTGTGCACCCTTAAAGAAGCACCACTGATCATATTTGGTTGCCTTTGAAAAATAGTGTAGTCATAAACACACTTCAGCGTTCTGATACGAGTTACTGTTTTTCTGTCGCTGTGTGAATCGATGTGTTTATGAGCACCAATTTAAATATACAATTTGAATTTTGATATCCATTTAGGATGGGGGACAGTGTTGACGATGCACTAAGTGTCCCATTTTCTGCCAGAGCTTTTGCAGTTTGTGTAAATATAGTTAAAGAAGGTAAGTCCTGTATTTAAAAAATCATGAACGAATTTTCGGTATTTTTTTTATCACTCTAGTATTTGCACAGGAAATTCAGATTTTTCTTACAATGGAGTGTATATAAAGATCTTTACTATAAGTAATTAGACGACCGCTAAATAAAAGAAATGCTTTCGTATGTTCAAAATCAATGCGTGAGTTTTGCAGCTCGGGATACATAAAAGTGTTGCGTGTTTTTTCCCCCATAACAGCGCACACCCATCACCTAAATGTGCACGTCACGTGACTGGAATGTTGCCATGACCTTGGAAATAGCCTTCCTGAAGCGACTAAATAGATCAAATGATTTAGTAACGTAAGCGCTTCATGAGCGAGAAACTACCAGCACAATTATCCTCTTTTGTAAACAGAATGCTCCCTCACATTTTTCTATAATTTGTTACATCTCTGGAATATATACGCTTAGTTGATTAAACTGAAATGCCCCGCGGTACACCTATGAACAAAATATAAACGACATCCAGTCAATAATGCAACGCTGTTGCGTATTGTTTCCCCATGTTATCATAAAACATACTCTGTTTCCATTATTTTAATCACATCGTGGTGTGTATGCGACTTTATATTGCAGCGTCGTAAAGCATAACATAAACTACATACAAGAAAGCTTTCTGCACAAGACGTTGTTTTACCTACCTTGTGTTCTGGCTTCCATTTCTCACAATATCATCTTCTACCTAAGTACGTACCCGTACGTACGAGGATGAAAAAGTATCCAGACTGGTTGCATAAGTTCGGAATCGCGCGACATAGCAGGAAGCGGTTTGGCATAGGTTGACCTTGTAACTTACTGTGCATGTGCCGTGAATTACGTCTCTCCTAGTCGTCCATTTTTCGTTTTTGTTTCGCAGTAATGCGTTGTTGCTATGCGTGTGAAGATGTTCGTCGCATCTGCCATGTCGAAAACGGTTAATCAAAGAATTTGCATAAAATCTGTCAAAAACTTGGCGAAACTTGAAAAGACACGTACTAAAAGTTACAGCAAGTCTGAGTGGTATGAAGATTTTAATAATGGTCGTGAATGTGTTGAGAGTGATGAACAATTTGGGAGGCAACTAAACAGCAAAAGTTAAAACAATGTCGAGTGAGCACAGCTGTACTATTCGTGAGTTATCCGTAGACTGCAACATTAGTTTCGGTTCAGTTCAGTCGGTTCTTACGGATTATTTGGGAATTAGATACGTCTGAGCCAAATTGGTGCCAAAATTTTGCTCTTGGATCAGCAAAAACAGGCTCTTGTTTCAGCTGCTAATGACCTGGTTGAGCGCATCTTGACCTGGTTGAGCGCATCATGACCTGGTTGAGCGCATCATGACCTGGTTGAGTGCATCCTGACCTGGTTGAGTGCATCGAAAACCCCGAAACTAAGGCCCAGTCTTCTCAGTGGAAGACCCCAAACTCTCCCATACTCTTAAATACACGACAGAACTGCAGCAATGTCAAGACGACGCCGACTGTTGTTTTTGTTTGTTTGTTTGTTTGTTTTTCAATCATGAGGGAATTGATCATCATAAATACGCTCCATCAGGCCAGGCAATCAACAAGGTGTACTGCTGTCAAGTTTTGCGGCGTTTGAGGGACGCAGTTCGTCTCAAAGGGCTGGCATTGAATGAGAGTGGCAACTTCAGATGGCAACGCGCCCGCCCATGCACCGTAACTTATGCAGCAGTTTCTTGCTAAGCACCGCATTGCGCAGGTCCAACAGACACCATATTTGCCATAACTCGCTCCTTGCGACTTTCTTCTATTCCCAAATATCAAATACCGCTTGAAAGGAAAAAGCTTTCAAGATACTGAGGATATGCAACAGAATATGACAAAGCAACTGTTCGCTGTTACGGAAGATGGCTTCACAAATGCTTGTATCGATGGAAACAGCGCTGGGCTAAGCGTGTGGCTTCGGAAGGGCGACTACTTCGAAGACGATTTAGTTTCAAATCTGTAAGTCTTGTAATTTTTTATAATAAATCCAGGCTGCATATTTTTGATCACACCTGGTATTCGTGTTCGAGGCAAAAAAATTTGAGAAACAAAATAAAAAAGAAAAAGAGGTTATTGGCTTCTACGCCACCCAATCCATAAAAAGATCGTCTTTTCATTTTTTTTTATCTTCAGTTTCCCTTAGGAAATACATGCTATCGTTCCATGCTCTCTCCTTGCTATATCACACAAAGAAACACGAATTTTTGCTCATTTTTTTCAAGCTAAATTAAAGTTGAAAGTCCGTACCATGTCCGCCACAGTTCTTTGTGCACCTAAAGTTACTTTCACGGTTTATAATGCCGCTTTTCAGCTTCTGTTTCACTTTAAAGAAACAAAGGAAAATTTTCCTCTCATGATTGTTATAACAGGAAGAGACAAGGGTCGCCAACCTTTTCATGGTGGCTGGCTACTTTTATTTTTAGTGTAACAATCGCATGCACCAAAGAATATAGCATTTATTAGGGATTTTACATGTAAATATATGAAGCATCAGGTAACCGCAAAAGTATTTGCCGTTTTCGGAGACTGAGACAAAGTGTAGCACATACGTAGTAGAAAAGCAATTTATTCATCAAAATTATTACCATGCTCATTAACAACGTTCTGCCAGCGCGTTAACAACTTACAGATATACCCCTGCGATAAAATGGGGGTCACGGGAAGAGAAAAGGTTTTGGTGGGCAGCGTGTGTCTCATCAAAGTTGGAGAAGTCGTGTCCAGAAAGAAACAAGTGTTGTGTCGAGTGAAAGAAGCAAGTGATAGTCCGAAAGAGAGATATCTGTTGAGTAAGCTGGATGACGTGACAGCTCCCACCCAACTTCTTCGATAGTGTTTCAGATCAATGAAGCGGAGTAGGCACGAGCGTTATCTTGAAGGAGCAGAGCTCCCTTTCTGTTGACCAGTACTGCTTCCTTCGATTTTCAGGTACTCGTGCTCACGTTTAATTTGTTCACAGTACACTCCAGCGGTGATCGTTTGGCCGCGTTCAAGAGTTCATAATGAACAATACCATATGTTGTCCACCACACACACAGTATAATGCAGTGTAGGCTTCGATGTGTGAGGAATTGAGTCACCGGTGGACAACCAATATCTGGAACGTTTTAGGGTGCTATACTGTACCCTTTTCTCATCGCCGGACAAAAAGTTAGTCACCCCTAACAGAAATAATAGAAGGAAGTTACCGGTTGTACAGAGAGCTCCGTGGTAGCATTATTGGGAGATAAATAGCACTGACGTGGTCTACGGAATCATTTCTGTCTCGTGCAGTGGTGAATAGCAACGTTCGTGTTGCTTTAGTCTGCAATATGGGTCATAAGACAAACGTTATTGAGTGAGAAAAAGGACCCATTGTGTTTGGCAGTGCCCACGCACACAAAGTGAATGAAGTCGTCCAAGTTGTTGGTGTGTCGAAGCGTACTGTACAGCGGGTCTATAAACAGTGATGTAGTTCGCAGTCAACTGAAAATCGGCGACGTAATGGCAGGAAAACTATTCTCACCGACAGAGACTGCCGCTACGTTTCACGCCTAGTAACTGCAAATCGGTTTCAAACCAGTTGCTCCAAACAGTCAATGAAAGTCCAATCTAACCAATTTCGGAAAGGACATTGCGACGAGAACTGCATGCGATGGACATCTGTAGCAGAGTACCACGGAAGAGGCCTCTTTTAACAGCAAGTCACAAAGTCAAACCTTATCAATGGGCTCAGAGACACCAAAACGTTGCTGTGGAGGATTGGAAACGAGTAATTTGGGCTGATTAGTCTAATTTTTGTTTGTACTCCAATGACGAGAGGCAACGAGTGCATCGCAGGCCCAATTGCGACTTTAATCCTGATTGTGTCGAAGGTGTTGTTCAAGCTGGAGGGGGTTCTGTGATGTTTTGGGGATGTTTGTCATTTTTCAGGAAATTCAATCACTACCTGAAAAATGGCAAGAGGTCGAAGATAATAACGGCAATTATGTAAGAGAATAAAGATCAGATCAGATCATATGTAGAGGATTTTGGGAAGGGAGTGTCTGACTCCAGGTCTTAAACAACCCTTAGAAATAGGAAGCTAGGAGAATTGGGCTAGATTGCCCGAATCTCCTAGCTTCCTATTTCTAAGGGTTGTTTAAGACCTGGAGTCAGACACTCCCTTATTTATTACCGGGGGCCAGCACCCGGGGCCAGACGGCTTAACGTGCCCATCCGACGCACGGCGGATATTTAGCGGTTCGAGCGTTCGTACCTACCTGCGATCGAACCAGAGGTCTTCTCCGTGGCAGGCACAAACGTTGACCACTAAGCCACTCGCGGCCCGTAATATTGTTCTTCCTGCAACAGGTCTTTTTCTAGGGTATATTTAAAGATTTTATTTATTCGAAAAAAATATTTTTCTTTTCTACTAAAAAAACGGTTAGAACTTTTGCACGCAGCTAATACTTACAAATGCCAGCGTTTTGCCTGTATAAGAGCTCTTCTCTTTCCATGTCCTCTCTTTAATAGAGCCGCCAATCATTCCCACCTCATTAAAAGAACGAGCATATGTCCCTGAGACATGGGTTTGCTGTGCACTGTATATTCGAACACGGCCTTTCAACGTATTTACGCTACTCTGTTAATAAAAGCCAATTACATGAAACCCCAACGGCAGTGGAACTCCTGCTATTCATCCTCTTCTGTGTGAAAGCATTCGCTTATTTTATAGGCTTTTGGAATTCATTTCTGTTAGTTTCACAAAGTTAGGCTTTATTTACATTTATTCCTAATTGAAAACTGCAGCTAAGTATCTCTCATACCCGGGGGTCATTAGCAACTTGAATTCGCAGTTGAGTGTGACACAAAGCGTTCATTTTGTTTCTCCAGTTGCTCGACTCAGGGGAAATAAACGCCATGCGCAAAATTATTTGGCTGTGACTCAGAGGAAATCGAGTAGAAATCGGGCATTCATCGATCGTTTCTATGACAAACTTGTGATGGAGAGCTTACGCTCTCTTGGGTTTAATTCAATAAGCGTTGGCAGGAACGATATCATCTTCAAAGTATTTTTATTACTTTTTGCTTTTTTCTTCCGGTTTCCATATTAAAAATTTCTCAGCCAAATTATAGTTAACAAACTTTCTTCCGAAGGAATATTACATAACAGCTCTCTACTGCAAGAATAAAAAAGAACAACAAAACAAATGTCAAGTGAGCACCTGAGTGATATTGCTCTGTAATATTCTTGACGTCGGACTCCTGAAAAACAAAATTTTAATTAAATCAAGAAAGTATATCGTCAGTGTCTTCTAATATTCTTAATGCTTTTAAGCTCTACTTAATGTGCAAGCTCTGTGCACGTGATAAGTCTTCCTTTAAAATACTGCATTAAAAAAATATGAATTCAGCTCGCAACAGCCAGTCTATAGTGCCCATGACTTTAATATTAAATTTGCAATTGAATTTTGTTTTAACAGCACGTATATTCACGAGTCGACCAATTGAAGAATGACTTATAAAAATTCGAATTCATTAAACCTTAACGTGATGGAATAAAAGTATATAGCTGAAGACAAACTATTCCATGAAATGTTTCATAAACAAAATATGAGAGGCGTTCAATTTAAAAAGTACCTTAAGTCTTTTCTCGTAAATTATTCACTGTGCAGGAATAAAAACATAAATATGCTTTCCCCAGAATTTCCACTTTGGTGTCTTTCTTTTCATGCAGAAATGAAGTTCTAGTTGGAAGTTTGTTTAGCTCAATCCTAAATTGCAGAAGTGGATTTGGTCGCTTACGAAATATTTTTATCTCTAAACACACAATTAAGTACTAGTGTTTATGGAAGACGTGGATAAATTCAGTTTGTTTTATTTTCACTGTATTGGTTAAATCGAATTTAGTCTTATTTAAGTGCACGAGAAACCTGAACTTCTAAGCTTTACATAAACTGTACACATTCTCCGATTTTCAGCTGTTTAAAACTGTTTGCGCATAAAGGTCGCCCACCAACGAGTGGGAAATACGAACGACTATTCCCACGTAAATTATCCCAGCACATTGGCTGGGGCCCGAGACGCATGTTGAGGTGGAAAAGAGAACGTTATCTGCTGCAAAAGAAACTGCGTAGTAGATGGTTCCGACATGAGAAAGAAGGAAGCCTTACATCTGTGCTTGTAATTTCCAGGAACTAGCTCCTACAGCTGAAGACTGGAATAAATTGTGTAAAATGTTTAGCATGTGTGTGATGCGAACGATGTATTTGCGATGGGCGAACTGTGGATTCAGCTCTAGATTGAAAAAAACACCGCGTATCTACTTAACTATCGACAACATCTTGCAGCGCCTAGGTGTTTTATTGCCCTCGTTTTCACTTTCACGTATATACACTGAAGAGCAATTGAATTATAGACAGCTGGCGTTATGCAAATGTGGCTCTGTGGGCGGTTCTGTAAACGGAAACGACATGACGTATGCAGCGATCCGACAATATAAGGAGTGATGCGACGGGAATCAGCAAGAGTCTGACGCAGTATGGGTAAGCCGAAGGATCTAAGCGCATTTGATCGTAGGAAAAATGTCGGGGCCCGATGAAAGGGTCACTCCATCTCGGGAGTCATGCAGGCACTGGGATTTTCGCGAGCCACTGTGTCACGGGTGTACCGTGAGTACATAGAATCCGGTAAAACCATCCTGCAAGTGCCAACTGCCGTGGACAACAGCGTGTGGATGAGCGGGGTCATCGTCGGCTAGCTCGCATTGTAACAGCGGATAGACGGGCCACAGTGCAAGAAATCACTCAGCAATTTAACGCTTGTGCACAAAAACGTGTAAGCAACCAAACCATCCAGAACCATCTCCTGTCTATGGGGTACAGAAGCCATCGTCCTACGAGGGGACCGCTGCTGACCGGACATCACAGGTTGCAAAGATTAGCATGGGCGCGGGAACATCGCCACTGTACCCTAGACATGTGGGAAAATGTTGCCTGGACTGATGAGTCGAGATTCACGTTGGTACATGCGGATGGCAGGATACGAGTACGGCGCAAATCACATGAAGCGATGGATACTTCTTGCCAGCAGGGTACTCTTCAAGCTGGTGGGGGCCACATTCTCGTCTGGGGACTGTTTACGTGGACTGAAATGGGACCCCTGGTACGTGTGACATCGTCCCTCACAGGTCAATGTTACCGGGATATCCTGGACGACCATTTGCTCCCGTTTGGGCGTCTTCAACATCCCACTGGGGACCTCATCCTGCAACAAGACAAAGCAGCTCCCGAATTGTAACCGAATGGTTGGATGAACACTCCACCGACGTGGCCTCGCTTCCTTGGCCAGCTAGTCACCTGACCTCAATCCCATCGAGCACATCTGGGATGCCAACGAGAGAGATGTTCGAGGCTCTGACCCCCTCCATCAAATCTTCGTGAACTGTGTGAGCTTGTTCAGGGGTCGTGGATCCGTATGGCTTCCAAACGCTTCCGGTGTCTTGTTGAGTGTATGCTGAGACGAATCGCCGCCGTCATCAGGGCGAAAAGTGGTGCTACACGTTACTAGACAGGTATCCCTAATTCCATTGCTCTTCAGTGTAATATTCAATTCAGTTTCATCTTATTTCTTACTGGCACTAACTCCCTTATCGTAGTTTGGGAATTCGGAATCCACGTAGATAATGTATGATCTATTATTTCATTACCAACATCCCAGAACTATTAAAAAATATCTTTCAGTGGTAGACGTTAAAGCACTTGAGTAAAAAGGTCTTGAATGCCACAGCAGTGGTCAAGTGGCAGATGGCTTGGGGTTAGAATCCCTTGCACCGATTAGTCTTCAATTCGGGTTTCGGGTAAGATATGGATCATGTTTTTGTATTTTTAGCGCGTCTTTTAAAAAAACATATGCCCCCGTAGTGTCACGATGCCCATCTTCCTTCAGCCGATGGACACCATATCTCTGCAACTAGAGGGTGTTTCAAAAAGGTGGATATACAACTTTGCAGAGGTACAGAGAATAACTCAAAAGACATACAGAAGCTGAGTCAGTCGCATAATGTAGTGGAACAGAGCAAGCTTTTGCCACGTCACGGGATTACCGAATTCCGCCACGCGAGGGCGCTCTACGTCAAACGCTTGAGAAATGGCGACTTTTGAAGGTGCAGAGCGAGCACGCTGGATGCTTTAGTTCGAGAAAACATAGTCTGCGACATAAGTTCAGAAGAATTTTCGCACGCAATACGCAAAGGACCTCCAAGTAGGCGTACGATCTACGCGTGATAGCGAACATCCACACTCCGTCATAGAACATCTTCGTTACAAACCAAAAGTTAGTCTTTTTCCGCCATGAGCATGAAGAAAGTGTACGGGACAAGCGTCTATAAGTATCAGCTATCAATCGAATGGCATTAAAAATAGAAATTCTAATTTCCACCTTTTATTCCATTCTTCCTGACAGCGTTATAATCCATTCCGGTCTGTACTGGCAATTGTGGCTTCGAATCACTCCTAGATCTATGGATTTTCACACAGCCGTTGAGTTCGGACGGAAGAAGACAACTTAGATATTCTTGAGGTTTTCCAACCGTGGATGCGCTGGACAGTTATCTATCACAAGCAAAATTTTAATGATTTTTCTGTTGAAGTCCTTTGTCACTTTCTCTTACATTGACTGAAACAATACCCCATGCTTTCGTGTGTGGACTTGTAAAGAACAGGAAGACGTTGACTATTTCTAAAGAAATAAAAAACAGTGATTTTCGAGATTTTTCTGTCACTAGAGGTTTTATCTTGTCTCGCCTTTTTGCTTTTCTATCACCGTCCTTCCACTAGCACATCAAAATTTGCATTAGCTGTTACAATGTTGCCTTATATGCCCCCATTCATTTCTATTCCTTCATTCCAAAACAATACGCTGCAGATTTTCTCTCCCTCGTTAAATATGGAATTTCATTAAATTTTTATGTTAAAAGTGATCATCTTAGCTTTCCTCTATCTCGTTAAATCCTGGGATTTCGTTAAATTTGTTCGTTAAAAGCGATCATATTTCCTTTGGGCTAGCATTATACGGAACAAAAGGTCCTGTGTGGCTCGTTCAATCCTGGATCTCGATAAATACGGGATCGTTATAAGCGGGTTCATTGTACAGGTTGTCCATAAAGTATTTCCCACATTACAAAAATTAATATAAAAATTTTATTAAAGGTACAAGAAAGGGATTGCCCGACAATGATGGTGCACAAGTAAAGTTTCTTTCCCAGTGTCAATACACCTCCACATGGGCGCCATTTGTAGCCCGGAGGATATCTAAGCGATATCCGACTTCACGCCATGGTTTGTTTAACATCTCAGCAGACACAGAACCAATGACGTCAGTTATTCTACTCTTCAACGTCTCGACATCCAGAACACTACTAGAGTCAACTTGGTCTTTCACATAACCCCACAGGAAAAATTCTAGAGGGGTTATATCGGGTGATCGAGGTGGCTATGTCATTGGACCGTCGCCCCTTTCCAAAAATGTGGCATTCAAAAATTCACCAACCGTTATTGGCCAATGTGGTGGGTCACCGTATTGTTGGAAAAATAACCAAAGTTTGGAGTGCATGCAACTGATGTGCTACAAAAAGTTCTAGCATGTCCAGGTACACGTTACATGTTACCGTGAGCTCTGTAAGAAAGAAGGGTATGATGATTCTGTCATGCATCAGGCCGCACCATACGTTCGCTTTCGGGCTAGCCCTCCGTTGTTCGATGACATAATGGGAATTTTCTGATCCCCAGATTCGCACATTGTTCCTATTTACTGTACTAGAGACGTGGAGGCCGCCCCGGTGGCGCAGTGGTGTAAGCGATGGCCTCTGATCATTCGTCCGAACGGGGTCTGGGTTCGAATCCCGGTGAGGCATGGATGTTGTGTTTGTCTTACGGCACTGGCTCTCTCCCTTCCCTGGAACCAGTGACCCTAAATTAGGGACGGGCGACTACTTATAGCCCATTGAGTTGCTCACGGTGGTCGTTAAACCTCCAATCAAAAAAAAAAAAAAAAGGGTTACGTGGAATGTGGCTTCACCTGAGAAACAGATAAGGTGCAGATAATCACTATCATGAGATATGCGCTGTAACATCTCCGTCGCATTTGCATCGCAGCGTGGCCTGTCATCAATATGAAGAGCTTGAACGATGTGTACCTTATAAGCATACATATAAAAATGTCTGCGTAAAATTTTGTGAACCACGACACGACAAATGGATTTCTTGGGGCTTCGCAAAAATGTCTCCTGAACAGCTGCAGCTGTCTCTTGTGTAACCGGTGGTCGGGCCGCTCGTGGGAGATCGCCAACACTACCCGTCGCTTTAAACTTTTCATACCAAGCTTTTATGCTTTTTTGGTCCGGTGGTAGTTGTCTGTACTCTTTCTTGAAATGGCGTTGGACAGTAACCGCAGATTTGGTCTCACGGAACCACAACACGCAAGCCGCTTTTTCTTGCATGGAAGTCATTGTCGATAAAATGCTCCTCTTATTCAGCAGTAGTGCTCACCTAAAGAACAGTAAAAAAAACTATGAGTGTTGCTATGTTATGTGGCGAATTATTTTATTTTAACTTAGCTTTTTTTATATTAATTTTTGTAATGTGGGAAAAACTTTATGGACACCCTGTATTTCTTTATTAAAAATGTTGGAACAAGATGCTACACTTGGTTGAGAAAAAAAGGAAAAAAATGCCTCTAATATACTTATTCAATGAGCATGTTAAAACACCTAATATTTTCTTATGAATGAGGTGAGCTCATCGACGTGGCTCCCTACCATTTTAATAGCGCGAGCGTCCAAGACTCCTCGCCTGCCTGACGTTGATAGTTCACGTGACTCGTTAATTATTTTTTTCCAGGAATTAACGGCTCCCATCAGGTACATTTTAGTCTCGTCAGTACCGGGGAAGCAGTAATACAAGAGCAGTAGGATAGTCAGATTGCTACATTCGCGAGTTCATTTCAGACGCAAGTCGGACGATGAGCTTAATAGTCGCGCCACTGACCGCTCAACCACAGAGCACTTGTGACTGACTGTGCCTTAGATTTTGCTCACACTTTTTGAAATATTTTTGTGTTCAGCGTTTTGCGATTAATTCTTATGGGTTCTCGCCACTATTAGTGTAAAAATTTCTTCGACGCAATATTGCGTTCTAGCGGCATTTGAACAGGTTTCCGATGAGCGTATTATTGCATTGTAGCCGCTTAGGCACAGAAACCACTATATGCGTGCTTGCCACCCGGAGGCCTAATGACTGGTTGAAGACGCACTGCAGCAGGTACTTCCAGCAGAACTGGTGATTGTCGCAGGAACAGAGGTTACTTTCTGGAAGAATTGGTCACTATGGAATGAACAGTGCTTACCATTCGGAAAATAGTCAGTGTTCCATGGACGCGTTTTCTAATTTTCTGTACTTGATATGTCTTGGTAGAATAAGTTCCGGATTTTCTGAAACAGTCATGTTGGGTTTCCATTAAAATCTTCAAGTTCATTAAATAGATTCAGTTTCACATTTCTTTTGTATTTTCTGCAGTAAGTTTCGTTTTCGCAAAGGGCAAATTTTTAATGGGCGATTTATCTCTGTGAAACTCCCAGAGGAACTCGTTCCCCGGAAGTGTCAAGGAATAAAACGAACGAATTGTTTTAAATACGTTCTGAGTTCGATCGCGAGTAAGTTCTGAGTTGGATTCGTTTGTGTCTTTCGTTGACTCCTCTGGTGAACGATTTCTGCAGGGAATGACTGTTGCGAATCGGTTCGGAGTCTGATCCGTTTATGTCGTTCGTTTAATCTTCCGGTTTCGCTTAAGATTTTCAGTTGAAATTTATTTTTAAATCATTCGGAAATTTTCTTCTTAATTTTTAGATAAGCTGTTTTAAAAAGTTCACGAAATATATAGCAATTTATACATTTCTGAATAACGTCACGATTCCTAATCGAAACATAAACTCGCCGAGGCACCCTGACGAACAATGGATGTCTGGTGAATTCCGAGAATTGTTGCATTTCCTTTTTCACCCTCCAAGTGAGCGTTGCATTTGGAAGATCGCTGGTTTGTTTTTTTGTTTTTTTGCTTGATGTGTGTTGTGTAGTTAAGCAGCAGTCAGTTTCACGTGGCCGTCAAGTTGAATATTCTTGAAATATTTAGTTAATTAAATATATCATTATCGCAGTTAAGTACTTAAACCTTTCAAGCATATACAGTTGTTATGAATTTATAATATAAACGTATATTTGGCACGAATTTTCACTAAAAACAGATTCAGCGTGGACCGGATGTAACGAGGGTTTCGTTCGGTCCCGAGCTACTCGTTGTAAGCGGATTCTACTGTATTCGAAAAAAGAAAAATTCCGGAATCAAATACACTTCCGGCTCCAAGCATTTCCTACATGGGATGCTCAAGCTGTACTCAGTTAACTGTAGTGATGGCGTAAGCAATTCATTATTAGTAGTTCATTCATCAGTGAAAATCTTCCAAATACATGGCGTGAGTGAATAAACAAAGACATCGCTCTTTCTACATTTTAGCAACATATAGCAACCGAAAAATTTTTATTCGGTCACCGCTGGGGATCCGAATCCCAGATCTCTCGATATCTAGCTCAGCGCGTTAGCCTTGCACCACGGTGGCCAACAATCCACGGCGCTATGTGTGTTTTTCTGTCAGCTTCTGACATCATAAATGCGTAAGATGGGCTCAGCTACTGAGACATCTCCGTCTGGTGGGCATTAACGGAACTAGCTATATATTAATTATAGTAGTTAAATCCAAAGGGCGAGATCCAAAGTGAAAATCCTCCAAATACGAGGCGTCAGTGAATAAACAAAGACATCGCTCTTTTCACGTTTTAGCAACAAACAGCAACCGAAAAATTGTTATTCGGCCACCGCTGGTTGCTCATTCATCATTCTGGCAAATGAGTCATTCATGAATGGTCGTTCACTTTGCGTCCACTCCCGGTCGGTTATTTTACTACACTCACTGAGGAAATCATACTTTATTCCAAAACCCCTGCTAGTGAGTGGCTAAGCCGAAAAACGTCCAAAAAGAGCAGATCTGCACCATTCTCCGTTCACGATGAATGATGATTCACTCGTACTGAACACGCGTATTCACAGCTCTTTTCTTGGCAAACTGCTTAAAGGAACAAGACCTTAGGACATACGTCCAAAGTTCGTTCACGAGTGAATCACTGGTGGCGAACGATTACAGTTCACGATTCTAAATGAATGGCATTCATTTTTATTCCAGTTCTTAAATTTCACCATTATTTCCAAGCTGATTTCTGATTGTTTACTAGAAACACTTTTGACACTTTTTTAATTCTCGACATTACTCTTCCTAACCCTTTAACGATCATAACTCCCGAAACGCCCTTACATCAAAACTACAACGACCTCCCTAAAACTCCAGTCTAGACTGAATGGGATTTTCTACCTCCACCTGTTCTTTGAATTTACACCCTACGGGATTAGCAAAAGTCACCCTCAGTAATCATTGTTGTCGTCAAACAAAAAAATAAAGCTGTAGTTGATATCTCTCTAAGGTAATGTTATATACTCTCATGACATCGTATGCCTTTGAATGCAGTGGTCACCCCCGGAAAGCGTCTGAAGGTCAACAATGCCGACCAAGACTACAGGTAGGAGGTTTCGTGTGGTAACCCAGCATTAATCCTTCAGTTAACTATACACTGTTAAAAATTGTGTGGTAGGTTGTACCAAAAAGTGGTGCTACGCCAGCTGCTCCACTTTCCGAGAAAAGATACATCGTTGTGCAGGGCAAACAAAACCCAGCAACATGGTGCAGCTGTGCACCATAATGAGGTGCAATCTTGTACCGTAACGTATTGTAAAGTTGAACCATGATGTTGGGTTTTGTTTGCGCCGCGCAGTGGTGTCTCTTTTCTAGGAAAGTGGTGCAGCTGATGTAGCACCACTTTTTGGTGCAACCTACCATGAAATTTCTGACAATGTAGTATAGGAGAGGGGAGAACTTCTGAAAGAAGAACCCGACTGTTTCGAGCGTTATAGTATTCTGAGTGGCACAAGATTTCAGGACCCTGGTGGTTGAAAGGTTAATGCGAATTTGTTTTCGAACTCAATCGGAAGGAATAAAGTTAAACGTGTTGCGAATGGGAGATTGAATGACCGTTCACAGCCATGAAAGCGAAGCATTTACGGCGGGTGAGTCGAAAGTTTTGCAATATTCTGATTACTTTATGTCTTCGTACGTACCTTTACGACGAAAGCTGACTAGCATTCAAAGTATAGGCCATCGTGTTGCACGGTCTTTAGCCATCTGTCTGCCAGTTCTTCGATTCTACAGAGGGTGAGTCGAAAGTTTTGCAATATTTGGATCACTTTATGTCTTCATACGCCTTATTACGACGAAAGCTGACTAGCATTCAAAGTATAGGCCATCGTGTTGCACCGTCTTTAGCCATCTGTCTGCCAGTTCTTCGATTCTACAGAGGGCGAGTCGAAAGTTTTGCAATATTTGAATCACTTTATATCTTCATACGTACCTTTACGACGAAAGCTGCCTAGCATTCAAAGTATAGGCCATCGTGTTGCACCGTCTATAGCCATCTGTCTGCCAGTTCGGCAATTCCGCGGCGGTATCAGTTCCTGTCCTTCGAGATGAAGAACTCCTTCACCCCAGCTACCACTCTGGTTGTTGAAGTGCCGCCCGCGAAGGAAGTGGGCCATGGACCGTAACAAGTAATAATCCGACGGGGCAAGGTTCGGACTATATGCCAGATGTGGCATTGGTTCGATGCCCATCAAGTTCCTGGAGTTTTGCCCTGTTCATTCGCGCGGTATGAGGCCGAGCCTTGTCCTGCTGTAGGAAAGTGCACTTTCTGTTCACCAGTGCTGGGTACTTCTCCTCCAAAACGGCATGAACTCGCTCCAGCTGTTCACAGTACAGGTTGGCGTTGACGGTCCGACCGTCTGGGAGGAATTCGTAGTAGATTATCCCCTCGAAATTCCGCCAGACGCAGAGCTTCACCTTGTGTTCGAAGCACCCACGTTTGGCAACAAGTTCAGGAAGCTGTCCTGAGCTAATCTACTGCCGTTGTGGGTTAAGATTACGGAAATAGACCCACTTTTCATCGCACGTAACAATTCTTTTGATGAAACGTACGTCGCGCTAGTTTTCTAGGAGTTTCGTGCACACTTCCACTCGGCGGTTTGCTTCAGGCGTCAGTTCATAAGGGACAATGCGACAGCTCCTGCAGACCTTGCCGAGATCCAGAAGGTGACGAACCACGCACGGTAGTCTGTGTAATGGCCAGCTCGCCTGATAATGTTTGAGTTCTGGTTGTCGAATTTGCCTCTACGGCCTCACGCACGGCCTCTGAATCGACAGATCACGGTCTACCTGCCCTTGGCTGATCGTCAAGGTTTCTGTCACTTAGCGAAATTTCTTGAACAATCTGGTTGCGGTGCTGTGATCCACAGAACCTTCCCCTTTCTCATGACAAATTCTTCGTGTTGCTTGAGTAGCGCCATGGCCGAGTTCAAACTCGTAAAGTAAAAGTTCCTTAATAGTTTGTAGTGGCTGTTCATCTTATAGGCGTCCCAACCACAGACAGAACGACGACATGCAATTCTGTTCACAGCAACTACTACCACTTTATATCCTTTTCGATTGACTGCAGTGCGCGACTTGAACCAGTTTAAACACGTGACATACCGGCCGCAGCACATGCGTTTATGCAAATATTGCAGAACTTTAGACTCACTCTCTGTACCATTCGCGGTGAAGAGTAGTTCGTTGTGAACGAATCGTTTACGAATGGTCCATCACTAGTTTACTAATACAGATTGCTACACAAGTTACAGAATTTTAATTTTGAGATTGGTTCGCAGCTAAAGAAAAATGCTCATAATCGCATTTTTCCGGAATGTGAACAATAAAAGAAGGCAGTTATCAATCAACTATAGCCAGCTATTTTTACGTACTTTCATTTGTACAGCATGAAACTGAATTTAGATAAAAGCTTCCCTGTAAAAGACCCGAACAAAAAAAAATTAATTAATGAAAGCCATTATTCTTCTGATTTTAATGGCAGAAATCCGCTGCTTCCGCAGATAAAAGAAAGCTATAATTAATTTCATTTATTATATTTAATGTGAGCCACTCTCAAATGTTCGTTCACTTGCAGGCACCATAAGCAATCAAATAGAGTTTTAATTAATTTTCCGTATGAAAACCCCTGTGATATTCCCGCTCGATAAAACTCTTAAAACAGGTTTCTTATATTTCGCTTTTAATTATGACGGATATCGTGGACGAGGGAACTTCAACACCTTTTGTTTCACGAGAAACAGAAAAGCAAAAAAAATTAAAACACAAAAAAAAAAAAAAAAAAAAAAACAAGACGGGTAACGAGTAGCATCCTTTTGAAAAATTTTACAAGTACTGTATCTGACAACATCAGCCTTTGAATCATAAAAATTTGTTAATGGAAGGATAAATGAAGAAAGGAAAAAGTCGTGGGAGAATTCTAAACAACGGTCTTCCCGATGAATGATGTAAATCAAAATTTTAATAAAACTGAACTTAAAGAAGAAGGTAAAGCTTAAAAAATATATATCATGATCCTCGCTAGGGCAAATCGAAGGAAAGCCTTACGAGTGAACGAACTGCGGAACACATAAAGATAAGTGCATGCATATCTACAACTTGAGTGCAAGGAATATCGATTTTATGTCAAGATGCAAGAAAAGGGAGAAGTGCTCGCTGAGTTATTAGCTACACCATGGAATGGTCCCATTGTTCGTATTGAAGCTTTCGTGTAGCAGATATCTTGGCATTTGCAGGTCCACGCCTACATATTACCTATGGAGTCTTAAGACACAGTATCGTCATTTCTTTCTTTCTTTCTCCTTTTGCCTTGTTTGCAACCCTGGATGAGGAATTTAGAAGTCACCAGGCAAAATGTGAATATATTGGGAGACGTTCCAAAAACGACGGTTGCTATGGAAATTCAGAGTAAAGAGCATACGTGAAATCACAGAATACACACGAACAAAGATACGTAACTCCCAATACACATACTGTTAGGAAAATACCTGGATGATTAAGGTGTTCTATAAAAGCCTTTTTATTAGCTTATTTATTTCCGACTAGCAAATGAACCCGGGTTTAACAAAAAACGCATCAATGATATTTAGAGCCAGTTTTCTTTGTTTTCCTGAAATTAATGTGAGGATATATTGCACGAAAGCATTTAATCGAGATATGTAATAGTAATCAAAAGACAGGATTAAAAAAAAAAAAAGAATGAAATCTATACTTCTGCCAACACAAAACCCAGCAGTCTTTGTTGACTGCGAATATAGAAAATTTGAAATACTTAAAACATCAATATTTTTGCAATGAATTGTGATATAATGTACTGTACGAGCCTGGCCTAGGCCAACCCCAGCCTCGGTCAGTGTTTTTTTTTTCCATCAGTTAAGCAAAAAATTCCGGGCTCGGGCCGGTCCTGTACTAGGAGGTTCAACATTTTGCTGTAAAAAAATATATTCTCATCTCATAAAACGACGACTGATTTACTAAATCTTCAGATGGCGATTTTCACTAGGTGAAACGAATCTGCCACCGGATGCATTGATTAATTACAGCTTAAACCTACATGTCGGGCTGCAAGACTAGTCTCAAACAGGACGGTTTGTTTCTTTTAATTTTGAAATCAAATTTAGATTTTACGTCGTTCGCTTTACGACCGTAACACGTGGCAGTTTCTTTTTCGTATAAATGTTTACGCGAACACAGGTATCAGTTTCTGGAAACCAAAACCAAAACGAACTTCTGGCACCATTCGTTGCTACAGCGGAGATTAGGAAGTTGGAAGTATTTGTTTGCATATTTGAGGATCGAGGACTACTTTGTGTGTACCTAAGTGTACACTGAAGTGCCAAACGTCATGGGATATGTACCTAGTATCGTGTAGGACCTCGTCTAGCCCGACAAAGTGCCGCAACTCGACATGGCGTCAATTCAACAAGCGGACTTCTGGAGAGATGTTGAGCCATGCCGTCTTAATAGCCGCCCACAGTTCCCTGGTATTTGTAGGTGCAGGATCTTGGATGCGAATGGACCTTTCCACCACGTCCGATAAGTGCTGTATTGGGTTCATGTCGGGCGAACGTGGTGGCCACAGCATCCGTCGGAACTGTCCAGAATGCTCCTCGAACCAATATTAGACAACTTGGGCCCGATGGCTTGGTGCATTGTCGTCCTGGAAAGTTCCATCGTTGTTGGGGTACATGATGTCCATAAATGGCTGCAAATGGTCACCCTGTAGAGCAAGAAAGCGATTACCGGTTAATGACGTGTTTACGAGGACCAGCAGACCCAAACCGTGCCACATAAAGACACCCTACACATGTATGGAACCACCACCAGCTTTTTTTTTTTTTGGGATTGGAGGTTTAACGACCACCGTGAGCAACTCAATGGGCTATAAGCAGTCGCCCGTCCCTAATTTAGGGTCACTGGTTCCAGGGAAGGGAGAGAGCCAGTGCCGTAAGACAAACACAACATCCATGCCACACCGGGATTCGAACCCGGACCCATTACGGACGAATGATCAGAGGCCAGCGCCTTAGACCACTGCGCCACCGGGGCGGCACACCAGCTTTCACAGTGCCTTGTTGACAGCTTGGGTCCATGGCCTCATCGGGATCTGCGCCACACCCGAACCCTACAATCAGCTGGTAACAACTATTAGCGTGACTCATCGGACCACGCCACATATTGCCAGTCTTCCAAGGTCCAATTACCACGCTCACGAGCTCAGGTGAGGCGCTGTGTCCGATGTCGTTGTGTTACCAAAGGCACTCTGGTGAGTTTTTTGCTTCCATACCCCATGGAAGCTAAATCACTCTGCACTTACCTGATTGACATGTCTCTGGCACCTCCTGCATTGAATGTGGATGTTATTCGAGCCAGTGCCGCTTGTCTGTTAGCATGGACAGTCCTAGTCAGACGTCGCTGGTCACGGTCATTCAGCACCCGTGGTCCGCCACTGCGCTGTCCACGGTGGATGGTAATGTCTTCCATAAGGTATTCTCGGTACACACGTGACTCCGTGGATCCAGAAATGTTGAATGTTTATACAATTTTGGAAATTGAATATCCCATTGGTCTGACTCCCACTACCATGCCTCGTTCAAACTCCGATAATTTACGTCGGCTTGCCATAATCGTGCTGGTGGTTGTTCAACCTGACT
Source organism: Macrothele yani (assembly GCA_039090855.1). Taxonomy (NCBI): domain Eukaryota; kingdom Metazoa; phylum Arthropoda; class Arachnida; order Araneae; family Macrothelidae; genus Macrothele; species Macrothele yani. The sequence continues at coordinate 89,857,786 of CM077026.1, forward strand.
CACGAGATTACACCTCGCAACTGATAAAAAACGTGGCATGCGTCGAAGCGTTTTTACAACGGCAACGCCAGTTAAAAATTGGCATTCTGCTATCCCATGACTTTTGGCACTTCAGGGTAATGACAGGTTTTAAATCCTAAAACTTAACTACAGTATGTTACAATGAATTCCGAAAAAGGTACCTGATACGCCTACATTTTTCAGTATCTTTTCAATATTTTATTTTTGTGTGTGTGTGTGTGTGTGTGTGTGTGTGTGTGTGTGTGTGTGTGTGGATATTCGTTTCTCCATTTCGAAAATGCGTTTTCTTTCATTTTAAAATTTCTTTTGCGGACAGTGTCTCGCGGGCCACAGGTTGAAGACTGCTTTGTGGACAATGTCGCCGGAGCCATTAGCCCTCCAGGTGGCAGGAGCTTTGGAAAAGGCAATGCAAAAATTTTGTCGAGATGTATCAATATATAACAAAAGATTCCCATTAATACTACTGTCTTTCTGTAGTATTCGTCATAGTTAAGATGCGCAAATTATGCGCTCTCGCCACTATAAGCCCAGAAATTTTGTCGACGCAATACTACGTTCTCGTCGCTTTTTGGACACGTTTTCGGTGAACGTATTTTAGCGACGTCGCCGCTTTACGCACAAAAATTTCCTAACTTACATATGCGTGCTTACAACCTGGAGGCTTCAAAAGTGCTTCGCGGGCCACGGGTTGAAGACTCCTGCTCTAAAGAAAGAGTTGGGTTGTTTCCAATAAATGGTGGAAAACGCTTGACGAAAGTATAAAACGGGTCGGACCGGGCTGGGCATTCCTTATTAAAGCCTGTGCAAACCTCTAATGTACAGTTCTTCCGAAGCGCAAGTAATTTTATCCTTGAAGAGCCTCTGGTCAACGATGTCTAGTGCTCTTCCATTTGAATCCAAGTTGAAGAGTTTTCTAATTTTTGTCAACTCTGGAACGGTGCAACAGCTTTTAACGATTGGTCCTGTTTTTTTTATACTCATGGCGAAACCTGAGACACAAAAGGAAACCGTAGGCGTTTAAACTGAAGTGGTGAGGCAAGACGAACTTTATTAATAACTTTAAGAATGTAGTTGCAGATTGAACATTTCGTATGCTAAAAACAATATATAGCGCTGTCTGAGCACGATAACATCTCACCAGATGCTAAATAAAAGATGTTATTTATATAAATAAAGATGTTATTTATATATTTTAAAAACTACACTAACGTAATTTAAAAGCAATCATAGCGAGATCTTTCGAGGTATAGTACCTCTGAAAGATCTCGCTATGGTTGTAGAAGGAGGTATAGTACCTCCAGAAGATTTCGCTATGGTCGTAGGAGGTATAGAACCTCCGAAAGATAATACAACCATAAAAAAAACTATAGCGAGATCTTTCGGAGGTATAGTACCTCCGAAAAATCTTGCTATGGTTGTAGAAAGACGTATTGTACTTCCGAAAGATCTCGCTATAGTTGTAGAAGGACGTATTGTACCTCCGAAAGATCTCGCTATGGTTGTAGAAGGACGTATTGTACCTCCGAAAGATTTCGCTATGGTTGTAGAAGGACGTATAGTACCTCCGAAAGATCTCGCTATTTTTGTAGAAGGAGGTATAGTACCTCCGAAAGACCTCGCTATAGTTGTTGAAGGACGTATAGTACCTCCAAAAGATCTCTCTATGGTTGTTTTTTAAATTACGTGTGTGTAGTTTTTAAAATGTTAATAAATAACATCTTTTATTTAGTATCTAGTGAGTTGTTATCGTGCTCAGACAGCTATATATTGTTTTTAGCAAACAATTTAGCACGAGAATCATTATTCATTCATTTCGTATGCTATGAAAGTGAAAAAAAATCTGAATGAATTTAAAATTAAAAACGTTCGTGATAAATGCTTAGGTTTTTCAAGGTAAACCTGCTCTTTGTAGATAAGAAACAAATAGGAATACACTTACCAAATTATGGGTCTTTCTCTAGGGACTCTCTCTTAACATTAACACACTCGTTTCATCTCTGTGGAAGACCATCCATGTAGAAGGATTAGTGTTACTAGTTCTAGCCACTGAAGAACACACTACTGTAGTTGTTCAACTGTATTGCATAGACTAAATAGCTACGTAAAAATTTGACGGTGCCATTGGTTCCGTGGTATATTGGTTAAATTTAATAGCGCAGCTAGGTGTGAGGTGGAATAACTATCGAATCAACAGATGACCATGATCTTCGATTACTGAGCACGGTAAGAAGTGTAAGTGGGCTTTAGAGCCATGTCAAATTCGCGTTGATTTACATTTATAGGTTTAAAATGAGACATTCTACTTCCGAGGTATCAAGGAAGGTGAATACAGCATTTGTTGAGGGAACAGCTAGCCAGCGGATTCTACTTCATACGCGAACATTAACTCACTATCTAAGATTATTTCCGAGTAATAAGAAAAAATCAAAAGAGTACTCTTTGTAGATAATTTATGCTGTGCATCTTTTGCATGCCAAGGTCTTTGTGGGTGAGAAACAAAACGAGTGATTCGAGATTATACATACACGGTCGTATCAAAATAATATGACCACCTAACTAATGATAGGAATAACCACCCTTGGCCCGGATGACAGAGGCAATACGGCGTGGCATGGACACAGTGAGGCCCTGGAAGGTTTCCCGAGGCACACGTGCCCATTCGGACTGCAGTAGAGCACTGAGGTCCCGGAGATGACGTGGTTGTTGGTTCAGCACATCGAACCTGTCGATCCCAATAGTCCCACAAGCGTTCTATGGCATTGAGGTCGGGCGATTTCGCCAGCCAAGGGAGAACGGAGACATGGCTGTCGTGTTCCTGGAATCAGTCAGACACCCCTTAGCGAAGTGCATGAGGCATTGTCTTGTTGGTAGACACCATCACCACCAGGATAAATGTCCAACATGAAGGGATGCATGTGGTCAGTGAGGATGGACAGGGATTTATCCAGTGGTACCAGCGATCCTAGGTCATACCAGGAAAACATGTGGCAGATACGGCTTCAGACATGCACACTGTTACCGCAGGCCTCTACTTGACCGACAAGCGTGTCCAGGTGTTGTTTCTCGTGTGTCTGAAGCTGTATACGCCGCCGCTCGTCACTTCTGTGGAGCATAAAGCTCGATTCGTCTGAGAAGGCAACCCTATTCCACTCGTCCAGTGACCGTAGTCCCATGCGAACTGCAGGCGTCGTTGCAGATGGACCTGGGTTAACATGGCCGCTTTGACGCAGCGTCGACTCCGGATACCCATGCGTAACAGAGTTCGCTGTGCTGTTGTCGGGGACGCGAACCTGGGTGTCTCAGCGTTCATTTGCGTGGTCAGTTGCTGCACTGTTGCGAGTCGATTGCCCTTTAGCAGTCGACCGAGGCGACGCTCTCCTCTGGGGTCGATGGCTTTTGGTGCTCCACAGTTATGACGTCGGGATGTACTCGGTGTGCCTGCGGTCAATTTTTGGTACACCCTTACTACAGCACCTCGCGAGTCTGCTGTTGCTGAGATGCATGGCGCGGTAGGAGATAATCATTCCTTTTTGAACGTACGTCAAATCACTACCTCTATCCCATTGTGGTCACGTTACGCACTATGGCTCGTTTGTCCTGGCCAGCCGCTTGGATCTGTGACGCACCTGGGCGGGTACAATGTGTCCGGGGGTGATCATATTTATCTGATACGACGGTGTATATATTTACGTACAGTACATTCTCGTCACTCACGACCACACCGAGCCACAGTCCGGTACGTACTAAATGGAATTAAATCATAACAACAAACAATAAGGTTTATTGATTCCTGACATAAAGTGGTGCTTAGGTGGGTGGGTTAATGAATGTTATTGTCGCAGTGAAAAAAGATATAAGTCATAAAAGGAAATATTTACTAAATTATGGCGCCGTTAATAGTAATTACGAATTTCCGCCCACTGGATTTTCAAAAACAATGTTTATTTTTATTATTTTTATGTTATACAGATTTAGACGAACGACCCTGACACCGATGAAATGTGATATAGCTACCAAAGTCCATCTGCCCATGCGCAAGCTAAAATATGATCTCGATTTAGAAAGAAAAGCTGAATCGCAAGTGGGTCAGTGAGGGGAGTGGTAATTTTCGGTGTAGCATATCTACAGGTTACAGCCACATCGTGTTATCATTTTAAAGCTCTCGTCAATAGCAGGTAACGGTCGCCCCATCGGGGGGTTGGAAGGGCGGGGGTGTTCAAGAGGAAGCCAAATTTTGCTACGACGCACGTTTTTCATAGCAACAGAAATGCATTTTTGTAATAGTTTTTATCACATTTAGCATCGGCAATTTTTGTAATTTACGCTGACTGCAATGCGATATTGTTACGTTTATGTAAAACGTGATGAAAAAATGTTCGACTATAGTTTGGTAAAATATATTGTTGAGTAGCAATGAAATTAATTATTGCTGCGTTACTTCCTGAGACAGCATTCAAAATCAGATTTCAAAAATAGTTTTGACTACTTCCGTTACCCATTTTCGTTACATCGAAGCTTTTTACCTGAGATTTTCTTCAGTACTGCAGGGAAAGATTCGTAGCATCAAAAAACGAAAATTACTTAGAATTGAACGTGGCGTGGAAACCACAAATTGCTCCTAACGTCAAAAACCAAGATTCGATTATGTCGGTTAAAGCATACCCACACGAGATGAGTAAATCTCCATCAAGCGGGTATGGACAACATTTCGGGATATGTATTAGTCTATGCTGCATAGTGAATTTCATCCCTCCTAAATGCTCATTATTTTTGTGTTACGTATTTGGAGTTTAACGGCCGTCACGAGCTACTCAGTGGGTTATAATCAGTCCCCTGGCCCTAACTTAGGACTACTAGTTTCAGTGCTGTAAGAAGAACACAATCCATTTCTAACCGGGATTAGAACCCAGACCCATCTCGTACGAATGGTCAGAAACGAGCGCTTAGACCACTGCACCACCGGGGAGTCAATGTTCATTAAGTGGGTAGAACATGTGGAAATCACTTGAAGCCAGGTCAGGAGTGTAGGGCGGGATGGCTGAGTGTTTTCCTGCCACCTAATGCCCCAACTGTCGTTATCACGGGAGCAGGTGTGTGGCTTAATGTATCCATGCAACAAAATGATCTGTTTCAACAAATTTCCTGGCCTTTTCTTGCGGATTGAGAGTCAAAGCTTCTTTTTTAACGAAAGTGGATTAATACTGTGCTATCATCGTTGTTGACTGTGAAAGAAAATCCACAATATCCCGTTTGATTTCCTGAAGATGCCACTATCGAAAGTTTCTCTGGCTCTACGGAGCACCTCTGGGACCATTCACAGCTGACTCTCTTGGTTTCTTTAGTACAATAATTACCCAGTTATCGTCACTGGTCACGATCTTATTCAGATATCAATCTTTCTAAAACTTAAAGCGACGCTGAAGAACTATGCAGTTGGCGACACGAAACAGCTTGTAATAAAATGCCTACGCCTTTGGTACCCAAACTGGAGAACACTTTTCTGAAAAGCAGGTGCTCAAAGATGATTTATTCCACACTACAAACACTGATGTTGACTATTACACACACAGGGTGTCCATAAAGTCTTTCCCACATTACAAAAATTAATCTAAAAATATATTACAGGTACAAGAAAGGGATTTCACGACAAAGGTGGTGCACAAGTAAAGTTTTTCCCCCAGTGTCGGTACACTTCCACATAAGGGCCGGAGGACATCTAAGCGATATTAGATGTCACGCCATGTTTTGTTTAATATCTCAGAAGAGACCTAACCAATGACGTCCGTTATTCTGCTCTTCAAACCCTCGACATCCGGAACACTGCCAGAGTAAACTTGGTCTCTCACATAACCCCACAGGAAAAAGTCTAGGGGTGGCTATGTTGGGCGATCGAGGTGGCCATGTCATTGGACCATCGCACCTTTCCGGAAATCTGGCATTCAAAAACTCACGAACCATTATTGACTATTGTTGTGGGGCACCGTCTTGTTGGAAAGTAACCGAAGGTTTGAGTGCATGCAAATGAGGTGCAACAAAAAGTTCCAGCCTGTCCAGGTACACATTACGTGCTACCGTGGGCTCTGTAAGAAAAGGAGGTTCCGATGGTTCTGCATGCATCAGGCCGCATCATGCGTTCACATTTGGGCTAGCCCTCTGTTGTTCGATGGTATAATGGGGATTTTCTGATCCCCAGATACTGTAAGACGTGGAATGTGTCTTCATCTGAGAAACTGGCGCGGTGCAGATAATCACTATCATGAGCTATGCGCTGCAACACCTCCGTCGCAAATGCAGCACGGCGAGACCGGTCATCAGGCTGAAGAGCTTGAACGATCTGTACCTTTTAAGCATACAGATGAAGACGTTTGGGTAAAATTTTGCAAAACGCGGCACGGGGAATCTCAGTATCCAGTGAAGCACGATGATTGGATTTCCTGGGACAGACGGATCTGAGTGTTTATACAGGGTGATTGTAAACTCCTTCAACAAAACAAGACAGGTGATTGTATACATCAAGACGAACAATATTCGCAATGGAACCTAGGGTCGCATTCCACTCCTAGTGCCAGAAAAGAGTAAAGTTACATATCCACGTTGAGCCTTCAACAGTGAAAACAAAGAGACATACCTAATTTATGAGTTGCACAATTCCAATCGCATCAGAGAAAGACTCAAAGAAGCTGCTCAAAATGGCGTCCAAGGGCGTCGTTGCACAACCCACACCGGCGAATGAAGGGCTGTCGCACTGTCTCGTAGTCTCTCAGTGTGATGTTGATCTTGTCCGCAGCAACAGCTATTCGCGGGACGAGATCTTCCAGGGAGTCCACAGGTGTCTCGTATACCAATGTTATCATGTGCCCCCAGAAAAAGTCCAGTAGATTAATGTCCGGAGAGCGCGGAGGCCAAGGCACAGGTCCTCCGCGTCCAATCCACCACCCGGGATATGTCGCATTTAGGAAATATCGGACTTCGGTGGCAAAGTGTGCTTGGGCTCCATCATGCATAAACCACATATTCCTCCGTGTGGTGAGCGGAACATCCAGCAACAGACCGGGAAGCACTTGCTCCAGGAACACACGGTACGCTGCGCCGGTCAGACGTATACGTCAATTCTCATGTGGTGTTCACACAGTAATATCGCTGAACGGGTTCGGCTGCGTTTTTAAATGTTTGCTCCTCATCGTGTACGCACGTGTTCAGTGCACCTGATTTGCATCTTGTGCTTCTCATGCACTTGTTGGAACTCCGTGTGCCTGCTGGACGTTTTTCGAGCATGCTCTTTTCTGGCACTAAGAGTGGAATGCAGCCCTATGTTCCTTTGCAAATATTGTTCGTCTTGATGTGTACTATCACTCCTCTTGTTTTGTTGAAGGAGGCATGATCATATGTAGAGGATTTTAGGAAGGGAGTGTCTGACCCCCAGGTCTTAAACAAGAAATCGGAAACTAGGAGATTTGGGCTAGAGCGCCCGATAGGAAAGTGACACGGAAGCGAAGTAGAAAGGGGGAGGAAGACACCTTTATTTATTACCGGGGGGCTAGTACTCGGGGTCCGACGGCTTAACGTGCTCATCCGACGCACGGCGGATATTTAGTGGATCGAGCGTTCGTACCTGCCTGGGATCGAACCTGAGGCCCTTTCCGTGGCAGTCACGAACGTTGCCCACTTGGCCACCTGCGGCCCATTTGTTGAAGGAGTGTACAATTACCCTGTACATATTATGAAACTTCATTTAAAATCTCATGTTGTATGTAAATCTTGCTTTTTACATTGGAGTGCGGCTTCCTTTTTTCTTCGATGTGAAGTCATTTATGCCTTGACCACTTGATGTTTCAGAATATCGGAATAATATACGCTGATAGGAATCAAATCCGGTTTACTCATCATTCTCTCTATCGTTAAGTCCCTTTTCTCTTCAGAGTTGATTGCAACGCTCCTTCACATTGATTGATCGCATTTATATGCAAAATAATTATTATATCGCCGCCAAACAACCTTGTTTTGATATGGGCTCTTTGGGTCTTTCAATGGACTGAGCTAATTGCTTAAACCTCGCATATATTATGGCGTAAATGAATTAAGGAGCATTAGGGAATAAATACGCCCTTGTTGCGCATTCAGACTAATTTGGACTTGCAGGAGGAATATTTTCTCTGCAGTTTAACCATCAAAGACTAACACATAGTTATCCAAATTCTTTTGTTATTACCTTTGAGGACCCCTTGAGGGAAAATATAAACGACTGTTTGTTGAATCTCAGCAGCCAGTTTCAAAATATCGCTTTGAACTTTTCATTACAAGAGTTGTTGATTCAGAAATCCGTGAAGTCAACTTAAGTAAAATACTTCATGGTACAATTTTTCACTGGTTACGTCTCTCAAAGCCCTCTGCTTATTTGGACAATAGATTTAAATGCATTTTGCGCTACTACGATATTCATTTGATTTGGAAGTCGAATTCTGCCTTACGACACTTGAATGAAATTGTTACACTGTTACCAAAAGGTCATACGTGTAGTTAGATCTCTTCCTGAAATTCTACCTGCTAACAATACAATACATCTAACGTAAGCAAGACTGCTACATTTCGTGATATACATAAAGTTTCTTCGCAACCAATGATACTTGGGACGTATAGTCTATTTTATCTTTCATTTTTAGTTCCTTTTCCTGTGTAAATTTGAGTTTGTTCTCTGTTGCACTTTCCAAACTTAACGTGATATCTTCTCTCTCACATGTATTGAGGTTTCGTAACACCATGAGGTCCGTACGTAAGAGATGAATGAATGTGATAAGGACAAGACGAGATAGCCGCCCCGGTGGCGCAGTGGTCTAAGGCGCTGGCCTCTGATCATTCGTCCGTAAGGGGTCCGGGTTCGAATCCCGGTCAGGCATGGATGTTGTGTTTGTCTTACGGCACTGGCTCTCTCCCTTCCCTGGAACCAGTGACCCTAAATTAGGGACGGGCGACTGCTTATAGCCCATTGAGTTGCTCACGGTGGTCGTTAAACCTCCAATCAAAAAAAAAAAAAAAAGACGAGATATACACTCACGGACAATGACATTTGCGCACCAAGAAGGAAACATCGGATTGAACTGAAATTTTATGGACGTAATGATTCAGATGAATGATTTACATGATGGCAAAAACAGAGCTGAAGGACAATTACAGAGGGATCTGTCGAACGCAGTCTGTTCATCTTCAATAGCGCCGCCTCGTGCGGCGATACATGCTGCAATACGGTCCGGCACGGAGGGGAACAGACGCATGATGTTGTCCTGCGGCAGACTGGCCCTAACGTGTTGTTCTCCTAAGCATGTTCGATTGGGCTGGCCATAGAATGGTGCCGACATTACGGAAGCAGGCCTGGGAAGGCCGTTCCGTGTGTTTCCGGGCATTATACTGTTGAAAAACTGTTTGGTGATGCTGTAACAGGAGTGGTAGCACAACAGTCCGTAAATGCCGTCGACGTACCGTTGGGCCGTGAGGGTGGTAAAGAGGACTACCAAGGGTATCCGGCTATTGTAGGAAATGGCTTCCCAGACAGTCACTCCCAGTGTGAGAGCGGTGTGGCGTTCCACGGTTAAGGCAGGATCCGTGCGCTGGCTGGCTCGTCTCCAGACACGTATGAGCTAGTCATCGGCGCCAAATGCAAACTGTGACTCATCACTGAAGAGAACACGACGCCACTGGACACTATCCCACGTTGATCGGGCCTGACATCACTGACACAGGTGCCGGTGGGGCTACCTTGTCAGTGGTAGACGGCGGAGTGGCTTCTTCGAATGTAGTCCCCATGCCGGAGGTCGTCATGCAACGGTCCGGATGGCAACTTCCGCCCCGACGCAGCATGGCTACGGATGGTTGAGAGCGACGAATTCGGTTCTGTTCGTGTAGCTCTGACAATCGCTCGATCCTCGCTTTGTGTCGTTGCCCTCGGCCGTCCACTGCAAGCGTGCCGCTGGGTATTGCGCAAGGATCCAACTTTGAGGCATCCTCACCTTCTGTGGAGGTTAACGCAACCGCAAGTCGCTGTCACAATTGTCCCTGCGGACGAACTTTGCTCTTGATGTACCCTCCTTGATGCGCAGTTCCGTTTAGCTTTGGCGGGCCACTATTTCGTCATGGGTCGTTATTTTTTAAACATTTGCATATTCGGCCCTGAGGTATTTGCATGCGGTGTTTCACCATGATCGAAAGACTTCTTCGGGATGCTTCAATTTTTTTTACTTACTTTTTTTTTTTTTTTGCAAAGAGTGTATTGCGTTTAAGTTTAATCCTGACAACTGTCACCGTTCCCTGTTTCACAATTTTTGGGAATAATCCAAGCCAATGAATGCGGCAGATATGCAAACGGACTGCACTCTATTTTTACATTAAATGATTGCATGAAATATACACTATATTGACAAAAGTCACAGGACAACCTTTCAAAAGCAAATCAACGGATCCGCTGCGTTGTTAAGATGCGCGGTACAGCTGCAAACAGTATAAAAATAAGCCTGCAGCTGACCGCGATCATATCGTACTGTGAGGTTGAGTGAAAATGTCGCGGCGGCAGAGAACTGACTTTGAGAAAGGAAAAATTATTGGGTGTTATATTAGTGTGTTGTCCATAAGAGAAACCGAGAGACGTTTAAACATACCCAAGTCAAGTGTTTTGGATGTACTGAATAAGTGGAAGACAAATGACGTGCCCGGAACAGCCAAACGTACCGGCAGACCAAAGAAAATCAGTGATAAAGGAAGTCGAAGCTTCAGGAGAATCGTTACAGCTAATCGACAGAGTACTGCACAAGACCTCAGTGTACAGCTGAATATCAATTCTGGAACCTCGGTACGTATACATACCATTCGCAGAAAACTTCATTCCATGGGTTACCGTAGTCGTGCGGCTGCTCATAAGCCTTTCATCTCCACTCGGAATGCTACTCGTTGTTTAACATGGTGTAAAGAACATTTATCGTAGACCGTAGATCAATGGAAACGCGTCCTATGGACTGATGAATTCAGATGCACGATCAATCAGTCTGGTGGCCGTGTGTGGTTATGGTGGTAGCCTGGGAAACGCTGTTTACCACAGTGTACTGTTCCTACAGTCAAGTTTGGAGCTGGCAGTGTACCCGTGTGGGGGTGTTTTTCGTGGTATGGTCACGACCCATTGGTTATCGTGGACAAACCTGTTAGCCAGCACGTCTAACTCGACATTCTGGACAATTATGCATTACCAACTCCGTGGGAATAATATGGAACAGAGCCTTGTTGGAACCAGCAGGATAATATCCACCGAGCCGTAAAGCAAAGACTGTTAAGGCGTGTGTAAGAACGGACACATTAACGATGTTAATTCATTTTAATGATGAACATTATGTGACTTTTTCCTAACGAAAGAAACATCGCAAGTTCCCAAAATGGCGACAGAAAGTTCGCAAATATGATTCTTTTTTTTGTTTGAAGTAGAGAAATTATAACAAAGGACTTCAGGTTCGCATGCCTTAGAAGGGCAAGGCCTTTTTCGACGAACTGAGAGTATCGTCGAGGACCACTGAGACTTTCACAGTACATTGTTCATTTCGACCAGGCACCTACAAGTCTGAAATGCAGATATACTCTTTTGTATCAATATAAAAATGTGTATTGTATTACTATGTGGATTACGCTGGCGGTAGGATTAGTGTCTCAAAAGGAGGCACTCGCTAATTGATGGCCTGGGGAGAAACGAGAACGCGTAAGGTAGAATTAAAGGTCCAGTAGCCAGATACCCAGCCAACGCCTATGGGTGAGGCAGGTGAAGGGTGCCAGAGGTGACCCACGTGACCAGAGGAGCGAGCAACATGAACCGGTCAGCGTGATGTCAAGGTCAGCGCCATCGTCCTTGGGAGGACAGGTGCAGAGCGAAGGCAGGAGGGAGAGCGAAGGGGGAGGCGAGCAGGTCACTCGGAGAGGAGCTGTTCGTCAGTCAGAGTTCGTAAATCGGAGAGAACAGTCTCCGATAGAAGGAGACGCGACGCGTTAGCTTTTATTGTGCGGTGGACCCCGGAAGGTTCCAGGATTGCGAACCCTCGAAGTTAACGGGAAGTTAGCGAGCATCTATCCTAGTAGAGATAGGTCGCCGCTGCAACGGAATCAAGCCCGTGTCAGGGATTCCGGTTGGGGTAGTGGATATTACACTACGGAAATACGGACTTAGTACAGTCTACTGAAACATCAGTTAGAAAAGGATAGCTAGAAGTCTATTCCTTAAGCGTCGACGAGATATAGGTTTACCTAGTGTCGAGGAGACTCTAAGTTAGGACTTCGACGCGGAGCGAGATTTCTTCAGAATTCGATCATCTTAGCTTGTGCGTTCCACGATCCTTGCAGGTCCAGTCCTAGTGAGGCCTAACGTTCAAGAGCGAGTAATCCGCCGCCAGCAAAATTCTAATTGATGTTGAAATAAATGTTCGTATGTACTTTAACTAGTGTCCTCTTCAAATTATTATATCTGAAGGTGAATATATTTCTGTATGATCAGGTGTTGTCATTCCGTCTTCCCGGTTCACAGATTTACATATTAAAGTGGGGGAGGCTTCGTTTGTTCGCTCGAACAGACTGAGAGAGAGAGAGTGTGTGTTTCTGTGAAGCATAAACATCTCTCTGTTGTTGTGAGATCCCATACAGCACGGACGCCTCAGATCCTTAAGTATGAGGCGGCGCTAAGTCACGTGACTGCATGTTCGCTCTTACAGCGTGGTTTGACGATAAGTCCGTATCGCGTGTGAACTGGCCAGCACAGAGCCCTGATCTTAATCTCATAGAGCAGCTATGGGATGAATCATAGCGCCGCATAAAAAATTTGGAACCACCAAGCAACAGTTAGCGACAGCATTATGTACTGAATGGAAGCTCATACCTATCGCTGTGTTCCAAAACCTTTTCGAAAGCATGTCTCGAAGGGTCAGTGCCTGCATTAAGGTCAAAGATGGACCGACACCGTACTAATGTATGTCAATAAAGGCTATGTTGTGTTTATCTTCTAGGAGTCCGGTGACTTTTGTCAATATAGTGTATAAAGCACTATAGATATTCCGCATTTTTCAAGTTTATTTCTCAATTAAATGTTAGTGCTAGTGAATGTGGAATGTTTATATTACTCCGAAAATCCTCTATAGTGGTACAGGATGTTTACTGTTTTCCCGAGCTCTGTTAGGTTGCTTTTATTTGTTATGTGTCAGAAAGCTATGAAAATAGGGCCTGGATACACGAGCGTAAGATGAGAGACGTACTTCGAGCATGTCAGGAAACTATGTTCTTCGAAGATGATCTATATGTTGGGCACACGTCCCCTTACCACAGGGACATAACTCCCCATCAACTGTGAGTGGGTGTGTTTCTACAGAGTTCCGAATATTGAAGTAAACCATTATGAGGAATCTGACAGCGTTGATCGATGATACACATTCTTCTGTATCTCTTTAGTCTTTGCCAAATTATTTCGTCGGATCGGGTGCTAGAGGAAGATAGATAACTGATACGCATCTCGCAATGCTTGTTTAAAAAGAAAGTACATTTATTGTGGTTTATTGGGTGCGTCGAATGTTCCCACTGTAAATGTTTTAACTTTAACGATGAGCACTGGTCTTATACTTTCATTTTCCGAAAGAGTTTATTTTTCAGCCTTCTTGAAAAGACAGATTTTGGGATGAAAATATCTCATATCATGCTAAAGAATAACATTCAGCATTACAGTTGTCACCTGCGTTTTTCTGTAACTGTTAACCTAAAGAAAGAGTTCAGAGAAGTGCGTAGATTTTGCGCTCACGTATGTCCTTCGGTGGAGCAGTTACCTCAAATCATTTTGTTGTTGACAACGCTTATCGTCATTGAATTTGCTACTAGATAAGTGTCCGGAATGTCAAGAAAAAAAAATCAAACGAAAATAAAAGCTTCCGAAATGCTAAACTCATTTCAAACGGCGAAGTGACTTCATAAATGGAAAATTTCGACAGGCTTCTAGGCCTAACGCAGGTCTTTGCGGAGCCCATGGGTTACGGCACATGACTTCGTATATCCTAGGGAATAGGGTGTGTTCTAGTGTAGCGATGGACAAACTGATTCTTTTCAAAGAATTAATTCGACTTACTTAACCAATTCATTCGCTCGTTGACACTTCCGGTGATGATTTCTGCAGGGCCGCCCCGGTGGCGCAGTGGTCTAAAGCGCTGGCCTCTGATCATTCGTCCGTCTGGGGTCCGGGTTCGAATCCCGGTGAGGCATGGATGTTGTGTTTGTCTTACGGTACTGGCTCTCTCCCTTCCCTGGAACCAGTGACCCTAAATTAGGGACGGGCGACTGCTTATAGCCCATTGAGTTGCTCACGGTGGTCGTTAAACCTCCAATCAAAAAAAAAAAAAAAGAAAAAAGATTTCTGCAGGAAATGATTCTGAGTCGAATTTCTCTGTTTCGTTCGCTTATTCTTCCGGTTTAGTGAGCGACTTTCAGTTTAAAATGTTCTTAAGTCTTACTGAATGTAAATTTATTTAGTGTTTAGACTTTGTTCCATTCCCAAGCCATCTCTTTATATCTTGTTCCTTCGTGAGAAAGCATTATACACTGAAATGCCAAAAGTCATGGGATACGTACCTAGTATCCTATAGGACCTCCTCTAGCCCGGAGAAGTGCAGCAACTACACCTGATATTGATTCCAAAAGTGGCAGGGAGACTTCTGGAGAGTTGTTGAGACATGCCGTCTGAATAGCCGCCCACAGTTCCCTGGTATTTGCAGGTACAGGATCTTAGGTGCAAATGGACCTTTCCACCACGTCCCATAAGTGCTCTATTGGATTCATATCTGCCGAACGTGGTGGCCACACTATCCGTCGGAAATGTTCAGAATGCTCCTTGAACCAAGTTTGGGCAACTTAGGCCCGATGACATGGGCAAGTCCGTCTGGAAAATTCCAACGTCGATGGGATACATGAAGTCAATTAAGTGCTGCAAATGGTCACCCAGCAGAGCAACAAAGTGATTACCGGTTAATGACGTGTTTATGAGGACCATAGAACCACACCGTGGCACGTAAAATCAACCCACACATGTATGGAACCACCGCCAGCTTGCACAGTAC
Source organism: Macrothele yani (assembly GCA_039090855.1). Lineage (NCBI taxonomy): Eukaryota > Metazoa > Arthropoda > Arachnida > Araneae > Macrothelidae > Macrothele > Macrothele yani. The sequence continues at coordinate 89,872,914 of CM077026.1, forward strand.
CTTGTTGACAGCTTGGGTCTATGGCCTCATGCTGTCTGCTCCACACCCGAACCCTACCATCAGCTCGCAGTAACTGGTCGCGTGACTCATCGGACCACGCCACATAATGCCAGTCTTTCAGGGTTCAATTACCGTGTTCACGAACCCAGGTTAGGCGCTGTGTCCGATGTCGTGGTGTTAATAAAGGCACTCTGGTGGGTCTTCTGCTCCCATATCCCATCGACGTTACATTACGCTGCACTGACTTGATGGATATTGTCTCTGGTACCTCCTGCATTGAATGTGGATGTTATTTGAGCCAGTGTCGCTTGTCTGTTAGCATAGACAATCCGGGTCAGACGCCGCTGGTCACGATCATTCAGCACCCGTGGTCGGCCACTGCCCTGTCCACGGTGGGTGGTAATGCCTACCATGAGGTATTCTCGGTACACACGTGACACCGTGGGTCGAGGAATGTTGAATGTTCGCCCAACTTCGGAAATTGAATACCCCATCCGTCTGGCTCCCACTACCATGCCTCGTTCAAATTCTGACAATTCACGTTGGCTTGCCATAATCCTACTGGCAGTTCTTCAACCTGGCTCACGATATTACACCTCGCATTTGATAAAAACCGTGCCGTGCTTCGAAGCCTTTATACGACGGCAGCGCCAGTTAAAAGTTTGCATATTGCTTTCCCACGACTTTTGGCACTTCAGTGTACATACAGTGCACACTCATGGAGGAATTAAAAATATTTTAAGTTTGTAAAATCAAAGGCATACTGCAACAGCAAAAACCATTGTTAACATAGCAAATGACTCCAGAAGAAACGTTTAAAAAAATAGTCTAGCAAAATGTAACCTCAATGCTAGATAATCACTTCCTGGTACCTCGAAAAATTCAGAAATTTTCCAGTTTTCTGATATTACCTGACTCAACATCCATGTCATATTTACACCAATAAACGGATTCACATCTTCCAAATTTGTATTGTACATTGGTGTAATCCCGTATTTAATCATTTAATCATTATATACGATGCTTTGTTTGTCCGTACTCCTTACATAAAACCTAACAAGCATGTGTCTTTAAATCAAAATATAGCACCATCAAAGGCGGTCGCAGAGGAGGAGAGTGGGGAAATGGGCACTTGTCCCCCTAGAAAGGGACAAAATTTTTGATTTTCTATATTTTTAAACCTTGCTAAAAATACACATCTGTCTGTCCTTTGTACTGTTAAAGCTTGTGAAATAATCAAAGTAGTTCTTGGAACTAGTGACACCTTTTTCGGAAAGAAATTAATCACGTCTCAAGCTTCAAGCCAATGTAAACTAAGAAGAAACGTAGATTCATTTCCGGAAATCTGTCATAGAATGCATTACTGCAAATCAAACCAATGAAGATCTGATTTGCTTGAACAACATCAAATGTCTTCCAACAGTATTAGCTATTATTCCCGTTACAACAGCCACGCCAGAGATCGTCCTCAGCTATAAAGAGGCTGAAAACATATCTAAGAACCGCAATGGCCCAGCAACGTCTTACAGGACTAGCTTTATTGTATGTTCACCGAAATATTGAAGACATTGTAACGTATATTCTAATTTAACTTTCATTTTTAGTTCCTTTTCCTATGTAAATTTGAGTTTGTTCTCTTTTGCATTTTCCAAACTTAACGTGATATCTTCTCTCTCACATGAATGAGGTTGGCAGCACCTCTGAGGTCAGTGAGAGTGACGTATGAATTTGATAAGAACGTTAGACAAAAAGGAAGATACAGCAGTTGCTTGGTGTGTGTGTGTGTGTGTGTGGAGATGTTCCATCGTTGTCAAGCTAGATTATACGACAGATAATTACGGTATTATGTGTGAAGTGGAAAACTCGCAGTGCTATATTTTGGATTTCATCTACTGTGTTGGACCAATAAAAGGTTAAATGCGAGTTTGACTTCCGTATATGTTTCGTCTGGCCGTAAAACCTTAATTTGAGCTAACCCGTGCAACTATTACATCGTATTCTCATTTAGTTCAACATTTCCTTTGTCATTCTTTTAGACATTGCGTAACACCAATCTCGCACAAGTAAAAGGGTTACGTTATAGCATTTAATTCAGCCCTAAAAGCATTGATGAGATTTTGGAGAAATTTGTTCGAATGCACCCAAGGACTCACTTTCGTTTTACACACATTCCGTTGTCTATTAAAAAGGGTATTCAAAAAAGTCGTGCACTTCAAATGACTCTTGAACAGACCCGATTGAAATACTCATATAATCAAACAAATCATTCTCCGAAAAACAATGTGAAATTAATGATACATGTATCTAGCATTCCCCCACTTCCATGACACAACCTAAGATATTCTGATTTTCGATCAAACCGATAGAGATGTCAAGATGCCCCCCCTTCCAACCCCCGCTTTTCAAATTTCGGCAACTGCCACTGAGCACTGGAGCTGGAGACTGATGATTTACGGTTATGAATGAACGTGAGATGCAGAAAGCTTACAGGTATACTTCAAAATCTGTGTGACGTATATCTCTAAGTAAGCTTGCTCATAAACGACATATTACTTCCACGAACAGCTTCTGCAATTTAGCAGTGCGACATTTATACAGAGCTACTTAAAGGGACAACATTGAATGTAGCTAAAAAGAGAGGGTTCCCTATCACTTTGTCCGCTGTTCACTTAGTCCACTGTTCATTTCATCCATCGTTCACTTTGCTTCATTTCGTCCCCAGAATGGATGGAATACCGTGGACATTTTCAGTTTTGATGAAGTTTTTGTACACTAGGCAGAAAAAGGTCAGCGGAAATTGCTTGCATGCGATTTTTTCCCTGTTTCTAAAGGTTTCGATTAAAATATAACGACTTTAATATACCATACCTGTTTTAATTTGAATTGAAACTTTTCTCTCCTTTTTGCAATCTTCTCCTCCTCTGCCCAACATTTTTTTTATAAACTGTCAGACTTTTTTAAAAGTCAAATGTACGTCTTCATTTTTTTGCTGTTTTAGTTTTTCTTACGCTCACAGTTTTGTATTTGTCTTTTTTTCGGGAGTTTATGGGCAGACGAATTCTAAAGGAACTGGCAGCAAGCCAAAAGCGTGAATTCATTGTTCTTTTTCTACGTTTATTCATCCACCGTTTAAGTGTAAACAAGGACGCCCATTCATTTTAAGAAAAGTAAAATTCAACAGGAATAGTCAAGTTTTTTTTATCCAATTTTTCGCCGAAAAGATGCACAAATTTTATTCTTTTTTTCCCCATAGTTAAATTAACGGGTTTTTACAAACAAGGAGAATTTTAAGGGGGTTTGTTTTTCTTGCTATAGTGCTGACACCAAATCTCCAGGGACGGAGAAATTATTCGTTCCTTTTAATGAGGTAATTAATTTTGCTGTGTGTTGAATGGTGTTATAAAGTGCAGATTCAGGAAGTCTTGTGTTTTGTTACTGACGCTTATCAGTAGTTAATTGCAAATGAAGAGAATATGACGTTTCTGAGCCGAATGAATATGTGAACTTCTCGTTTAGACCAATGCTGATACCGTAAACGTTAAGTAAAATTTAATGAACGATTTTACACAAAAATTAAACTGAAAGGACTTTTTTTTTGTTAACTGCAAAAAATTCGTAACCATGTATAATTATATTTTGCTCAAGTTTTTTTCAGTTTAACACGAAAATTTAATATTAGAGTGAGTTCTCATCACTAATTTAAAATTCTGTTTAGATAAAGTCATCCATTAGTGGCATGTTTCGGAGGATGTCAGACCTAATGCTTTGGAGTCCGAAAGCTACAACTGTAACGACTCGGATTTTATTACGGCGTCTGACTGTTAAATAGGTATTAAATATATATTTGAGCAGCTAAATAAATTTTGTTAGTGAAATAGCATTTATAAAGTAAACGTGCTCCCACTTTTGTTACATCTACGACAGAAGCTTGAACTTTCTGCTGTCCCTTCAGATGCAGTTGAAGTGTCTGTCCAAATAGCTAGCTACCGTTCAAAGGAAAGGTAGCGAGCTATCTTATATAGAGTATCTGTCACCTGTATATATCTATATGTTTTCGGCTATGCTCTTAAGCTGATATATATATATCTTGTAAATCTATTTATCTTATGTTTAACATTGTTTGCCATAATATAAAACCATAAAACGGGGGATTTGATGAAACTATTTATCACTAACCTCGTAAAAACAAGATTATTGGAGCAAAGATGGTAGCTATTATGCATTTTTATAAATCACCTATTAACAAAATGCTTTGTAAATGCTATCTTTCGCGTTAGACTAAAAAAAAGGGCTCTTTTCGGGGCACTTTGTTTTTGATAAAATCTCCCCAAAATTGGTAAACATTCCATTTGGATTTTCGTTTTTGTTGACTTGCTTTTACTGGCTTTCTGTGGCTATTATTTTACTATTTTTTATTTGCTTTTTGCAGTGAGTTTATAACGAAGTAAACTTCTCCGTCATTTTTGTCCACGCCGGGCATCAAACCCGGATCCCCTCATTCCGGAATAAGTCGCTCTCCCAACTGAGCTACGCGGACGTATGCTCTCGCTGCTATCTGCTTTTATCTCATGTGCGTCCTACGGTGCAAGCACGTCACAAGTTTCAAAGGTGAATTCTTGTTTGCTTTCACCCTGAAATGTGACAAAACTTTCGCTGTCCCTTCGACTAATTAAGAACATACGTATGGGCGCGATTGTGTGGAAATATGCCATTTTTAGCCTGTGTAGTGAGAAACTTCCCATAAAACTCTCAAGAATGAGAATTTTTTACAGAATAGATAGTATGCGAATCCGGAACAAGGAGTTCCTCTAAAAAAACACAACTGGCTGAGCAGTCTTTATTATCAGAACTAGAAAACATTTGTTTTGCTGGTTTTTAGCTAGAGATACTTTCACATACAGTTTTATGCAATAATTCAAAAACCATCTAAAGAGTGTAGCCACGCAGACCTATCTTCCTTGCCTTCATAAGCTTTGCTAATATTAAACAAATGCTGATGAACAGAGAACTGCTGACATGTAAGTGTCTAAAATTGTCATCGAAATGTATGATGAATGCACTGTGTCTGCACAACAATATCCGAATAAAAAAATATCGTTATTCCCGTTATTGTCAGAGCATAAGTCTCACTTGATAAGGTTTCAACTTTCCTGGAAAGTAAAGTTGAAACCTTATCTAGTGAGACTTATGATGATTGTCCATAGTTGGTCAGTGGAGTTAAGAAAAATTAATTTCGGTTTGTTCATAGAAGTAAAAATTTCGCTCTCATGCCTTGGGGTTGTTTATCACACAATTTAATATTAAACCAAGCAATGAAAATTAAAACACGAAAGATGACACCGAATTTTTGGTTGTAATAAGCACGTCTTTTGAATCCGTTCTGACGCAAATTAAATTTACCAAAGCTTTTCAAAGTCAATGGAACCGGTATGGAAAATAATAGTATCTGACGGAAGAAAGAAGTTTTTCAATCGGGTTTTTAATCCCTCAGATACTGCTGTGAACGGAATCGTGAGCTTACGCCCTTGGGTTGCAGACTTGTGCGTTAAGAAAAACATGAATTTATATGAGAAACATTTCGCACCGGAAACGCTCTACAACATAGAAAGAACTTTTCAAATCGGACTCTTAGAAACAGAGATATCGACAAAAATAAGATGTGACTTTACGTCCCCTGGTTGGAAAATCATGCATTATTTTAGGAAGAAAGTATTCTCAAAAGGTTTTTCCATATGAGCACTATCGGTCCAAGAAAAAAAAATCAGTTTAGTTTTCAGGAGCCCAGATTTTGCTACAAATACATCAGAAGCATAAATTAACACTTATGCCCCCTGGTGGCCAAACAATTCTTTACCAAACATTAGAAATTATGTGAAAAATATTTTCCATCAGGTCTTGTATGCGATACAGGAAGAATTTTTCAAATTAGAGTTTTAGAAGCAGAAATAACGCAGAAAACGTAATTTACCATTGTGCTCCCTATCGGAAAGTCTATGATTTACTTGAAAATTTTGAATTTATAGGAAAAACATTTCGCATCGGAAACACTATCCAACAAAGAAGGAATTTTTCAAATCGGACTCCTAGAAGTAGAGATATTGACAAAAATAAGATATACATCTACGCTCCCTGGCGTAGAAACCGTGCATTATTTTAAGAAGAAAATGTTCCTAAAAGGTTTGTTGACATGATTAGTATCGGTTAACAAACCACTTTTTTCAATCGAGATTTTAAAAGCTCATATTTTGCTGCAAATACATCAGAATCGGAAATTAAGATTTACGCCCCCTGGTGGCCAAACCATTTTTTTACAAAAATTAGAAATTAAGTGCAAACGATTTCCCATCAGGAGCTGCATCCGGTGCAGAAAGAATTTTTCAAATCGGAGATTTAGAAGCAGAGGTATATGGGGAAACGCAATTTACCTCTACGCCCCCTAGCGGAAAGTATAAATTACTTGAAAATTCTGAAATTATATGAAAAACATGTCACACAGGAAATATTATCCAACAAAGAAGGAATTTTTCAAATTGGACTCCTAGAAGTAGAGATATTGACAAAAATAAGATATTCATCTACGTCCCCTGACGGAGAATCTGTGGAATATTTTAAGAAGAAGATATTTCGAAAATGTTTATCGATGTGAGTGGCATCAGTCCACGAAAGAATTTTTTCAATCGATATTTTAGAAGCTCAGATTTTATGGCGAATACATCAGAAGCAAAAATTAACACTTACGCCCCCTGGTGGCCAAAGTATTCTTTACCAAAAATTTGAAATTATATGCAAAAGATTTGCCATCAGGAGGTGTATCCGCTGAAGAAGACATTTTTAAAATTGGAGTTTTAGAAAAAGAGTTATTGGGGAAAATGTAATTTATTTTTACGCCCCCTAGCGGAAAAATCTATGCGTAATTTGAAAAAGTGACTACATCTAAAAAACTCTTCAACATAAATAGAATCGAAAGATAAATTAATTTTTCAATCGGTTGTTTATAAGCAAATATGTGGAATAAAACATATTTTTGAATTCGACATCATCTGCATTTACGCCCTCTAGCGGCGAAATTGTACATCGTAAAAAAAAAACGAAATAAAGGATCATCATTCGTATATTTCAAGCTTCCCAATGCAAAAAGAATTTTTCAAATCGGACTAATAGTTGCAGAGATATCGTGGGTACCGACGGACGGACGGACGGACAAACCCGTAACATAAGCACGATCTTTTTTTACAAAAGACGTGCTAAAAATAACTAGTCCGTAACTCGTGCCTAGCACGGTTGAAAAAGCTGTGACTGAAATTTTTCTTGTCATATAACACAAATCGTAATAAAATGTATAACTATAATAAACGGTTGAATTATTAATGAGCAGTCTATAAGATGGGTCACCAACAACAAAATCTTCGTAATATTCCCGTTAATTTTTAATTTTTCCATTCTACTCGTATAGGAATTTAACGATTTAGTGATGACGTTCCTCATTATTGTATAAACATGTGCTTACATTGGAGTATTGAGGTATTCTTTCAGTGACTCGAAATAATATCGTGTCTAGATAATTACACAATGGGGTTAAAAATGTGTTTTATTTTGTCAGTTTGGTTTTGACAATTTTTTTATTTTTTTTGGTATCGTTATACATGTATAATCTTAGTAATATATAAAGAAAGAAATTTTGCGTGTTTGAGGTAATCTCGAAAACAACTGAACCGATTTGGATAATACTTTCACCGTTGGGAAGCTTATTTCTTTCCGGTAGACACAGGTTATTTCGTTTATTTTTTATTATTTTTGGCTGTACTACCGATTCAGATCGCTTTCAAGTAGTTCCCGATTTGCCGTGTATCGTTCCGCTCTGTTTACATACAACCTGATCACACCCAACATGAAAGAGAGTAGTTCACCATAATATACGGAATTTTTTTTTACTAATCTCGAAAACTGCAGAATCGATTCCGATATAATTACAACTACGTAATTGATAGCGCGGGAGGTGGGAAGGGGGCTTAGTTCTAAATCCGACCACAGCAGAAAGGCAGATGGCGCTGCAAATACTGAAGCGTGAAAAAACGCCATAATAATAACGAACGGTGGGTTGTACAAAGAAAATACCATGGTAACATTAAAACAAATACTTATGGCAATCAAAATTAGCGATGACAAATCTGAGGGTCAGTAGCTTTCATTTAAGAAAACAATCATGAAAAACGCTCCAGTGGGAGGCGCTGGCGGATTGTAGAAAGAAACGACCTTGTGTTTTAAAAATAGAGATAGTAATACCTGGCTGTCATACAAGCGGTGCATTGTAAGGTAAACTGCCATTTTAAACGTAATTTACAGAAATCTTAGATCGATTCGCAATCGATGTTTTATTTTTTCATCGATATCATTCAATATTTTTTCATCGATACACTAAGTTATCACTCTTAGGCACAAGAAATTTCCACACTCTTTTTGTTTGTTTGCTTTGCAATTACTCTCTATATTGTGGTCTTGCTTGATAATACTCCAAAGAAACTGCTGGTGAAAATACGTCTCAGAATCCTAAAGAGAATCTGGTAGAAAATGAATAAAATGCATTTAAATTGTCCCAAGTAAAAGTGCCAAGTTTTACATTTTGTGCAGTGTGGTTCTGACATGGAAGTTTATGATGATTCAATATTCCATAATGCACTAAAGTAATACACAATCAATAATTTGAGTTACAATCAAGTCTTCAGAGTCACTGGTTTATTCTTTGAGTAACTACAACTCGTGGTAAACGACTGAGTACCACTATAAACTTGTAGTAACGTATAACTTGGATCACAGATCAAACATATCATAGCACACATTTCGAACTTGTAGGAATATAAAATTTCAATCATGGACTTACCATATCATGGTAACACACAATCCACGAACTCGTAATAACGTAGAAGTTGAGTCACTGATCTAGCATACGACAGTATGTGCACTATGAACTCATAATAAAGTAGAAGTTGAATCACAGACCTAGCATATCATAGTACATACACTATGAATTCACAAAAACGGAAGTTGAGCACAGACTTTGTATAATTATTTATTATATCCTAAAACGTTAACAGTGTCATTGGGAGTACCTAATAGAATAATGTTCAGCTTCGGTGCTATGGTTCTCTGAGTTATTCTTCAATTTTGCCCGATGAGCTCATTGACTTTTTGCCTGTTCAAATCGCAAGTTGCGATTACGGGCTTCCCACCTTGCGGCTGATCCTTTACGGCCAACATTTCTCCACTGTCGTTTACCCAAAGACGAAAATAGCTTATTTCCACAGTTCCAGAACCGTAAACTGGCGCTAATCTAGCGTGAATTCCTTTGAGAAAAGCATGGATGCTAATCTAGCGTGAATTCCTTAAAGAAGGCATGGATGTTGCGTTTATCTTACGGCACTGGCAATCTCCTTTCCCTGGAACCAGTGGCCCTAAATTAGGGACCGGCGACTGCTTGTAGCTCATTGAGTTGCTCACGGTGATCGTTAAACCTCCAATAAAAAAAAAGAAATTGGATGTGTATTTAAAAAGAAGCACCGTCATAACCAACTTTTACGGAACAGTATTTTTGCTTAGATAGAAGGTGCGCTGTATTTTGCTCTCTCTCTCTCTCTCTCTCTCTCTCTCTCTCTCTCTGACTCACATTTATGGTATGCTCTACCCATATTACTTGAAGTCGTTGTACATTCGTTTATCTTATTCTTTCCGGGAAATTAACTATGTTTATGCATTCCAATTACTTGATCAACCAAATGCGCTTTTCCATTATTGCATGCATTTTGCCGCTGACCATATTTTATTATACGTTATGTTACCGTAAATTTGCGGCTCGAACCGGCCCGATGTCCACGCTAAGTCCTTTTGGTTCCGTGTAAATTTCAATAACATCTGGATAATATTTGCATAGAAATTAGGTAGGCATTAATTTTGGTGGTGTCATCTTAGCATCGGGACGAACAACCACTTAGAATATATATCAAAATGGCATTCCACGTTGCAGTGATTAATGCATGCGATGATTAATCGCAAAATGCATTAAATATTCATCGGCACATTTAATCAAAACAGGGGGAAACTGAAACTAGATGAAAAATACTCTGTTATCTCCGTGGAGTTATTCTAAACGGTCACGAGTAGAGAAAGAGAGGGATTTCCATTGTAGCGGCACCTGTGATAATGCCCGAAGTTTGTCATGAAGAATGGTCTTATTTCCTTCCTGCCGCCGGTAACAGAGACCCTCCGATGTCAAACATCATGACAGTCTTTCCATTACACAAACTTTTAGTCTTTATTTCAAAATGAAGTTCGCGACAAAACTTTGTGATGAAAATAGTTTCTGACACAGTACGGTACCATCGTGTAAATGGAATCTATTAATTGAAAACGAATCCTGCTATTGTTTCTCAGAGATGAAAAAGGAGCAAGGACTATACTAAGTACAGTCCCAGTTAGAATTTTTTTCCAAGTAACGATGAATTACTTTCATCGCAGTTATTTTTCCGAAAAACAAAAAGGAAAAATTAATCAGCAGCAGTTAGTCATTTGCAAAAGTTTAGGACAACCTGTTTGGTATTAGGAGATTTTTGCCGATTGCGTCAGCTACTGTCTGTATTACTCCAACTTCCTGTCGGTGTTGCATCATCCTACAGCGGCAGATGTTGATAGAGTTGGGAGAAGCGTGCGAGCGTCAGTTTGCTTCTGGTTTTAATGCCGAGAGGTTTTGTGCATATTTTCGATGTAGCAAAAAATATGCCAAAAGGCGTCATTAAGTGTTACTTAGAGGGCACAAATAGGGACTTTATGTCATGAAGGATACTCCGAACGTGAAATAAAAAGAAAGGTAAATGTGAGCACTTTTCATAATACGATCATGAAAAATCGAGATACCGGTGAATTTACCGCTACCGAAAGAGAAGTGGACGTCGAAGGAAAACAACCCCGTGTGAAGGCAATTCCATAAGGCGAATAGTTATGCGGTTTCCGAGGAGTTCGTGCAAGAAAAACCAAGGTCTGATATTAGTATCAGCACTGTTTCCCGACGTCTTAACAAAGATTTTGTATCAAAGTCTTATAAACCTGCACATAAACCTCAGACTAACTTGTGTCATGAAAAAGAACAGACCAGTTTGTAAAGCGTCATCAATCGTGGACTGCTGAAAACTGGAGCCAAGTTCTTTTTTCCGATGAATCAACTGTGCGTCAATGTGAATCACGTGAAGCACATGTTCGACGACCAAAAGACAAAAGGTTTGATGCAAAATACACCGTTAGCACCACCGCCCCGGTTGTGCAGTGGTCTAAGCGATGGCCTCTGATCATTCGTCCGGAAGGTATCCGGGTTCGATTCCCGGTGAAGCATGGATGTTCTGTTTGTCTTACGGCACTAGCTCTCTCCCTTTTCCTGGAACCAGTGACCCTAAATTAATGACGGGTGACTGTTTAGAGCCCATTGAGTTGCATCACGATGGTCGTTAAACCTCCAATAAAAAAACAACAAAAAAACACCGTTAGCACCGTGAGACATCCGCCAAGTCAGATGATATGGGGTGCTATGGCAGCATCTGGTATTGCTTCATTATCCTTTCTGCCGACATGCTCTATCATGACTGATCATTTTTATGTGAGAAGTTATTAACTCATATGCAAGAGCACAGATGCAAAATTTTTATGCATGATGTTGCTCCATGCCACTGATCAAAGATATTAAAGGACTACCTGCAAAGGAAAAGCATAACCGTGCTTGACTGGCCCGATAATAGTCCCCAACCTTAACCCCATCGAAAAATTGTGGACCATTTTAAAAGACTAGGTAGCAGAAAAACAGCCATCAAATTACCAAGCTTTGATTGAAGCGATCAAGTACGTGTCGTGCAAGCACATTTCAAGTGACTACTGCAAATCCCTCATTGAGAGTATTCCACATCATATTCTGTCCGTTATAAAACAGCAAAAGTGGCCACACAAAGTATTAATTTCGGATTTTTTGTGTACTACAGATTGTAAGTTTTCATCTGTGGTATCATTTTTTCAAATATCTCTGATTAGTAATTAGTTGTTTCTTTGAAAATCTTAATTTTCAATAAATTGACAGGTTGTCTTAAATTTTGGCAAATGACTTTATATTCAAATTTTGAAGATGACAATCCGATTTTTGGCGTAAATGTGACAAGGATGGTAAGTCAGATAATATCCGAAAACTTGAAAATTTTCATCGTCCTGGAGCGGAACTCGAACCCACGTCTCCCAGAAAACGCCTGGGTATGCTAACCACTACACCACCCAGAACCACCAAGTTTCAAGTTTCCGATCATGCCCGGTTGGCATACTTTGGGCGTTTTCTGGGAGACGCGGGTTCGAGTCCCGCTCCAGGACGATGCAAATTTTCAAGTTTTCAGATATTATCTGACTTACCATCCTTGTCACATTTACGCCAAAAATCGGTTTGTCAGCTTCAAAATGTGTATTATATGGCGTAATCCCGTATTTCTTTCATGATTTATCTGCTTCTCCGGGCAAACACGGGATAATATTCTTAACCTCCAGATTCGCTAAACATGAATGCCGGTTGCTTCGACTAGCGAATCCTGTGATGGTTATATTCAAATTGATCGGATACTTGAAACTTGGTCGTTCTGGGTGGTGTAGTGGTTACCATACCCGGGCGTTTTCTGGGAGACGCGGGTTCGAGTCCCGCTCCAGGACGATGAAAATTTTAAAGTTTTCGGATGATATCTGACTTACCAACCTTGTCACATTTACGCCAAAAAATGGATTGTCATCTTCAAAATTTGAATTATATGGCGTAATCCCGTATTTCTTTCATGACTGTATATTCGATAGATTCTCGTGGGTAGACTAATAATGGCATAAGATTATTGGTTGGAAACGGCGATTTTTTTATTTCACACACAGACGGCAAAAGTAGCCTTAGAAACTTACAAAACGATAAGGCGCTCTACATATTTCGACATAAGTACATATATGTCTTCATAAGGAAGCATGCCTAACAATACATTCAGTTACTGCAATGGCAGTTTGAAAAACGAACTGTAGAAATAGACTCGGCCGCCCAGTGCAGAGGTCTAATTGCTGCTTCTAACCATTCGTCTGAGATGAATCCCGGCTCGAATTACGGTGAGGCATGGAGTTGTGTTCATCTTACACTCTCCCCCCTAGAACCAGTGGCCCCAAATTAGGGACGGCAACTGGTTATAGCCCTTTAAGTTGCTCACGATGGTCGTTGAATCTCAAAAAATAAATAAATACAGAGGGTGAGTCGAAAGTGTTGCAACATTTGGATCACTTTATGTCTTCATACGTACCTTCAGGAGAAAAGCTAACTAGCATTCAAAGTATAGGCAATCGTGTTGCACCGTCTTTAGCAATCTGTCTGCCAGTTCTTCGATTCTACAGAGGGTGAGTCAAAGTTTTGCAACATTTGGATCACTTTATGTCTTCATACGTACCTTTATGAGAAAAGCTAACTAGCATTAAAAGTATAGGCCACCGTGTTGCACCGTCTTTAGAAATCTGTCTTCCAGTTCTTCGATTCTACAGAGGGTGAGTCAAAGTTTTGCAACATTTGGATCACTTTATGTCTTCATACGTACCTTTATGAGAAAAGCTAACTAGCATTCAAAGTATAGGACATCGTGTTGCACCGTGTTTAGCCATCTGTCTGCCAGTGCTTCTATTCTACAGAGGGTGAGTCAAAGTTTTGCAACATTTGGATCACTTTATGTCTTCATACGTACCTTTATGAGAAAAGCTAACTAGCTTTCAAAGTATAGACCATCGTGTTGCACCGTCTTTAGCCATCTATCTGCCAGTTCTTAGATTCCGCAGCGGTACCAGTTCTCGTCCTTCGAGGCGAAGAACTCCTTCACCCCAGCTGCTACCTCCTCCTGGTTGTTGAAGTGCCCCGAGCGAAGGAGGTGGGCCATAAACCGGAACAAGTAAGAATCCGATGGGGCAAGGTCCGGACTATCATATGCTGGGTGTGGCATCAGTTCGATGCCCTCAAGTTGCTGGAGTTTTGCCCGGGTCGTTCGCGCGGTATGAGGCCAAGCGTTGTCCTGCTGTAGGAGAGCGCGCTGTCTGTTCACCAGTGCTGGGTACTTCTCCTCCAAAACGGCATGAACCCGCTCCAGCTGTTCAGAGTAGAAGTTGGCGTTGATGGTCTGACCGTCTGGAACAAATTCGTAATGGATTACCCCTCCAAATTCCACCAGACGCAAAGCATCACTTTGTGCTTGAAGCGCCTATGTTTGGCAACAGGTTCAGAAAGCTGGCCCGGGCTCACCTACTGCCGATGTGTGTTATTAATACGGAAATAGACCCACTTTTCATCTCACGTAGCAATTCTCTTGATGAAACAAACGTACATTGCGCGGGTTTTCTAGGAGTTTCGTGCACACTTCCACTCGGCGGTTTGCTTCAGCTGGCGTCAGTTCGTGATGGACAATGCGGCAGCTCCTTTAGACCTTGCCGAGGTCCTGAAGTTGAGGAACCACGCGGTCTGTGATATCCCAGCTCGCCTGAAAATCTCAGAGTGCTGATTGCCGCATTTGCCTCTACGGCCTAGCGCAAGACCTCCGAGTCCACAGTTCACGGCTTACCTGACATTGGCTGATCGTTGAGGTTTCTGTAACCTGAGCGAAATTTCCCGAACCATCTGGTTGCGGTGCTGTGATTCACGGAACCTTTCCCTTTCACATGACAAATGTTTCGTTTTGCTTGAGCAGCGTCATAGCCGAGCTAAAACTCGTCAAGCAAAAGTTCCTTAATTAGCCGGTAGTGGTTTTTCATCTTTTAGACGTCCCAACAACCTTCAGAACGACGACATGCAATGCTGTTCACAGCAACGACTACCACTTTATATCTTTTGACTGACTGCAGTGTGCGACTTGAAATAGTTTAGCCCACCGCGGCACGTGCATTTATGCAAATATTGCAAAACTTTCGACTCATCCTCTTTAAATAAAATATACTCGTATTGACGTAATTTAAATCAGATGCGTTCATCATCTCAGTGTTTCATAGATAGGTTGCCGGAAATTCCTAATATTTGCAATACCGCCTAAATATCAGTTTAAAGCCCGATTTCAGTGTACAAAATAAGAAAAAATCCTGGTTTCAAACCAACTTTCTTAGCAGCAGTAAGAGTTCCTGTGAGATCTGCGTTTCTGTAATCAATTGAGTATCTCGGTTTAGACAACGTTTTTGGCAGAATAATTCCTTCTTTCGTAGAAAACAACTCCGTGCTCTTAGATATTGCTTACTCCAGAGGGGACTACCTGTTAAGTGCCTACGTTTAAGTACAGATTCATGTAAGTGCACTTTTCTACTCTCCATGTTTGTCGCTGGGTTTTATTTAGTGAGTCTTCATGGATTGGTCGTGTTAAAGATTATCTCGTCTTTTGTTGCGGAAATGAAAATGAATGGGCTATCTATCGTTGCAAGATTCTAGATCAGGAGTCTTTAACCCGTGTCCCGCGGGTCATTATTGGCCCAAGGAACTCTTTTTAGTGTCCCGTGAGGTCTTTTCCACGTAAATTCTAAAATGGAATAATCTACAAATAACATTAATATGTTTTCTATTCATTTCATCCCCTACTAGTTTTCTCTTTCACATCAATTTGGATTACACACTGATTAGCAATTGACATATTTCGGCATTATTTCACCTGGAAATTTTACCGACAAATGATAAGGTTTACTAATTCCTGACATTCTGCGGTACGGTACTTAGGTAGGTGAATTAATGAATGTTATTGCCATGAAAACAATGAAGATATGTGAGTCATAAAAATAAATATAACAATAGTATTTTGACCGTTTAGTTTTTCAAAAACAATATTCATTATTAAAATTATTATTATTGTATATCATTCATATTTAGACGAACGTAAGGAAAGACCACGACATCGATTAAATGTAATGTAGGTACGAAAGACAATCTGCGCATGCCCAAGCTAAAGTCTGACCTCAAGGTAGAAAGAAAAATTCATGGGCGTACAGATAGCCCCCGCAACTTCCCGCAGAGCGGTGGGGGGGTCTCTAGCCTCAGCAGAAGTATTTTTCAAAAATTTTGCGGAAACTTCATAAGAAACTGCTTAACGAAATAGACAGGGATCTTTAACGGCAGCTTTGAATGAAGTATTAAAAATAAATGCAATTTTTGGTATTTTTTTTAATGTTGGACTGGCGAGTCCAGAGGCCTGAATAGAAACCTATAGACAATTTCTGGGACGTGCTGGATTGTCGAATGCGTAGAAGAAAAGATCGCCGGACAATAAAAATCAAAGCTGAATTAGTCACTGCTTTCAAGGCCGAATCGTGGAATATGTTGGCGGACATTTACAAAAATTTGGTGCAGAATATTCCACGAAGACCAGAGGTTGTTATTAGTGCCATAAGTTGCAGCACACAGCATTAAATTTTCTGTAAATAAAGACTATTTGTAGACATGCGTGTGTCCGGATATATTAATCTTCGGGAAATGTATTACCAACTCCAAAAAACTTTTGTGCAAGTAACGGAAGCCATTTGCAGGAATTCGACATACTCTTGAAGATCACCATCGATGAGTTGCGCATTACACATATTTGTAGTGTTGCTGAGTAGCTTTCTTCGTATGGGTTTTAACATAACCGTGAAGCATAAAGGTGGGTCAATATAATTTCCAAAATGCACCAGTAGAAAACATGTGTACGTATCTTTGCATTTTACCAACTAGGACGTATTGTCACCTTCGAAGCAATCCTCTTAAACATACATGGAACTCTGTTTCTGGAATACTCTTGAGTTCCTTTGCGCTGGATGTTAGAAATGTCTGAAAATCTTCGTCCTTTCCAGTCAGTTTTAATTTTGGGGAATGGCCAAAAATAACAAGGGGCTAAATCGGGTGAATAGGCTGGACGATCCAACTGGTAATTGATTTCTTAGCCAGGAAGTTCCGAGCACTGAGCGCATCATGGCTTATTGTCATGATAGATGATAAACTTCTCAGTCCGCAATTCAGCCCTTTTTCCTTCGAACAGAATCCCGTAATCTTTCAAACATCTCTAAAAAGCAATGTTGGTGGACAGTTTGTCCCTGTTCAACAAATTTGTGATGTTGGTTGACAGTTTGTCCCTGTTCCCCCTTGTAATTAAAGAACACGGAAAATGGTCTTAAACTGCGTGAGTGACATGCGTGCTCTTTTTCGGCTCTCATGCCCCTCAAAGACACTTGACTTTTTTCTGCTCTCATGCTTCTTAAAGACACTTGACTTTTTTTTTCGGCTCTCATGCTTCTCCAAGACACTTGGCCTTTTTTTTCGGCTCTCATGCCCCTCAAAGACTACTTTTTTTTTCGGCTCTCACGCCCCTCAAAGAAACTTGATTTTTTCATGGCATCCTCACGATACGCCGCTTTCTGACGTTTCAGTATCGCTTCTATAGATCTTCACACATAATTCGTTGTTAATGTGCTACTCTAAATTTCTGTCACTCATTTTTACCTCAAAACTCACACACACATACGCATCGTGTTTGCAACTGCTCACTCGCCGCCCCGGTGGCGCAGTGGTCTAAGGCGCTGGCTTCTGATCATTCGTCAGTAAGGGGTCCGGGTTCGAATCCCGGCCAGGCATGGATGTTGTGTTTGTCTTATGGCACTGGTTCTCTCCCTTCCCTGGAACCAGTGACCCTAAATTAGGGACGGGCGACTCTTATAGCCCATTGAGTTGCTCACGGTAGTCGTTAAACTTTCAATCAAAAAAAAAACAAAAAAACTGCTCACTCACAAATGGTTCTACTGGTCTGCGGTTAACGCATGCGCTACTTGAAACATGTCCAGCCACTATGACGAAGTAAATTTCTCCATCATTTTCATCGAAATCACAACTCTTAGCTCCGGAGCTCCGAGTGCTATCCACTATACTACACTGGCATGTGCTCTCACTGCTATCTGCCTTTATCTCATGTGCGTCCTGCGGGGCAGGCACCTCACATCTCGCATAGGCACGTGATTCTGCCCTCATCACCACAAGGGCAAAAAGTACACGTCTGTTCTTGGAATTAAATTGTCACACCTCGGATTACGATGTTCTTTCTACGGCTTTCTCATCTTCGATTTTAAAAGAAAGGCTTGATCATTTTTACACTGCTTTCCATTTATCACGAAAATTATTCGTTTCACTTTTTCAGCAGGAATGAGGGGTTGTGAACATTGAACAAAGGTCAAATTACCATTTAGGTGCAAGTGACACGCAGTTAAAATATATGGATTTCTTATACCCATATACACAATGCATTCACTCCAGGTAGAAAAGAGACGCTGGTTGATTTCAAATTTAAGTGAATTGCGAATCATCAAATTTACTTTTGCTTGACTGGATCTCAAATATTATAATGCATCTAGCTCGCATCAGTGCGACTCTGTCGTAAATTATTACATTCCTCTGGTGATTATCATTACAGTGAACGTCATCGCTATCATAATTTTTGCGTTGGCTGCCCTATTGCTGTTAATGCGCTTAATGTCCTCCATCTGCCTAAAGTCCCAGGATACTCTGTTGTAAGGTTGTTTTCAAAAGAGACATGTTTTTACGAGTTCTATGAATAATTGTGCTGAAAATGGTGCCTTAATATGCTTAAAATTGTCTCCTTATTCATATTACCTTGTGCTCCTACAATGTTCAAACTGCACAGTAACTCCTGATTAACAGCTTAATGTCATAAGTCGGTTCTTGCCAGAAGCCGTGTCTATTATTTTTCGGAAAGATAGCAAGAATTATTCCTCAGTTATGACTTAAAATATGAATGCACTTCTTTCCGCTAAATAAGAACTTGCTTTGAGCTCTTCGCCGCTCTTTCGTTGTCGACATGGTCTTTTTTTTAGAATTGTTGGTATAATTTCGGCTTTACCTGTTTCGTACGCTGAGTGTATTATATTATTTAGAAAAGCATAATGAATGCCTTTCTTGTTTTTTAAAACAAAATAATTCATCCTATCTACTAAACTCTAGAGAGATTATTTTCAGCAATTGCGCTCTAGTTCTGTCTCTAAGAAAACATGCTAAATTTCAATTACGTATGTAATAAAATTTTAATGAGGATTACACGTCAGAATAGGGAATTAAAATTACATGTTTCTTTTTTAGTGCAGACGAATGTGCAATATTTATCTCTTAAACTAAAAATTCATACACTGCTCAACATAGAAATTGACACACCCAGAATTAACGAGAATAGAGGGGTCGAATTTTGCATGCAAATAAGAATGCATAAGGGTTTACGTTGATGTTATTTTCAGCCACGTACAATGTTTATCAGATGCCGTCAATGGCAGTCGACGTAACGGTTGCCTACAGCGCATGTTTGCCACATGTAACCTTCGGTTTACAGTTCGGGTCGTTATGGCGACGTCCATGTCCGATGACACAGCACGTCGACTGTCGGCTGCAGTGCTTTCTATTAACGAACGAGTGTGTCGAATAATCCGCCAGTCCAGGCGCGCTGACGTCCGTCGGGCTGCTCCACTGCGGCTCCGACGCACGTACGAACCTTCTCGTAGCCACTTCTGCCAACAGCGTCCAACAGTTCGTGCATCCCGTTTCATATGCGCAGCGATACGGAGTGTAGATCAGCCCCACTTCACACAGGCCTATAATTCTTCCTCTCTGAAACTCATCCAGATGGCAATAAACCTGCCGACGGCGTGTACTCGGCATTTTCGACCTTCGCTAAACAGTTTTCCCAGCACAAATAACAAACCTGAGACGTCCGCGTTGCCATCTCTGTTGCTTCTCGCACCTTTACCCCATGAACGTGTGACGTCATCGGCTCCTGTTTAGCATATTTTGCACCTCTCGAGTGCGTACACCCGCCCTACAATGTGCATGTTTGTAACACATCTCTGTCACTTAAAAGTTAAAAGTTTTATAGTTGGTACTGCTGAGATGGGAGGGAAGGAAGGAGATGTTTTGCCGTAGCTTTAGCGAAACCCAGCAGCTGTGTGAGCATTTCTATTTGGGGAGCGCAGAAAATATTGGGCACCATTCGGCCTAGTACATCGACCACATAAGAAGTTAACCCTTTAATGACCGTGACTAGTCCGAAAACGTCCGAAACTGTCTGTTGTTTCACTTCTTTGTTAACAATGCTGACTGACGGTGATTCCTACTGTTCTCTGATAGGTCGGGCAAATTTAAAGAACAGGTAAAGGTAGGAAATCTTACTCACTCTGGACAGGCGTTTCGGGCAGCTATGGTCGTTCGTATATCTGGGTGTTTTGGGCGTTATGGTCGTTAAAGGGTTTTGGGGTAGCTATGGTCGTTTGTATGTCTGGGCGTTTTGGGCGTTATGGTCGTTAAAGGGTTTTGGGCAGCTATGGTCGTTCGCATGTCTGGGCGTTTTGGGCGTTATGGTCGTTAAAGGGTTTCGGGCAGCTATGGTCGTTCGTATGTCTGGGCGTTTTGAGCATTATGGTCGTTAAAGGGTTTCGAGCAGCTATGGTCGTTCGTATGTCTGTGCGTTTTGGACGTTACGGTCGTTAAAGGGTTAAAGGGTTAAACCCCCGAACAGCATTAATGTTCGGGGTGTTTATTTTTTTGAAAATGTTCTTTCAGCTAGAACACTTAATTTTTTTTGTTTGTAGCAAAATAATTAAATAAAATAGGTTTAAATCTCCAAGAGGGGAAACTTTTCACATTCGTCAGTATGTACGATGTCATCCGTCAATTCGTGATAAAAATTGGACACCTGTTATATTTTTCGCTGATTCCTGTGCACAGTCCGCTAAAATATTTTATTTAATATTTAAAAACTTCACGTATTTTTCGCTGTCTAGTCTCAGTCCGTTAAAATATTTACGTCAATCCCCCTTCTTCTTCTGCGCTGGCCTTCCTGTATTTACTGGACATTCAGAATTGCATAACCATGACTCACAACTTAAACCATCCAACACTCGTGCACGTCAATGCAGCCTTGTGATGGATTCAGTGATGTGACCCTACAGAGCTACGAAGAAAATCTTGGTTCAACATCTTCAGAAGAATTTCATATGTTGCTGAAAACGTTTTTGAATTCATGGAAGTATAACGAGTATGCATCGAAGAGCAAAAACATTATGACCATCTACCTAACGTGGTGTAGGTCCTCCACGTGTGGCCATAACAGCTCTTTCCTGGCAAGGAATGGACACTACATCATTCCCAAAAGTGTCTTGTGGTTCCTAGTATCAACACGATACCAGCACATCCTTTATCTCTTGTAAGTTACGTAGCTGAGTCGACGCAGGTAGGATTTGCTGTTCCAACACAAACCAAAAATTGTCGATTGGATTGTTGTCTGGGAAATTTGAAGGCCAGGGCAAAACCTCGAAGTCTTCGTCATGTTCCACGAGCAGTTCTTGAACAATCCAGGCAGTGTGACATGGCGCTTTTTCCTGAGAAAGAAGGAATTATTAGCTGTGCAACTTAATTCTTGGCCACAGACACGACACGCTGACAGCAAATTATAGCAAATCGAATACGTACCTATTCAGAGATATAATCCCCGTCGTATTGGATATATTTGAGCCATCGATCAGGGAGCTGCCGAACACCACTGCGGAAAAAAGAGGGCTGTTTCGAGTTGATAAAGTCATCAATACTTGTGTGCACCTCCTCGACAGAAGTGAAGTGCGTATCACTCAGGTGATGTTGCAGGGAGCGAAAGAGGTGATAATCCGACGGGGCGAAGTCTGGAGAATACACCTGGTGGGACAAAATCTCCCATCCCAGATCGGTGATCATGTTTAAAGTCGTTTTCGCGGTGTGAGGACGCGCGTTATCCTGAAGCAACAGGACCGACCTTCTGCCCTTGTCGGTGTATGGCCTTTTCGCCTCCATTGCGTCACTCACACGAATGAGTTGCTGACAATAACGCTCAGCATTGACCGTTTCACCAGGTTTGAGCAACTCATAGTGTACGACACCGCGCTGATCCCACCATATGACCAGCAACAACTTCCTGGGATGGATATTCGGTTTAGCGGTACTGGTGGTAGGCTGACCTGGATAAACCCACGATTTGCGCCGCCTAAAATTATCGTTGAGGATCCACTTCTCATCACAGATCAAAATCTTGTAGAGGAAATCCTTCTTCTTGAATGTGGAGAGCTAGGACACAGCAACATCGTAGCGCCTAGACTTGTTCGCAGCTGTGAGTTGGTGGGGCACCCAACGGCCCTCCTAGTGAATTTGGCCAAGCTTGTGCAGGCGCTTTGCAATGGCTTGAGTTGTTACTCCGAGTTCCTGGGCGAGCTCTGACTGTGTGCGACAGGAATCCGCGTCCAACAGTAGTTCCAGTTCCTCATTGTCAACTTTCTGTGCCTATTCCGGACGTTCTGCATCACGGACGGAGATCAATATTTCCCTTCTTAAACCGCAAGCACCACTTTTTTCACGTACTGTAGGACACAGCAGCCTCACCCTTTTTTTTTTTTTTTTTTTTTTGCTGCTGCTGAAACGCGAACAGGAGGCAATACCTCAAATGTAGCTTCTAGAACGACATTGCTTTTACCGTCAACTTTCGTCCCTTCTGTCACTACAGCTGTGAGCGGTTACGGTTGCCTGGAAAGCTGTTGGATGACGCTGCAATCAGCCATTATCGCACACAGCTATTTACATTTGCCGATGTTCTATGATCGCTTGCGGTTAGGGGCCGAGAATTAAGTTGCACACCTAATACTAGATGGGAGTCCCACTGCCTTCAAAGGATGTACCTGGTATGCAATGATGTTTAAATAGGTGGTACATGAATGACTGGTCCTAGGGTTTTCCAGCAGAAGACTGCCCAAAGAATTACACTTTCTCCACCAGCTGGTTTTCGTCCCACGGTGAATCCTGATGCATCGCTTCCCGAGGTAAACGACTCGCACCTACCTGGACGTCCACATGATGCAAGAAGAAACGAGATTCATCGGACCAGACGACTTTCTTTCAATTATTCAAGGTCCAGTTTTGATGTCTGCGTACCCATTGTAGGCGCATTCGACGGTGAATAGAGGTTAGCATGGGAACCAGGAGGAACCTGCGTCTACGCAGCCCCATTTTAATCAGGGTTCGATGTACTGTGTGTTGGGATACATTATTCTTGTGTGTGTGTGTGAACCGAGGTTAGCATGGGCACTCGGAGCGGCGTGTGGCTACGCAGCCCCATTTTCAGCAGGGTTCGATGTACTGTGTGTTGTGATACATTACTCTTGTGTGTGTGAACCGAGGATAGCATGGGCACTCGGAGCTGCCTGTTGCTACGCAGCCCCATTTTGAGCAGGGTTCGATGTACTGTGTGTTGTGATACATTACTCTTGTGTGTGTGAACCGATGTTAGCCTGGGCAGTCGGAGCGGCCTGTGGCTACGCAGCCCCATTTTGAGCAGGGTTCGATGTACTGTGTGTTGTGATACATTACTCTTGTGTGTGTGAACCGATGTTAGCCTGGGCAGTCGGAGCGGCCTGTGGCTACGCAGCCCCATTTTCAGCAGGGTTCGATGTACTGTGTGTTGTGATACATTACTCTTGTGTGTGTGAACCGAGGTTAGCATGGGCACTCGGAGCGGCCTGTGGCTACGCAGCCCCATTTTCAGCAGGGTTCGATGTACTGTGTGTTGTGATACATTACTCTTGTGTGTGTGAACCGAGGTTAGCATGGGCACTCGGAGCGGCCTGTGGCTACGCAGCCCCATTTTCAGCAGGGCTCGATGTACTGTGTGTTGTGATACATTACTCTTGTGTGTGTGTGAACCGAGGTTAGCATGGGCACTCGGAGCTGCCTGTAGCTACGCAGCCTCATATTTAGCAGGGTTCAATGTACTGTGTGTTGTGATACATTACTCTTGTGTGTGTGAACCGAGGTTAGCCTGGGCAGTCGGAACGGCCTGTGGCTACGCAGCCCCATTTTCAGCAGGGTTCGATGTACTGTGTGTTGTGATACATTACTCTTGTGTGTGTGAACCGAGGTTAGCATGGGCACTCGGAGCGGCCTGTGGCTACGCAGCCCCATTTTCAGCAGGGTTCGATGTACTGTGTGTTGTGATACATTACTCTTGTGTGTGTGAACCGAGGTTAGCATGGGCACTCGGAGCGGTCTGTGGCTACGCAGCCCCATTATCAGCAGGGTTCGGTGTACTGTGTGGTGTGACACATTACTACCGTCACTAGCATTGAAGTAACCGGCGAGCTGTGCCACAATATTCCATCTGTTGGCTCGTACCATACGGGATAGATCTCGCTCACTTCTGTCATCGATGATCCTTGATCGGCCTACACCTTGCCGGCGATTCGTGATTAACTCTCCTCGGACCTCTTTTTGAAAGTAATAACGACGGGTGACCATGAGCACCCTGCAAGCCTTGCCCTCTAGGAAATGCTCTGACTTAGTCGTCTGGCAAGTACAAATTTGTCTTTGTTAAACTGCAGTTGCCTTCTGAAGAACAAAAATAACACTGATTAACAGAGCTCAGTGGCAGGTGTTATTTATAGCTTTTCAGGATACGCGTCGAAGTTGCTTGGACTTGAGTAAAGATCTGCTGATCATAATGTTTTGGCTCTTCGATGTATAAGCTTTATTTTAGTTCTAGAAAAGGTATTTCTTACTCAATCAATAATAGGCCAAGAATATAAGCATCATACTTTCCTTTAAGATTTTGACATGCATTTGCCTGAAATGAAATTCGGTACTGCTCCTTTACTGTTCGTAAAAAAAATTGTGACAAAGGCGTTGAAGTTTGATTGAAGAAGAATATTTAGAGAGATGTTGATCTATTCCAGGTATTTAACCCTTTAACGGGCTGGAACGAATTAACCCGGGGTTGGTACGATAGGCTGAAATCAGCTCGAACGAATACATCCGCTATCTAAGAAGCAGGCCGAAAGGGTTGTTATTGTAAACATGTGCATCACAAAGATTTGCTTTCTTGTTAACGTCGCTATTCAAAGAGGTCATTTAAGCGAATGACTGACACTAATTCTTTCTAACTGATTGCTTACTAAACAGCCTATAACAATGGCTGCGTAAGGAGAGGGAAGGTGTTTGAATCACTTTCTTCTTACCTGTGGCATGATATCCGCGTCAGGAGGGACTAGTTCTTTCTCATCATTTCTTGAATCATGGAGCAGAAAATAAAGGATTAGAAGGAAAACCTGTAACAGGTTTATGATCGGTACCGATGAGGTGAGAGAAGGGGAACGTACTTGCTTTACTGTATCTTCCGTAAAACCTGGCGGCTTTGTGAACATTTCTGTTCGAGGTAAAAAAAAACTTGGATTCCTTTCGTTCAGGTACATTTGCCACTTAAAAGGTTAAGAAGCCATTCAGACACATCTGTCACTTAAAAGGTTAAAAGCCGTAGTCTAAAATTTGCTCTAATTGTTGGTTTACTTGGCAAGACGTTGCGCATCGAGATCAGAGATGGAAACGGGTCACCGGCTCGACAATTGCTTGGGGGACAAACGGGTCGGGTCGAGGTGTTCGTGACCCGATTTCGACACTGTTTTATTTCCGTTTTATTTTTGAAAAGGAAAAAAATATTTCAAAGAACCCTTCAGAAGTCTTTTCAAACAATAATCCAGAGCTTCAGAGTATGATCCAGGAACTTGCTAAGAAGGATAAAGAAATGGAATTAAAAATTGAACTTTCAAAAGACAAAACTAAAGTGCAACGCTTTTACAAGAAATGAAGTTTCATCGATTGATGGGGAAAAGCTGGAGATAACCGATGCCTACATTTACCTTAGACAGCAGATATCAAGCAAAGGTCACATTGATGAAGAAATTAATCCGCGTATAAAACTTGGTCAGAGAGCGTTTGGAACAAACAGTACAATTTTTAAAAACAATAATCCATTATGTCTTAAATGAAAAGTGCTTAATCAGTGCATTCTTCCAGTGTTTTCGTACGGAGCAGAGACGTGGAACTTAACTAAAAAAGACATACAAAGCTGCAGATAACTGAAAGAGGCATGGAGAGATGCATGCTTGCTGTAGTGAAGAAAGGTAGAAAGAGGAATTCGTTGATAAGGAAAATGACAAGAGTGAAAGATATCGTGATCAGAGTAAAATCCCTCAAACGGCAATGTGCTGGACATATTGCCACGAGAACGGACCGCAGATGGACAACCAAAAGCTTGGACTGGAATCCAAGGGGCAGGAAAAGAACTAGAAGGTGCCCACGTAGGAGATGGGTGAATGGAAGAGACAGGCCTAAGACAGTCCGTTGTTGAAGAAACTTGAGGAGACCTTCATCCCGCAGTGGATTGATAATGATTGACAATGATGATGATAAATTCGAATTTATAGCTCAAAGCAAATTTGTCCTGGTAAGGTCCGAGTCGGGTCCAATTATGTGACGGGCGGGTCCGAGCTCACTCTTTTTGCCCCTTTTCCAACTCTGATCGAGATATCTCATCATCGACCTGGTGCTACTACTTTGTATACGTTGCTCGACGTATTGCAGTAATGCTTTTTCTTGGGACGCTGTGTCTGAGTCTCAATTCCGTTATGCTTTCCCTATAGTATCACTCCCTTGACATGACACTTGCTTTCGCCTTAATCTTTATGCCCTTCCTTTTCCCCATATAAAAAAAAAAGTAACAAAAATTTCCTCAGAGAAACTGATTACCAAAATCTTTCTATCATCGCTTCACTCATTGTAGTGACGCATCGCACACAGAGGCTAATGACGAAGCTTCACAACCCCTTCCTTCTAATGGGGAGAAAATGACTTTGTTTTTACAAGTCAATCTCTCCCTGTCTCTAATCAATTTGCGTTTCCATCTGCAATGACCCGATGACTAATCAGCAAGTAATTGCCAATTGTTGTTGTGTGTACAGAAGCAAGGGAGGCTGGGAGGACCTAAGGGAAATGGGCTGAGGGAAGCAAAGGGATGTGCAGCTGCAAAAAGGGGGACCTGGGCTAAAAGCAAGCACAATTACAATTCCCTGCCGCTGTTTTATCACTTTACCCATCACTGCACCCTTTGGTCCTCACATTCAATTTTCTACAGTCACTAGTTCTTCTCATTGGTTCACAAAGCAATCAAATGTTCAAGTTTTCTTTTTTCTTTCTCCTTTGCCAAGAAGGGAAGGATTTACTTCATTAAAAAAGTTAAAAAAAGGAGAAAAAAAGGGGACGAAATCAGTGTATTGATGAAGTTCAAACAACAGCAACTGTCAGGGTAACAGAATAAATGCTTTGTCAAATACAGGCCCCGTAGCTACGCCCTTTTTTTTTTTTTTTAGGTTTTACGATTACCATAAGCAACTCGTTGGGCTATGAGCAGTGGCCGGATCCTAATTTAGGGCTACTGATTCTAGGGAATAGGAGGAATCCAGCACTCTAAAACAGGCAAAATACCCATTCCTCATCCGGGGCTCCATCTCGGAGCAACCTTGAAAGAACGGTCAAAATCCAGTAACTCACAACGCTGGATTACCGGTGGTACGAAAATTATGTCCTCGCCCGTAAACGTATATTTGTATTGCCATTATTTATAATTTATTACGCTGGTCAACAATGATTTTATTGCCGACAATATTTCAGCGCTTTTAGGCTGACTTTGTGGCGCTGATTACGAATATTGCATCGGTTTTGCTAGATTGGCTATACCCAGCGAAAACAGTGTTTCTGGGCCAGCAGTGGCCCAGCACTATGTTGCCGCTGCCCAACCGTCAATAAAATGTCCCGGCGGCCTCCACATGTGCCATCAGTTCAGGACAGCAGCTGGCCAACAGTTGGCACCCCATCAGTTGTCATGTACCAAAACAGAGCCATCAGTTATCCTCACAGGCAGTGGCTACCACAAGCGGCCCTGCAAGCACGTGCCATAAATTATGGCAAGCCTAGTGTGGTCCGCTAGTCTCCCGGCAGTGGGTCCTGGCAATCACGTGAAGTAACTGATGGCTTGCCGAATCTTGTCCGCCAATTTCTCAGTAGTAGCAAAAAAAAAAAAAACGCAGTTTCACAAAGGCAAAACTAACCCCCCCTCCCCATACATTTTTTTTCTGTAAATACATGAGAGTAATTCATTATTTATTACAGTTCATTAATAATTATTTATATATTTTTCTTCCGACGGTCATCTTCGTCGACGTAGCAGTTCATTAGGGAATTAATTCGCTTCTCTACATATGACTATTTTTTCTTAACATCCACTAAAGTAACACGATGGCGATATGAGCCTGATCCTATGTAGAAAATTTTAGGAAGGGAGTGTCTGATCCCAGGTCTTAAACAACCCTTAGAAACAGGAAGCTAAGAGATTTCGGCTAGATTGCCCGATAGGAAAGTAACACGGAAAAGAAGTAGAAAGGGGGAGGAAGCCGCCCTTATTTATTTCCGGGTGGGGGGGGGGTCAGTACCCGGGGTCCGACGGCTTAACGTGCCCATCCGACGCACGGCGGATATTTAGTGGATCGAGCGTTCGTACCTGCCTGCGATCGAACCTGAGGTCCTTTCCGTGGAAGTCACGAACGTTGCCCACTAGGCCACCCGCAGCCCCGTGATGGCGGTAGTGTCATCTTCAACTAACTGGTACCACGAGAGACACAGCACATGTTGCTTCTGCTCATGCGCAATCCTGTTGCTTCCACCTCGTGTTGGGGTTACTTCGGTTGCCAGCTACGGGCCACTAGTGGCACTTGCTTTGAGGCCATCAATTTGCGGCGATGCTGCAAGGCCATCAATGGCTACCAACTGGTAGAGCTGTCCCTAACGGGCCGCTACCGTGCAGTGAGCGGCAGATTTCAGCCAGCAGTGGCCGATCACTGCCAGCTGATGGCCAGCAGTTTCCCAGAACTTGTGTTTTTGTTGGATACTTTTTGAGATAATGGAGGCCCCGTTGAAAAGCATAAGATATGCAAAAACTGTAATGGTGCGGCGTAACCTACCCACAAATCACATTAAAACTGTCTTAAATCATACAGAAGTAAACATATGAAATACCTAATTGCGTTGTTTTCAGTACAATAACATAAAAAAATGTAAGATGATTCAGTTATTCACAAAAATGCATATAAAAACGCTTTTTGTACGATTTTCTCTTATGTGGGTCATAATGGACAATCACGTTGGAGACTCCATCAGTAGTCCGTCATCATGTGTCTGCCCCATCTGCCTTTGATACCTTTCCTCCATCACTTTGATATCCTGATGGAACCTCTCTCCTTGTTCCTCGCTGAAATCACCAAGATTATACGGAAATCTGTCTAAGTGGCTACGAAGAAAGTGTTCATATTAGTACCCGAATTGTTAAAGTTAGAGAGAATGTTTTACATCAATTCTTCCTAATTGTCTGCTTTGTAGTTATCCAAGAAGTTCTTGACAACTAAGACATAACTACACCAGGCAGATGTTTCAACATCATTCATAAATTTGGTGAAATTCGAATCGTTCATGAGTTTGCGAATTTGAGGACCTTCAAAGATCCTTGCTTTAAGTTTTTCAGAACTCAGTCCCAGGAACGATCTGCAATATACACTGGCGGAAAGTGAAAAAAGAACACCAAGAAGGAGACGTCTGATACCAACAAAATTTATACAGCATAATAACGGAATACAGAGGATAAAGTGATCAAGACATTATGGCAAAATACAGCTGTATTTGCTGGTAAACTGAAAAATAACATTTCCATGTGACATGGTTAGAACGAGGTTGAACCGCCATGAACTGCGTCACACTGTGCAGTTCTGGCATGGAGTCTGTCGTACAGATGTTGGATGTAAGTTTGGGGTATTGAGTTCCAAGCATCCTCAACCTGGACGCGTAAATCGGGGATGGTCGTGGCTGGCCGTGGAGACCGGATAAGTCGCTGTCCCATAAAATCTCACACGTGCTTAATGGGGGACAAATCCGGTGAACGTGTAGGCCATGGAAGTTGTCTCACACCATGGAGTGCATGTTGCGTTGCATGTGCCGTGTGTGGGCGTGCGTTATGTTGCTGGAAAACACCATTATGGACCGATCTTACAAATGGCACAACAACGGGCTGAATGATGATGTTGTTGTTGTTGTTGTAGGAGGTGCTGATTAACGTACCCGGCACAAACACTAGTTGTGTACGGGAGTGATAGCTGATCGCTCTTCACACCAGGAGACCAGGTGTAGGCCCTGTGTGTCGCTGGTGGATGCAAAAAGGGTGGAGACGCTTCCCTGTGCGTCTGCGAACACGCGTACGGCCATCGGAGGCTCCCAAGCAGAATCTGCTTTCATCGCTTAACACGACAGATCGCCATTGCGTTCTCCAGTGCAGATGTTGGCGACACCACTGCAGTTGTTCCTGACGGTGGGCTGGAGGCAGAGGCACACGTGTACGTAGTCCTGCATCCAGTAGACGGTTGCGGATTGTTCGTACTGTCACCTCGGATGCAACGGCAGCTTGGATTTGCTTCGCAGTGGATGTTCTGCTTGACAACGCCGCTCTTCTTATGCGTCGATCGGTCCGCTCATCAGTCCGTCTGTGACTCCCGGTTCCACGTCTTCTCGTGTGGGAATGTTCCTCGGACCATCTACGCCACCATCGTACCACCACCGATACTTCCCGTCCAATTCGCTCCGCAATACGACGATACGACCACCCAGCGTCGCGTAGTCCGACTAGACGACCTCGTTCAAAGTCCGATAACTGCTGAAATCATACTCGTCTTCCATGTCCAGGCATTGCAGCTTCTTCAGGGTCTCCGCACGTGTCCGTACGCCGACGACTGATTACATTCACTTCGTTCTCCTTAAATACCACCAACGATAATTTGCATATTATGCCGTGCTGTGGCGTAAGCGCTCACCGGTTGGTCCCGAAATTAACATCACACCTACGTAAACTCGACCTCATTAACATATGTAAATTTCATGATCATCCGCCGATTCCTTCTTGGTGTTCTTTTTTCACTTTCCGGTAGTGTATTTGAAGCAATCTCCAACTTTGTCCAAGGCCTAGACAAATTACTTCATCAGTCCAAGCTTAATATGGAGTGGTGGGAGAATGATTTTTTCTCTGTCAACTAATCGCTCGTTAATGATGTTAGCTGCACCTACAATCATGTTTTCCCTTGAACACCATGTCACTTTTTCCCTATGATCTTGCTTTGCCCTACTATCTCACAAGCAGATGAAACAAGGGTATTTCGTGTATCCATTTTGCTGCCCGAGCAAGAAGTTATACCAACACAAATAAATCACCCATGCTCATGATAGCAGAGCTTCTGCAAGACCTTTTTTGATATTTTCATATTCTTTAAGTTTTGTTGAGTGAGCAATTGGAAGAGATGCATAGCGGTTACCATTGTGCAATAAAACACATTTTAAGCTTTTGGTGAAGCTGTCATTATAAAACGCCGCCAATCTTCTGGTCCATATCCCGGTAGTACCATTTGGAGAATAAGCCCAGGAATGTTATTGCAGTATATAAGTTCTTCATCTTGGCGGAAGTAAGTAAGGAAGAATTTCCTCATCTCGTGTCCGATAAACTGTTATTTTAACTTTCGGTTTTAGACAGTTCTTTTATTTTAGACTGAATGCTAAAAGGTCAGATGCTTGCTTTAACAGATTGAGTTCTCGTAGCAGATCATTGAGGGGTTTTTTTGCGAGAACTGCTGAAGTGCTGAAATGCTTCCTTCAAATTCACTTCCACTGCTACCACCTGTGGTACACTCCAAGTCCTATATTTCGTCAACATCTGACATTGGAAGGTCAGGCAGTGAAGTAAACACTTGTATAGAAACAACTTCGCAGTGTGGCTTAGGTCGCCTTGCTGATTCCAAATCAGGATACTCCCACTTATGTTTCTTGTAGCGATTGAAACCTTTCAGATTCGCAGCACAAAAACTAACAATCATCGTGGTGGTTTTGCCGCTCTTTCCACACCATAACCACATCGAAGTATAAACATATCCTTCCTCCGTTTTTCCACTGTCCTAGGCATTCTACACAAATTTTACAAATCTTATGGGGAGCCGAAGACTTATCTTGGTCTCCAAGCTTCATTCCAAAATAAGCAAGATATAATTGTCTTACGAAGTCAGTGATGTTTTGCCGTTGTTTTTGCAGGGTGTATTTGCCACAAATGTAGCAGAATGCATTAAGACTGTTTAAGCAGTTTCTTCGTGAAGAACTCGCATTTCTATGCTAAAGAAAACAAAATATGATATTCCATGTAGGGATAATCTTTTAAAACAATATTAAAGATAAAATAAAAGATTGCATTAGATAAAAATACTGTTAAAGAATAAAAAGCCAGATCAAAAGCTGCTTCATATGTCAGTAGCCACAGGTAGTATTGGGGCACAATCAAAATTTGAGGGATATGCATTTTCTCAAAAACTAGAGCCAATTCCGCAAAACTAATGTTATTTTTGGATTCAGCGCGCCTCAAATACCCCAAATGCTTTGGGAAATCTTGGGCAATAAAAAATAAAAATTTGTTGACCAGGGTTATTATTGCTAATATTTTTAAGTTAATATTATTACAAATATTGCTACTTTACCCAAATGTGGTATAATTTTGGGAGTTTGATAACAAGACGTGCAAATCCTTCTTGGAAGCTTTTGACTTCTAGGACACTGACCTTCAGTTTTTTGCTAACTTCAAATCCGCCATCACTAGTTCTTATGGCGTTTTTATTAGTCGGACGTTACTTTTAGTTGAAATTAATTACTATCTTTAAATACACTTCCCTGCAAAAACACAAGTGTTGGGAAACTGCTGGCCACCAACTTGCAGTGATGGGTGAAATCTGCCGCTCATAGCCCCGTAGCGGTCCCTTGGTGGCAGCGACATCAGTTGGCAGCCATTGAAGGCCCTGCAGAAACGCCGTGAATTGTGGGCCTCCAAGCAAGTGCTACTAGTGGCCCGTAGCTGGCAACCGATGCAGTCCCAACACCAGGTGGAAGCAACGGGACTGCGCAGAAGCAACACGTGCTGTGTCTCTCGTGGTACCAGTTAGTTGAAGACGACGCTATCGCCATCATGTTATTTTAGTGGGTGTTAAGAAACAAAAGGCCATATGTAGAGAGGCGAATTAATTTCCTAATGAAATGCCACGTCGACGAAGATATCAGATTAAGCCATGAAATACTAGATTGCAGCCATGAAACACACCCACTCCATTCCCATAAATAGCAAAATAGCAAGAAATAACTTCTGTGTAATCTTTCGTTTTAACGTATACACTAAACCGCTTGAAACAAAAGTCCTGGAGAAACATTAAAAAAAACGTATCTTGGTGGGGGGAAGAAGAATTATACGCGTACAAAAGTTACCAATTATTTGAAAAAAAAAAGAGCAACGCTCTATGGGTCTAATGTACTTATCCATGGATTGGATACACAAGACTGGAGAAATTCACTTTTAAAAATTCTAAAAATAACGAGAAGTAACATAAAATATCTTTCCTCTTTAAACCAAATGTAGTTTTGGACAGCGAAAAACGAAAGATACAACGTTAAAAATGTAACAGAATGTGACATGAACGGGCAAATATATTAATTAAACAACAGCCTTTCAAGAAGATAAAGACAGCACGAAATTTTGGAAAGCGCCTTTAAGTTGGTACACTCGTCGAAAATGAGTGAGGCCGCCCCGGTGGCGCAGTGATCTAAACGATGGCCTCTGATCATTCGTCCGAACGGGGTCCGGGTTCGAATCTCGGTGAGGCATGGATGTTGTGTTTGTCTTACAGCACTGGTTCTTTCCCTTCCCTGGAACCAGTGATCCTAAATTAGGGACGGGCGACTGCTTATAGCCCATTGAGTTGCTCACGGTAGTCGCTAAACCTCCAATAAAAAAAATAAAAAAAATGAGTGAAGTTCCCTAAAAAAACAAAAAAAAACCAATCGTTACGTTGAAAAAATAAATCTACGAATTATATGAAACTGAAATTTATATAAAATACCTCACAATATTGTAAAATTAAAAAAAGAACCATCGTTACACAATCCGCAGGAAAGAGGCTCAGTTTCAAACAAACGCTCGTGCGTCGCAAGTCAGTCCAGTTGGTAGAGCGCGCGCTTCCCACGCAGGCAGTCCTTGGTTTGTTTCCAGACAGATCCAAACGGGTGTTTTTTCGGTCTGTTGAGAAAATTTCCTCAGCGCAGTGCTATAACTCAGAAATTTCGTACGCGGAAAAAAATGTTGTAGCTTTGGGAAACTGCGGTTGTTCTTGATTTTCATTTTTTTTTTTTTTATTTTTTTATGGCTACTACTGGGAAATTGGCGGACAAGATTCGGCAAACCATCAATTACGTCACGTGATTGCCGGGAAACTAGCAGACCACATTAGGCTAGCCATCATTTATGGCACGTGCTTGCAGGGCCGCTGAAGGGCCACTTGTGGCAGTTACTGTCTGTGATGGATAACTGATGGCCCTGTTGCGGCATATGACAACTGGTGGGAGTGCCAACTGTTGGCCAGCTGCTGGCCTGAATTTCTGGCCCTTCTGTTGGCCGCCCGGACATTTTATTGACATTTCGGCAGCGGCAGCATAGTGCTGGGTCATTGCTGGCAGTGCTGGCCCAGCAAGACTGATTTTGCTGTGTTGTTAATAAATGAGTAAAGTAATGTCCTTAGTCACTTCGTTGAACTTATATCTCACACTCTAAAATTAATTACATAAAAAAAAAAAAAAAAAAAGTCAGGGTAAAAAAAGTGAAAGTGTTTTTAAATCCACCAGGACAAAGTAACAGTTGATGAAAAATAGAAGAAAAAATTAAAGCATTATTTTCTGACGTAAGTTGATCATTTTATTAAATTAAAGCATTTATTTTATAATGTAAGTCGCATTTTAATAAAACATGAAACACTTTCGGACGGGGCACAATTTCGTCCACATTGGAAGGTCACGCCCACCGTGAGCAACTGAATGGACTATAAGCAGTCGCCCGTCTCTAATTTAACTATTTAACGACCATACCGCCCAAAACGCCAGTACTTGCGAAAGGCCACTGCAGCCCGAATCACGGGCCTACAGTACGAAGAATTTCCTACCTCCTTTTGTTATCTAAAATTTCACATTCTCTGCAGCAGGAATAGCAGGACTCAACCTCTGTCACCATTGTTGCAACTGAACAAAGAAGTGGACCAGGATTTGGTTTCTCCAGGGGAGATAGCATTCACTTTCATGATACCGCGTCTCTTCTCGGTGGAAAACTGCAGTAAATTCCCCCGGGAAACGTCTGAAATTCAATGCATATCAAGCCGGAAGTTTTGATCGGAAGTTTTGTATGGTGATCCAGCACTAATCTTTCCTTCTTTCTTTCAGCCTGTAAAACGGGGTACAGAAATTCGAAAATAACAACAGTTTCACCGTTATGGCATTCTGTGCGACACCCGGTTTTTGAGACAGTCGTTTAAGGGTTAAGACCACGAGTCCCAAAGAAGGGAGAGAGCCAGTGCCATAAGAAAAATACAACAACCATGCCTCACGAGATTCGAACTCGGACCCATCTCGGACGAATTGTCAGAAGCCAGCGCTTGGACCACTGCGCTACCTGGGCGACCACATGGCAGTTACGTATTTGTGGTGTGCATTTCAAAGAGGCTGGTCTTAGTTCTCTAAACAGAATAAAATTTGCATGGCAGGATTAACTTTCGCGCAAGTGATTTGTAGTACTTTGTAATGGTATAAAACTAAAGCAATAATTTTATTTACAAAGTGAACATTTGTGTTACACGCAATAAGATGCAACAAGTTTGGCTTTACAAAAAATACCTACCGATTCGAAGCAATTTCAGTTATTAAAACGTCCATAAACACTGGTTCATTATATGGAATTTAAAAATCTGGGATTAAAAGCTAACAGATTTTCGCAAAAGGGCCTATATATTTTTTGCGGGGAAGCTCCGAGGTTTTCCTGTTCGCCATTTTTTTTACAAGATTTTTGTTCACAAAGGGCATACGGTTATCCGCATGCGTGTTGATTATATGCACCCTACTGCGATACGTTCTCCCATTTGCTAAACACTTCTGGTGACACAATATCACGTAAACCGTAGATTTCATTCTCTCTCATCATATCAGGAGAATCTTATTTTGATGAAGAGGCGCAATAGTCTGTCAGGAGCTTACAGTTGAGGATTTTCTCAGAGCCCGCTTTATCTATAGGGGTCTGCATTATATCGAACCGTAATTTCGCAGTCATACCTCTCTGTTAGATATCAGTGAATTGAATCAAAGAGCGAATTCTTGTACGCCTCGGGCCAACGAATATGGAAATGCGTTAAGCATCCCGCACTTCGAAATTGACCTCGGCCTCCCAGTAGGTCAGTTGTCCTGCTTTCTGTTTTTCTTCTGCTCCTTCCCATTAGGAGCTACCATTTTGTGGGTGTCGGTGTTTGTCCTTGGGGGGCATGCGCACTGTGGGTGGCCGGAAAGGGGATCGATACAGGAGCGCGCGCAACCTTCCTCGCCGTGCCTCCACGCGTACGTGTGTTATTGACCGATTGTGGAGAGTCAGGAATGGTTCCACGTTAATCCCAATAATGGACAGCTAGCTCAGAAAAAGATCTGAGGCACATGCTGCCGAAGCAAACGACATCAGACATCCGAATTTTTCTTTCTGTTCCTTATGATTTTCTTTCCTTTATCCTGCCATTTGATGTGTACACTGTAGATTGCCTTGGGTGAATCCTAAAAACGACAGCAAACTAAATTATTCAACAGAATAAAATTCTCTTTGAAGAACATGATTTGGTAACTCATACCATTTCTGTTTGAGTCGGTAGCACTGTAATCAGATATATAGCACTATATCCGTAAGAGGGAAAGAAAAGTCACATCAGATACACAAATCTGTAATAAACTACTTCATTTGAAAAAGTTCTCTCGTGTACTGATGCCACTCACATCAATAAACCTTTTCGGAATATTTTCTTCTTAAAATATTCCACAGTTTCTTCGCCAGGGGGCGTAGATGTATATCTTATTTTTGTCAATATCTCTACTTCTAGAGTCCGATTTGAAAAATTCCTTTTTTGTGGGATAGTATTTTCAGTGTTACATGTTTTTCATATAATTTCAAAATATTCAAGTAATTCATAGACTTTCCGCTAGAGGCGTAGTGGTAAATTGCGTTTCTCCCTATATCTCTGCTTCCAAATCTCAGATTTGAAAAATTCTTTCTGCACCGGATACAGCTCCTGATGGGAAGTCGTTTGCACATAATTTCTAATTTTTGTAAAAAACAAAAAAAAATGGTTTGGCCACTAGTATAGCTTGTATCCATGGGCAATGGCGTATATATATTAAAGCACTTTTGAAATACTTTGTATACATTGCAACTATTTGTCAAAGTTATATAATCTTCACAAAGCATTTTTTTTTTTTTATTTAGTCATTTTTATTTAGTCATTTTTATTTAGTCATTTTTATTTTTGTTCTTGTGAAGTCAGTTGTTGAGGAGTAGGGGTTCAATATTCCAGTTATTTAAGGAATCTGTTCTTTTTTAAAAAAATATTTTATATTATATGGCTTTTTTGAATAAGAAGTTTTTCACTGCAACGCATGAGAATCTGTATTATTTTAGAACTGCTATTCTTGTTTAAATTCTCTCTGAGGTGGATAGGTTACTTGACATTATGTTAAACTGCTGAATAATCCTAGTAATTCATTTAGTCACTCTCTCAACTTGTGTTTTTTTTTGTAATCGTTTTTTTTTTAGTAGCAGATGACGAGCATGGGTTGGGCCAGGAAAGCTATAGATGCATGCAAAAATATTTTTATCTTGTGTTTCATCATGCAACTCTGAGGAGGACATGATATTCTAAATAACATTATTTATTGGGCTTATTACCTGCATCTATGGCTTTGCAGAAACGTATTTCCAACTAGGTCTTTGTGGAAGTGAGAAAACGTAGAGTTTTGCTTGTCCTTGATAAAGCCAAGGCTCAGCATTCTTGACACTTACTACAATCAGGTTGCTTTTATTTTATCCTTTTTTTACTCATAACAGTCAGAATAGGAGTTTTACAATGTTGTTTTTGGAATCTTGGTTCGAAAATGGTTTTTGCTAATGTCTCTTCTTAATAGTATGTGAATTATGAATATTCGTGACTGCTGCGTTGCGCGTCTTGATCTTCAGGTTTTTATGAAAATTTCGTTTTAACTTCTTAGGTAATATCTTTTGTTTTAGTCTCAGCTCTTTGTGTGTGTGTATATATATATATATATATATATATATATATACTATAAAGATACCTAAGCAAAAAAATACATATATAATTTTGACTCACACCTAGTACAACATAGAAAAGGTTATGTATCTACCTGCGTGAGTAAATAAAAGTACCCTGATTTACCTCAGTTATTTATAAAACTGAAATAATGTCGAATCTTATACATACTAGATTTTTCCTCTGTATCACAGGACAATTGTCTGAAACTGAATTTGAATAAAATCGACAAAAATAGAGCAGTTTTGTCTGGAATACATTTCTTGTGTGTTAGAGAGCTCGTGCACACAGTGACTACTTGGGTTAAAGACTGTTTGTTGTTAGACGATGTTTTCTAAGAGAAGTATTTCGCGGTGCAATTTAAAAAAAAAATTGCTTCATATTAGCGCTGAAGGGTGTAGAAGAAGTAGACACCGGAGAAGCGATGGCCTCTGATCATTCGTCCGAAAGGGCTCCGGGTACGAATCCCAGTGAGGCATCGATGTTGTGTTTGTCATACGGCATTGGTTCTCTCCCTTCCCTGGAACCAATGACCCTAAATTAGGGACGGGCGACTCCTTATAGCCCATTGGGTTGCTGACGGTGGTCGTTAACCTCCAATAAAAAAAATAAAAAAAATTATCTGAGGGCATGTGCTTACTCAGGAAACCTGGGGTGGGGAGGGGCGGTTATTACCAAAAGTGTAAAATATAAAGACTTTCTGGTCCGATCGGGAGATTTTCAGCATTTACAAGCTACAACTCGACAAATTTTCTAAGCGCATGTGCTGCCTCAGGAAACCTGTTGGTGGTAATACCAGTGGCGTATATTCGAGGCTAGCTAGGCTAGCTGC
This sequence comes from Macrothele yani, assembly GCA_039090855.1. Lineage (NCBI taxonomy): Eukaryota > Metazoa > Arthropoda > Arachnida > Araneae > Macrothelidae > Macrothele > Macrothele yani. Next base: position 89,911,951 of record CM077026.1, read on the forward strand.
GAAGCCCGTAGAATGCACAAATAAAAGTCTATTTTAAACGGTATTAAGATATGTCGATGCTTTCGCTACGAAAAAACCACGTGCGGATTCGCTTCTTTCGACTAGGAGAATCAGTCTGGCGAGCGAAGACCTACCAGTCTTCCCTGTGAGATTCGAAGACTTTCGATGCGATTGCCAGCTAGCGTTTCCATGACAACATGAAGGAGCGTGTGAACAGTGAATGGGCCATTGCTTTGGGCAACGGTTTGCTCAGAAAAGAGAAGACTTAGACTTAGGACTACATTAGTCACTGGCATGCTCCCGCCCGTAACAACAATTGTTTCGCGGGAGTTGTTTCAGTTGTGTGAAGTGTCAATGAATTAGAATCGATGATATCATATCTTAAATGCGTGGCTTTGTTGGATTCGAACTGTTTTAATAAATGTTGTGAAAGCGTTCCCGAATATCTGCTGTCAGAACTTAAAGAACTCTATGCTTCAAATTTTGATACAACTCGACTAAAAATGATCTGAAGGTGTATTATTATTTTCAGGAAAACAAAAAGAAATCAGTAAAAGACATCACTTTTACATAAAGTTGAATAAATTGGACATAGTGTTTAGTGATGTGTACAAATTAACAGACCTAATATTAAAGTTTCCATCAAGAACTGCAACTGCCAAAATAATTTTTTTCTGTGCATTAAAATGAATCAAGATATATCTTAGAGTCACACAAAGACATGTGTATTCGAGGAACTTGGCTGTTTTGTCAATACAGAAAAACATCCTCTTTAAATATGAAAATGTACTCGGAAGAAACTTTTCATGAAAACGTAACACTCAAGCTCACACTAAAGGAAAGAAGAATGGAATTCATTTGCAAATAAAGTATTCAGAAGAAGAATGGAATTCATGTACAAATAAGTGCCCAAATCGTAATGGTCACAATTACTTGGTATCATGTTAGCAATAGTACGTACCTAAAATTTAGAAAAAAAAGTTACTTCCATTGCTTAACAACGAAAAATTAAACTTTGCAATTTAAAAAAAAATGGTACGGTAGGGTGGGGGCGGGTGAAATAGCCCAAGTCTCGGACCCAAGATACGCCACTAGGTAATACCTAAATTATAAAACATAATGTATTTCTGATTGTAAATGTTGAAAATCTCCCGATCGAACCAGAAATTCTTTATATTTTACACTTTTGGAATTACCCCCCCCCCTCCTCCCCCTTCCCTCTAGAGACAGAATTTCTTCGTCAGCACATGCCCTCAGATACAATTTTCGTATCCCCCCCCCGGTTTCCTGGGAAGTACACGAAATAAACAAAATGCCATAATTAATAACTAGCGCATTAATAAATCGCAACACTTTTATTGTATAAAACGTTTTTTCTAGAAATTTATAGAACACAACCACGCTTCTTTAATGCGAGAACTGCGGTGATCACCTTCCACTCAAAGAATCTGAAAATGAATAAAAAAAATTTAAAATTAAAAGAGAGAATTACGGCTACATTACTTTACCCATATATGTATTTGATATCGATACAGTGGTGCACTTTTTCAGTAAAATTATCCATAACAAAATCGCAGAAAGAAGGAATTTTATCATTTTCTTCAATTCTTTGTTCAATATAAATGGGGGATAGTACGGAAGGCCCGTGTGGTAACTATGCGTTATTAGAAATGTAGTTACTTTTATTGTTAGTCTTCTGCTTCATTCACAATGGTCTCTGAATGGTAAATCTTGCATGCCTAAGCAAAATTTGCACCGATTTAAGTTCTGACAAAATGCCGGTTATCTTTACGGCTTCGTTTCTGTTCCGCAGTGTTTTTCTTAACCGCTAAGGTCACACAAAATGTTATTCTATTTTTTTAAAACTAAATCAAATCAGTTATGACATCAACATGTCCGAGAGGGATTTCACGACGTAGTTTTGAGACCGAAATGTGTAAACTGCGCACGCCCTTTTTGTACAAGCGTTTTGTTTCTTTAAAAATAGAAGTTGCGGCCAACATTAAAAATCCATTCGCTTTTTGCAGCCAAATAGCTACGAAATACTAATGATCGTGCAAAGTTGCTGAGTACATTTTTATATTTTTCTTAATGCGTTTTTGGCGAAGGAGTGGGTCTTCGTTTTCAGTTATTTCCTTCTCTTCATAACAATTTCTAGCAGAAAACTGAAAATTCGTCAAACTTGTAACTTCACGAACGCACTCCATCTTGACACTAATATTCGAAGTGTTCGAAGCATATACTGTTTATTTCTGATTCTTTGAAACACAACTTGAAGATAGAAATCAATGACAATGATCCGCTAAGTCATAATAAAACAGTTGCCCAAATGCCGTAAGTAGCTCGTAAAACAAACTCTAGAAAAGTACTGAAATGAAAGGAAAAAGAATAATTCAGCGCAGTGGTCTAAGAAATGGCTTATGACCATTCGTCCGGGAGGGGTCCGGGTTCGAATCTCGTAAAACATGGATGTTGTGTTTGTCTTACCGCACTAGCTCTCTACCTTCCCTGGAACCAGTGGCTCTAAATTAGGGACGGGCGACTTCTCATAGCCCATTGGAGTTGCTCACGGTGGTCGTTAAACCTTCAATCAAAAGAAGAAAAAACTAAGAAAAGCTGTGTCACCAAACGAACGATTGGTAAAACATTCAGAAAATTTAGTGTAAGCTTCAGCCGCTCGTCTTTACGGTTTCCCTTCGGATTTGCGTCCAGGCGCAATCCACAAATCTGGCAGTGCTTTGTTACCAGTGCGAGAGGTGGTAACGTGTGTGATAGAATGTGCTCCTTCACGAGGTAGGCTGTGGTGTGTTATCTTTCGATAGCTAATATGGAAGATGGACTTCATACTAACTTGCAATGCATTACTGTCTCTTATTTTAACGAATTATAACTATTTAAAACTGTTTCCAGTGGCAACACTGAATACTAACACGCTTCGCCCCTGTCTAACACCATTTAAAGTCACTATTCGGGAATATCTGAATTGCATGCATTCTACTCGTTGGATTACAAATGGTGGACCAATTTATGCAGTGATTTGAAGTTAGTCGCACTGTTGCTTGTAGTGCAACGTAGATTCACGAAGTTCTGCTGTTTTCTTTGCTTATGGAATAATCGAGAAAAACAGCAATGCTATGCTGTAAAGAAATACTTAGCAAATAAAACTTTCTCCATGGAGTACACGATGTTAAACACACACTACTAGTGAACACTGAGTCAGTATTTCCACCGCTACACATAAAGCAGGGCCTTATGAAGAACATCGTAACGTCTCCGTACAAAAATTGTGATGGTTTTCCATACTTAAGACGACAATTTGAAAAACTGAATTATGCAAAACTTAAAGGAGATATCTTTTTTGTTCCGCAAATCTGAGCTGTTTTGGGAAGCAAAATTAACCCTAATGGATTAGCAGCGTAGGATGGTTTAACCCTTTTAACCAAGGCTTTCTTGGGAATAAATAACATAAAAGACAACTGCGAGCAATTAATATAGGAACTGTTAGATATCTATCAAATTTTAGGATGAGGGATGATGTCACTCAAACAGCTTTATACATTCTCATACAGACTTCTTCGCAGATAACTTGGGTCATGTTAGCAATGAGCAAGGTGAAGGATTCTACCGAGATACAAGTTCATAGGGGGCAATGCTGTAAAGGAAATTGGGATCCTGAAATGATGGATGACTACTGTTGTAGTGATACACCATTAGTGAACGATTCGTTCACAACGAATGACTCCTCACCGTGAATGGTTCGATCTCACCTCAGTGAACGATCACTCAATTCGCCATTATTGCGACACTCGCTTACGTCGCAGCACGTTTAACTTTCGTGCATAAAGGAAGGATACATAGAGAAGACACTGCCTGTATTAAGCTGAAACTCATGACGTCATAAAGTCGACTGCAGCGCACCCGTGACCTAAAACAGAACTACAGTTGATTGACAGCTGGGCTTCCCAGGATTCACCGCGAACCACATGACTTTGGCCATTTCAGCTGTTTGAGCTTTGACCTCCCTGCAGAGTGGAAGACTACGTGTACGACATATACCTATCATTTTCCGGATTCTTTTTGGTTTGCATCTTCCAGTTTCCTGTAGCATTCTAATAAGTGGCATTATTCCTGCTTATTCCTCGCTGATCGTTAAGTTGTTAACTTTTCCTTTGTAAATTCAATTAGTTAGGTTTCTATGTGTTTTTGTTGCACATTTCATTCACGCACACTTTGGCATTATTTTCTTTACAACATAGCTTTACGTTCAATTCTGATTTGTATTCCATTATCATCTGTTTCGATATCTATGTGTTTGGCTTCAATATCAATGGATATTTCGTTATTGTCATCTTTCCGATGCCTCACTTGGCTTAGATTGGGACAGCAGTTGAGGACAAAGGTCGTGGGGGTGGGGGACAACGGAAGGGTGGCGCAGAGTAGATGCTCCTCATCACCCCAGCACTGGGTTGGGGTTTCCATAGCAACCATTGCCGACGGGATGGATCACGTCACAGTCTGGTTCTGTTTTAGGTTCGTGGGGGCGCCACCTTCTATGGGAGGAGTTTCCATGGGCTGCTATGTCTGTTTCCACTCTATAGATCCTTCCTTTATGCTTTCGTGTTAACAATTAAAAGTAAAGCTCGAGCTGTGCGCCAAGATCGCTGTAAATGGGGGCGTTTGATATAGCAACAATAAGTAAATAGTCGGTTAAACATTTACCTGGTGCTTTTCTTTGTGGAGCTAACCTCTGAATTTCAGAGAACAACCTAGTGGTATGATCATGATGACGTTTAACTTTTTTACGCCCTCATGAGTTCGGAAACGAATTCTCAAAAGTAATGTTGATAATTAATAAATCTCAATTGTTATGTGAGTGAACAGTCAGCTAAGAAATAATGGGGAAATTTAAGAAAGGGAATGATCCGTGAATACCATTCATTTGAATGGTGCGCCCGAATCGTTCTCCACGAGTCCGTTTGTGGCAAACTATTCATCGTGAAAGTGAAGAGCTCGCGCTTTTTTTGGAAGTTTGCTAAAAACAGCAAGAGCTGTTCACCTTTCGAAGCAACATCTCTTTTTGGCCGTTTACCAAAAGGAGCTGTGGCCTTGAAAGCGCTTTGGTCGTAAACACAAGATCTCTGCAACGAATGATTTCATTCAATGAGCGTAGAGACACCAGAGAAATTGAATGGTCATTCCTTTGAGTGATCATTCGTGAATGGCTCTTTTGCGTGAATGATGAATGAACTACCAATAAGGAATGATTTATGTTATCACTATACTTTTGTATTTTACATATAGAAGATGGTTCTGTTCATAAGCGGACAAAAAATAACTGCACGCTAACAAATTTAGATCTTCACTGCTTTTGCTAAACTCAGTAATACAATCTGCGCCAATGATGTCCCCCCAGTGTTTCCAAGCGTATGTCCATGAATATCTTTCAAGGCTAATAACTGATGTGTATGAAATGATGTATCTTTAAATCCAAGCACGCTAAGTGAAAAAAAATGCGTATTACATTTTTTATTGTCATCTGATCAGAGAACTCTATTTACCAGCTTTTATTCCGTTCACGTTATCGACGAAACATTACAGTGCGTTGACCAGTATTATCGAAAGAATTAGGTAGATAAATTTTACTTACCGTTAATTTTAAATAAGATCTGTGGATACTGATTTCTATAAATTCATATTACGCAATTTTCAGGCTGCAACACAACTGATCCGTATGTTTTACCTTTTCGTTTATTGATACTTTGTTCGATCACAAAAGCAATATGAAAGTTTCGCCTCTTAAGAATACTTTGGCATCTCTCCTAGTTTCTAAATCAACTCCGCAGGAAGATATCGTTTCAATCGTACCATAATTAGCCTTTTCTCCAAATATTCGTCGAATGGTCTTGCTTTATCCTTCCACCCACAGAGTGCTGGAGATGATGAATCATAATCCATTAAAACAGAAGGCGGTTTTTGTTGGATGGATTTGTCTCAGACATGAAGTTTTTTCTCAGAGTTGGTCTACCCAGTAGGCTGGTAAACAATGTCTGCTCCTCGCAATTTAACAGCAAATTTAAATTAAAGTTACTGGAAATAGAAGTTATTTTTAACTATTTTATGCTGCCCGTCAAAACAATCATTGTGGTCACGATCCTGGCAAATGTTCAAACTTTCTTTTTTTCTTTTTGTTTCAATGTAAATTACGAGTTAGAATGAATTTCTTTTCTTTTTTGTTAGAACTTCCTCATGAAAGATAAAATAATAAAGTAAGTTTCCTGTTTTCTTTTTTTTTCAAGCGTAACGTTAAAATAGTGGCGGAGACAGCTAAGGTTATAATATCGCATATCAAACAGTTGCGTAAAAAAGATTTTGCCACAATTCATATTTCTCCTTCCGTCCGTGACTACACGCATATGCCACACTAATGAAAGTGATGTTATGAAGTCAATTTAAACCAAATAAAGAGTGTCCATGAGTGCTTTGTATATTAACACTCTAAGTAATGTCATCGATGCGTTCATGATTCTGCGTGAAATGTTCTTTTCTACGAAATATCATGCGATTTATCAGATAATACCCATACAGTAGCAATCGTAGCTACCTCTTTGTCTGAACTGATTGGACATTTTAATTTAAACCTTTTATTCAATATGCGCTCAAAGTAGAAAAAAGATATGCACAAAGCCTTCGAACGAGTGGGTCCACTTTCTCTCCAACAAAAGCAGTATTACGTAGTGGCATGGACTCTACAAGATGCTGGAAACATTAAAATACACAGTCAGCTAGTAACGTGTGGATCTATTTCTCACCCTCACCATAGCAGCAACACGTCATGCCATGGATTCTACCAGGTATTGGAAACATCGCTATAGCCATCTAATAACATGTGGTTTCAACTTTCCCCTTTACAACGACTGCCACACGTCATGGCTTGGACTCTACAAGGTGTTGGAAACATCACTATAGCCACCTAATAGGGTGTGGTCCCATCTTTCCCCTTCATAACGACAGCAACACGTCGTGTCAGGGACTTTACAAGGTGTTGGAAACATCGCTATAGCCACCTAATAACATGTGGTCCCAACTTTCCCCTTTAGAACGACTGCCACACGTCATGGGATGGACTCTACAAGGTGTTGGAAACATCACTATAGCCACCTAATAGGGTGTGGTCCCATCTTTCCCCTTCATAACGACAGCAACACGTCGTGTCAGGGACTTTACAAGGTGTTGGAAACATCGCTATAGCCACCTAATAACATGTGGTCCCAACTTTCCCCTTTACAACGACTGCCACACGTCATGGCTTGGACTCTACAAGGTGTTGGAAACATCACTATAGCCACCTAATAGGGTGTGGTCCCATCTTTCCCCTTCATAACGACAGCAACACGTCGTGTCAAGGACTTTACCAGGTGTTGGAAACATCGCTATAGCCACCTAATAACATGTGGTCCCATCTTTCCCCTTTATAACGACAGCAACTCGTCGTGTTATGGACTTTACCATGCATTGGAAACATCCCTATAGCCACCTAATAGGGTGTGGTCCCATCTTTCCCCTTTACAACGACTGCCACACGTCATGGCATGGACTCTACAAGGTGTTGGAAACATCACTATAGCCACCTAATAGGGTGTGGTCCCATCTTTCCCCTACATAACGACAGCAACACGTTATGTCAAGGACTTTACCAGGTGTTGGAAACATCGCTATAGCCACCTAATAACATGTGGTCCCATCTTTCCCCTTTATAACGACAGCAACTCATCGTGTTATGGACTTTACCATGCATTGGAAACATCCCTATAGCCACCTAATAGGGTGTGGTCTCATCTTTCCCCTTCACAACGACAGCAACACGTCGTGTCAAGGACTTTACCAGGAGTCAGAAACATCGCTGTAGCCAAATAATAACATGTGGTCCCAACTTTACCCTTTACAACGACTGCCACATGTCATGAGATGGACTCTACAAGGTGTTGGAAACATCACTATAGCCATCTAATAGCGTGTGGTCCCATCTTTCCCCGTCATAACGACAGCAACACGTCATGGCATGGACTCTACCAGGTGTTGGAAACATCACTATAGTCACCTAATAGCGTGTGGTGCTATCTTTCCCCTTTACAACGACAGCAACGCGTAGAGTTCATGACGTCGTGTCAGGGACTCTACTAGGTGTTGCAAACATCACTATAGCTACCTAATAACGCATGGTCGCATCTTTTCCCTTTACAACGACAGCAACATGTCGTAGCATTGACTGTACCAGATTGGAAACGTTATTATGCACTCAGTAGACAAAACGTTAGAGATAGAGGTGATGGGCAGTTGATATTGGCATTCTCCGCACAGAGTGAACAGACCCAAACCGAATGCAGACTATCAATGGGCGTACAACAGGTCTTCCGAACAGTGCGTCGCAATCGATGAACATGGCTATACGTGTTGAGCGAATTTAATCGTGGAAGCATTGTAGGCGCAGGAGAGATGAGTCATTCTATTGCCCAAGTGGTAAGAACACTAGGATTACCGAGGGCAACCTTATCAAGGTTGTACCGTGAGTATATCTGCGACGGATGTACCAGCGCCCAGAGAGCATGCGGTGTTCGGCCACACGCCATTGATGACAGGGGTCGACACTTAGACTATCCAGGCTCGTTACAGATCGACCGCTTGGTAACGCCGGCACAAATAATATCCAGGTTAAATGTCGAAGGCCCAATCAGCGTCAGCGAGCAAAGGTTGCGGCATACTCTACATACCCTGAGCTCCTCGAGCCGACGCCCTACTCGTGTGCTAGTGTTAACTGTCCGTCATCGCAAATTACGCCTCGCCTGGTACTGGGAACATCAAAACTGGATCTCTGCATAGTGCCTCTGCTGCGTCGTGTGGTCAGATGAGTCCCGTTTTCAGCTGGGCCGAACTGACGGGAAGGTGCGGTTTAGAAGTGCAAAGGGATCACGGGTCAGCTGATCCACAAATCACCGGGTCGACAATTTCTTGCGGGTCAAGGTGTCCCTGGACCGATTTCGACCGGGTTTTATTTCCGTTTTATTTTTGAAAAAAAAAATATTTCAGAGAACCCTTCAGAGGTTTTTGAAATAATACTGCATAGTGGCAGAGTATAACCCAGGAACTTGCTGAGAAGGATATGGGATTAAAAAATGAACTTTCAGAAGACAAAACTGAAGGTAAATGCCTTTTCAAGGAATGAAGCTTGAGACACCCAATACCTACATTTACCTTGGGCAGCAGATATCAACTGACGACCACATTGATGAAGAAATTAATCGGCGTAAAAAAATTGGTTGGAGAGCTTTTGGAAGAAACAGCACAAATTTTAAGAGCAACGTGCCAATTATGTCTTAAAAGAAAAGTGTTTAATGAATGCATCCTTCCCTTGTTTACGCACGAAGCAGAGACGTGGACTTGAACTCCAGAAGACATACGAAGATGCAGACAGCTGAAAAGAGCATGTTGAGATAGATGCCTGGTATAACCAAGAAAGATAAAGAGTGGAACTTGTGGATCAGGAAAATTACAAGAGTAGAAGACATCACGATCAGAATAAAATCCCTGAAATGGCAATGGGCTGGACATATTTCCAGGAGAACGGACCACCGAATAATATCCCAAATTTTAGACTGGATTCCAAGAGACAGAAAAAGAATCCCCAAAAAAGGACTATGTGGGAGATGGGTGGATGGCGAAAATTGGCTCAAGACAGTCCGTTGTTGAAGAAACATGGGGAGACCTTCATCCAGCAGTTAATTAATAATGATAATATATTCGAATTTATAGTTCAAAGCAGATTTGTCCGGGTCGTGTCCGGGTCTAAAATGTTTTTTCCGTTTCCAACTCTGGTGCCGTTGTGGCGTCAACATCATGAGCGTCACGGCCTCATAAATTTCAAGACTGGTCTCTCTTCCGCCGACAATGCGTACGCGATTAAATTCTCAAAGCGGTGGTAGCTCTGCGATGGTTTGGAGAGCCTTTTCATAGGACACATTAGGTCCGTTAGTCTGTCCCGAGGGGTCATTAACCGCTGCGCGCTACCAGCATGTGTTAGCTGATCACGGGTGTTCTGCGGTCAATGGTCTGTTTCGCATAACAATGCGCGGCTGCACCGGGCAGCACCTGTGAGGAACATTCATCTGACTTTAGAACCATCCAGTGGCCCCTGGGGAACCCGGATTTAAACACTGTGGAAGTTCTCTGTGATGCCGTGACGTGGAACATCTCATCACATGCATGGACCGCGGACCGACGTCTCGGGAGGATTTGTGGACAATGCTGCAACAGGAATTACTGTCATTACCTCCGGAAGCCTTCCAGTACTTGATAGAGTCGATGCCTTAGCGTGTACAGACTGTTATTCGAGCTAGAGGAGGAACCACACGCAATTAGATAGGTACCTATAATATTTTGTCCACTGAGTATTTTTGTGTGCTTCAAAGTTTCTTGCGTAGATTTCTCTCCTACAACTGTTACTTCCACATACATAAGATGAGGATTGTCCATATCAAATTTAAAGTTAGTGAATGTAGATACAGTACGTACACTGAAGAGCAATTGAATTAGAGACAGCTGGCGTTATGCAAATGTGGCGCTGTGGGCGGCCATGTAAAGGGAAACGACATGACGTATGCAACGACCCGACATTATAAGGAGTGATGCAACGGGTATCAGTAAGAGTCGGACGACGTATGGGTGAGACGAATGATCTAAGCGCATTTGATCGTGGGCAAATTGTCGGGGCCCGACGAATGGGTCACTCCATCTCGGAAGTCGTGCAGGCACTGGGATTTTCCCGAGCCATTGTGTCACGGGTGCACCGTGAGTATATCGAATCCGGTAAAACCATCCCTGCAAGGGCCACCTGCCGTGGACAACAGCGTATGGATGAGGGGGGTCATCGTCGGCTAGCTCGCATTGTAACAGCGGATAGACGGGCCACAGAGCAAGAAATCAGTCCGCAATTTAACGCTGGTGCACAAGAACGTGTAAGCAGCCACACCATCCAGAACCATCTCCTCGCGATGGGTTACAGAACCCATCGTCCCACGAGGGTACCGCTGCTGACCACACATCACAGGGTTCAAAGATTAGCATGAGCTCAGAAACATCGCCACTGGACCCTAGACATGTGGGAAAATGTTGCCTGGACAGATGAGTCGAGATTCACGTTGGTACATGCGAATGGCAGGATACGAGTACGGCGCAAACCACATGAAACGATGGATTCTTCTTGCCAGCAGGGTGCTCTTCAAGCTGGTGGGGGTGGCATTCTCGTCTGGGGATTGTTTACGTGGACAGAAATGGGAACCCTGGTGCATGTGATATCATCCTTCACAGGTCAACGTTACCGGGATATCCTGGACAACCATTTGCCCCCGTACGTGCGTCTTCAACATTCCACTGGGGACCTCATCCTGCAACAAGACAATGCATTGTCTTGTTGCAGGATTTGCTCCCGAATTGTATCCGAATGGTTGGATGAACATTCCACCGACGTGACCTCGCTTCCTTGGCCAGCTCTGACCTCAATCTCATCGAGCACATCTGGGATTCCGTCGAGACAGATGTTCGAGGCTCTGACTTCTCTCCATCAAATCTTCGTGAACTGTGGGAGCTTGTTCAGGGGTCGTGGATCCGTATAGCTTCCCAACGCTTCCGGTGACTTGTCGAGTCCATGCCGAGACGAATCGCTGCCGTCATCAGGGCGAAAGGTGGTGCTACACGTTACTAGACAGATATCTGTAATTCAATTGCTCTTCAGTGTATATCATAGTAGTTGAGAGACAGATTTTGAATTTTGCAATATGAGCTCTTGTAGGAACAGCGAATCCATAGGTGCTAAAACAAATAAATTTCTTCAAGTTCCATCCCAGAATTCTTGATCGTTACTTAAAGAGCTATTTTAATGATATTTACATCACTTGAAGAGTGATTTACAAATTAAGGTTCTTGGTAACGGAAAAAAGATTATCACTAAAAATCTTTACGTGAAATGTATTATTACAGTCCGGGATTATTTGTAATACTCTTTTGCGAACTAATTAAATGGATTGCTTAGAAATACTTTAATGCCTTGCTGCACAGGTCTTCCCTTTATTTGGCCATAGGTGAAACATGTCTTCTTACAGAAAGCAGTTGAGTTATGCCATTAAGTAGATTACATGAATTAAGCGATGGCAGTCAAGGAAACGTCATCCCTGTTACTTAAATGAGATTCCTGCGCTTTTCGCGCGGATCAAACCCGGAAAACCAGAAATATATCGCATATCTTAAATATTTAATGTAACAGGGAAACTGAATAAATCCAACATGGTGTTCTCTCATCTTCTGTAAATGCGGAAGTGTCGAAATGATATATTTGTAGCGTAATTACAGAGAGGTGCCTGAATTAAGCAGCTCGTGCAAATGAATTAATTTCGGTAACGAAACTTAGGACAATTCCTCCCAAATGTTTGTTCTTTTTTCTTTCTTTTGTATTTTTTTTTCTCTCTCTTGTACAACAGATGCATTTTTTCTGTGCTAAACTCGCACAATGATTATACCATTTTAGATTACTGGATATTATAGCCGAGTAAATTTTAAGAAATGAAATCGAGCATTGTTTAGGAAGCTTAAGATCACGAAGAATTTGAATTTTATTCAACTACTGGTATGTGCACATACATAATTTGTTTCCTAAATGCCTTATGCCGTTAATGACATCTTATTAGAATTGCATATTGTTGTGTATTTTGTAAGCGTCTCTAATGATATATTTACGCATATCTAAAGTAGAACAAAGCTTGTGTTATGTACTATTGGTTCTGCGTACCTCTTTTCTCCCCTTCGTTCTTGGAGCTACATACAATACATTACAATTATTTTATTGCACACATTTAAAACTCAGTCATATGAAAATGTAATACACCAGGAGAAATCTGAACATATTGGTTGTAAGGCGGTTCCGCCTATCAGATGTAAGAATAGAAATAAAACATATAAAGGCAAGTAAGATGGTTAGTAACAGAAGCGCCACTGTTAGCAGCATAGCTAGGGACTACAATTTAATGATAGGATTGAGATTCATTACTGAGATCAGGATGATTTATGATGTAATTTCGCAGATAAAAAGAAAACCTTTGGATATTTTCCAGAGATCTGATGCTCTCTGGGAGATTACTCCATAGGATAATGGCTTTATACATTATGCTATTTAAACCATACTTAAGTCTGCCAGAGGGTAGACATAATTTCAACAGATCTGGTGAAGACAGCATTATCCAGATATCTGATGTCAGATTGCAAAACAGGCAAATTAAGATGCATTATTTAAAAAAACATGATACCTAGTTTCAAGGTAAAAATTTCATGAATTTTTAGAATATTTAGTTTTAGGAATAATGGTTTTGAATGAGACATGTAATCTGTGTTCAGCATATAGTGAGCACATTTCTTCTGTAATTTGAGCAAGCATAACTTATTGTTTGCACTTATATTTGAATACCAGGATTCCAGATAATAGGAGAGATGGGTATAAATAGAAGCATAGTAAAATATACAAATTTTGAAGATGACAATCCGATTTTTGGCGTAAATGTGACAAGGATGGTAAGTCAGATAATCTCCGAAAATTTGAAAATTTTCACCATCCTGGAGCGGGACTCGAACCCGCGTCTCCCAGAAAACGCCCAGGTATGCTAACCACTACACCACCCAGAACGACCAAATTTCAAGTTTCCGATCAATTTGAATATAACCATCACAGGATTCGCTAGTCGAAGCAACCGGTATTTATGTTTAGCGAATCTGGAGGTTAAGAATCTTATGCGGTGTTTGCCCGGAGAAGCAGGTAAATCATGAAAGAAATACGGGATTACGCCATATAATACACATTTTGAAGATGACAAACCGATTTTTGGCGTAAATGCGACAAGGATAGTAAGTCAGATAATATCCTAAAACTTGAAAAATTTTCATCGTCCTGAAGCGGGACTCGAACCCGCGTCTCCCAGAAAACGCCCGGGTATGCTATGGTATGTTATGTCAATTTATTAAGCGTTATGTCATTCGAATTCTTCGTGATCATATCCTGTGATGGTTATATTCAAATTGATCGGAAACTTGAAATTTGGTCGTTCTGGGTGGTGTAGTGGGTAGCATACCCGGGCGTTTTCTGGGAGACGCGGGTTCGAGTCCCGCTCCAGGACGATGAAAATTTTTTCAAGTTTTCGGATATTATCTGACTCACCATCCTTGTCACATTTACGCCAAAAATCGGATTGTCATCTTCAAAATTTGTATTATATGGCGTAATCCCGTATTTCTTTCATGATAGTAAAATGTTTTTGGTCATATTTTGATAGGAAAGATATGCTTAATTTTACTAAGTAGGCAAACCTGTAAGGAAACCTTTTTTAAAACAAACTGAACATGAGTATTCCAGTTAAAGAATTCATCAAGCCATACACCTAGATACTGAACCGTTCGTTAGAAACATATAAAAATAGCGTACTGAAGAAAGTGTCTAATTTCCTGTTGATAAGAAATTATCAATCGAGGAATGCCTGCATGGAATTTCTTGATGTCCGTCAAAAGTCAAAGATAGGTTTCAAATGAATTGTTTCGCCTTTTTTAGATTTAACGAACCGCATGAGTATCAAAGATCATAAGGAATCACGCATCTTAAATTTATGGCCACCATCTGTACAGAAGAGATGCAGCTGGAGATAGGGCAAGCTTTTACACTGCTGGACAATTGCTAAGGACGGATCATAAACGGCTATATAGCGCATAAAAAAGGAAGTGTGGTTGGATGCCAAGTGAAATAAAATGTCAGAATACCAGGACATTACAAGAAAGACAATTTATTGTGCTCTGAAATCCAGAAGGCTTTGGAACGTGTTCAAGGGACAAACAGGCCATTTTGTGCACAATACGTAAACGTGAAAAAAATGCAATTACCGTCCGCAGGCGTTCCGGCGTAAGATGTCAATACGGGATATGGCCACCATGGAGGGCGATGCAAGATTCCACACGTCGTGTCATGCTTTGCACAACATTATCAAGCAGCTGTTCGGGTAATTTATCCCGTTCCTCTGTCAGTGCACGGATGAGGGTGTCCTTGTTTATTGGAGGGCATTGGCGACCAGCAAGACTCCTCCCCAAAGCATCCCACACATTTTCAATGGGATTCAGATCTGGAGAACGTGCTGGCCATACGAGGCGTTGAATATCCTCGCTCTCAAGACACTCCTGGACAGCGACTGTTCGATGACATGTTGCGTTGTCGTCCATGAAAATGAATCTATCACCGACAGCACCACAAAACATGCGAACATGAGGTAGCAGAACATCATTAATGTATCGTTGGCCAGTCATAGTCCCAGTTGGAAGCACATAGAGGGACGTACGGCCATTGATCATGATACCAGCCCATACCATGACACTACATGTCGGATATCGGTCCCTTTCCTGTATGTTTGCTGGACAATATGCAGTACCACTATCACGCCAGATCAGTTGTCGTCGACAATCAGACGATAGACTGTATCTACTCTCCTCTGAGAAGAGGACAGCAGACCAGTCGTTATCAGTCCAATTGCAATGATGATGGCACCATTGCAAACGGGCGGTACGGTGACGTCTGGACAATGGGATGCATACAACAGGACGGCGGGCGTATAGTCCTCCTTCATGCAGAGGTCTGGCGACAGTTTTTCGGGAGATCCGCTTGCCAGTAGCAGCCATAAACTGATTTGCTACCTCACTAGCTGTGCTGCGCCGGTGTCTTTTTGTTGATAGCACTATGTACCGATCTTCTGCAGGTGTTGTACTGCGAACACGACCTCCCCAGTGTCGTTTGCTACACTCTCCATTTGTTTGAAATGATTTCCAAAGCCTTGAAACAACACTGTGGCTGACGTTGAACTCCGTGGCAACATCTGTTATTTTTCACCCTTCTTCAATCTTGCCAATAATACGGCTACGCGTAAAATCCTCTAGGCGATGTCGGGAAGACGTACTGAAAATTGCAAGTTCGTCAATTGATTCTTTCCCTTTCAATTTTGCGTTTGAAAAACAACGGTCAATACGCGTCAAATCCTTTATATCTCTTATCAGCGTTATGACGTCGCGAACAAGTTCGGCAATCCAAAATTTGCATTGGTGGCGCAGTGGTCTAAGCGATGGCCTCTGATCATTCGTCCGAACGGGGTCCGGGTTCGAATCCCGGTGAGGCATGGATGTTGTATTTGTCTTACGGCGCTGGCTCTTTCCCTTCCCTGGAACCAATGACCCTAAATTAGGGACGGGCGACTGCTTATAGCCCATTGAGTTGCTCACGGTGGTCGTTAAACCTGCACTCAAAAAAAAAAAAAAAAAAATTTGCATACGCACAACACGTCTTACCTTATCCCGCACTTATGCTAATTTCCACATTTTCCTGCCTTCCATTTTATGGTTGCTATCGTTGCTATTGTCATCCGTCCTTAGCAATTGTCCGGCAGTGTATTTCTGAACTTAGCAAATCTTCGGAACAAAACTCATGCTTCTGAACTGGAATCTATAAATTCCACTACTCACCGAGAAAGTAATAGTTATAACTATTTAAATGCGCCTTAAACCCTAATAAGAGAATTTATTTAAGCGTTATATCAAGAATGGGGCAGTAGAAGTCCAGCTTCTAGCAAAGCTTTTGATCTAGATGCGGCTTAAATAACTTAACAGTCAACAGGCTAATTTGAACATAACAGCAAAAGCCTTCAGTACTTTCACGATTTTCAAAATATACTGTATCTGGAATATTTGCTAAACTGTGAATTTTTTGAAGCGAGTTGCTAAGTACAAGTCATTAACTAAGAACATAATTATTAGTTGTTAAAATAATTGTAATATTGTGAAAATTCACCAAATACGTGGCGTCAGTA
Organism: Macrothele yani; assembly: GCA_039090855.1. Lineage (NCBI taxonomy): Eukaryota > Metazoa > Arthropoda > Arachnida > Araneae > Macrothelidae > Macrothele > Macrothele yani. The sequence goes on from CM077026.1 coordinate 89,928,879, forward strand.
AATAAATAAGTACATCGCTCTTTCCACGTTCCAGAAACACACAGCAACCGAAAATTTGTTATCAGCCGCCGCCGTGGAATCGAATCACAGATCTCTCGTGGTTTGATTATCTCTCGGCTAGATATCGAGAGATCCGTGGTTCGATTCCACGGCGGCGGCTGATAACAATTTTTCAGTTGCTGTGTGTTTCTGGAACGTGGAAAGAGCGATGTATTTATTTAATTGTAATATTTTTAAAAGAAACGTAAAGTTCTTTTAAATTAAAAAAAATATCTTAAACACCTTAATCGAAGTTGGCATTTTAAGTCTAGAACGAAAAAATTCCTAAATTTAGATAAATTGCAAAAAAGGAAAGAAAAATTAAAAAGATCTACGAAAACATATAGAGAACAGAAACAAAACAGTGAGGCTTATTTTATACATTTATCCGAGATTGGCTTAAACTCTAGTGGATCCATCGGTAGAATGCAAACTTTCCCATAAACTCGTCCTTCGTTGGAATGAAAGTTTGAGGACATGACTTAACGGTGAAATGAACAATTCGTAAAATTTATCTTTTGGTTATGTGAACTTTCAGGGTAAACAACCCTTCGCTGAAGTAATCATTTAGAAACAAAGACGTTTCCGTCAAGCGACCCTTCGATGAAATGAATCGTTCGATTAAGTAATCTGTCGGTGAAATAAATTCTGTGAAATGATATTTCGGTAAAGTGAACTTTTGGGTGAAACAATCCTTCGTGAAGTAATCATTTAGATACAGCAACCTGTCGGTGAATTGACCCTTCGATCAAATGAAGAGTTCGATTATATGACCTGTATGTGAAATGATAAAATCATCAAAATAATATTTTGGTAAAGTGAGCTGTTAGATGAAGCAATCCCTCAAATTCATGATTTCGATAAAACGACCTTTCGATAAAGCAACCTTTCACTGAAGGGGGCTTCGTAAACTGAAATTTCCCTGTTTTCACAAATAGAAGGGGAACCAAAGCGACTCCAAAACTACTCTATTGGCGGAAGAAAATAATGAATTGCCTGAGTACCAATCTTTTACTCACTGATTGTCCAAACCCTTTTCAATCAGATGGGAAATGGCCATACCATGCAGACGCTTTAGATAAAGATTTACGTAGTGATCACAAGACTTGTCCGTTCTTTTCCTATTTGGCAAAGATTTTTGTTACATTAAAAGAGTCACAGTTTAATTTGCTTGTCCAGGTGAGAAAGTGTTACATTGATCTCTTTGTCAAGTAACTTTTCGTGCTGCAACAGTTATTCGAATACCTTCTCAATTATGTTTGCATTAAAATTTCGAATTCTAAACTATTTAGGTCATCTCTAACCAAGCTACTTTCAAACAGTTCCAAGTCAATTTTCTTTCCACAGAAAAGAAAAATAAAATTGACCATTATACTTCGCACAACAGGCTTTCTATTTAATGATTAATCCTTCTAAAAGAAAATCTAAAAGAAACGGGGTATTTGATGCGATAAAAGTATTTATTTAAATATGAGAGCCTTGAACGCGAAGTATAACTGTATGCTGGTTTTGTGGGGTTCGGAACTCCTCGAAGTTGATGGAATATTTGATTGAGTTTCCGGGAGATAGGAGGTTAATTCCTTACTCCGTGCTGTAAAATGTAATCGAGGCAGAACATCATTTCCGTAGCAGGAGATTTTCTTATTCATCCGGGTTTTTTCCTCCATATCATCTTCCATCACAAGCAGACAATAGAATAACTTATTTCCCCGCGTTACCTACTGCAGCAAGTCTACAAATACCGTACAAGCCAATCGATCTCACAACTCCCTTTCACAGTCCGTTCTAACATTTACCACCTTCGTTCGCTACATCTGTGATCGATGAATGAAAGCAACCACAGTGATTTATGTTCTAAGTACGCCGTGGCAAATTCGATGAATAAGCGCCATTTTGGCCGTAGGTGCAGAATCTAATGTTTTACTTGAGCTGCATTCAAGGAATTAAAAAAAATCCATAATATTTACTTGACATGCATCGCTTTCCTCACCATGGCTGACACTATTTGAGTAATGACTTGCTGCATACGAAATTTTGTTTCTGTGTTAAAAAGTCTTTCATTGTGTTCTTTAGTTGAATATGAAATGTGGTTGTTCTTTGTTCAAAAATATTGAAATGTTATTTTTTTCGGGAAACAAATACATCAATACTAATCACATACACACTGCTAAACAGTGGCCTCAATTATCTGTTAATTAGGCGTAGAATAAACTCAGAAACAGCCGAGCTTTTTCTCTCTTAATCGAGGTTTTTTTTTAAGCTATACCTCTTAGCGGGATCCTGGATTGAACCAGTACACTCGAAACGCAATCTAACTATTTCCCACATTTAACACTCCCTATAGAAATGATTATCGTGCACTTGATCGAAAGATCACTTCACTGAAAGTCAGTTGGCATCAAGAGATCGTTTCCCCGAAGAGTCACTTAAACGAAAGGTACATTTCACCAAAGGGTCTCTTTACCTAAAAATTCATTTGGTCGAAAGATCATTTCACCGAAGGATGTCTTCACCTAAAAATTCATTTAGTCGAAAGATCATTTCACCAAAGGGTCTCTTCACCTTTTCATTCATTTCGTCGAAAGATCATTTCACCGAAGGGTCTCTTCACCAAAAAATTCAGTTAGTCGAAAGATCATTTCCCAAAGGGTCTCTTCACCAAAAAATTCAATTGATCAAAAGATCATTTCCCAATGGGTCTCTTCCCCTTTTCATTCATTTCGTCAAAAGATCATTTCACCGAAGTGTCTCTTCACCAAAAAATTCATTTAGTCGAAAGATCCTTTCCCAAACGGTCTCTTCACCTTTTCATTCGTTTAGTCGAAAGATCATTTCCCAAAAGGTCTCTTCACCTTTTCATTCATTTCGTCGAAAGATCATTTCACCAAAGGGTCTCTTCACCAAAAAATTCAGTTAGTCGAAAGATCATTTCCAAATGGGTTTCTTCACCTTTTCATTCATTTCGTCGAAAGATCATTTCACCGAAGGGGCTCTTCGCCAAAAAATTCATTTAGTCGAAAGATCATTTCCCAAAGGGTCTCTTCACCTTTTCATTCATTTCGTCGAAATATCATTTCACCGAAGGGTCAGTTTATTAAAAACTTTTAAAAACTTTTAACTTTGCGATTTTCAACGCGGTGTCATAGTTAGCGCTCGTGAGATGGGCCATAGTATTTCGGAGGTTCGGATTTTCACTAAGTTCGGATTTTCACGGACGACCATTGCAAGGGTGTACCGTGACTACAAGAATTCCGGCAAAACCTCCAAACTACGATACCAGTGTGGCCATAAAAAGACATTGGGTGAACGTGACCGTCGTCGGCTGTCAAGAATCGTTTCACGCGATAGGCGTGCAACCTTCACTCAGGTATCATCGGAATTCAATGTTGGAGCCTCAACAAGCATCAACGTCCGGACTGTGCAACGTACCCTGCACGATATGGGCTTTGGGAACCGACGCCCAACTGGAGCCCTTTTGATGGGTACACGACACAGAGCTGTGCGCCTCGCTTGGGTACGGCAACACTGCCACTGGACACTTGATGACTGGAAACAAGTAGCCTGGTCTGACGAGTTGCATTTCCAACTGCATTGGGCAGATGGAAGGATTCGTGTGTGGCGCAAACCCCATGAAGCCATGGATCCCGCATGTCAACAGGGAACTGTACCGGCTGGGAGGGGGGTCCGTAATGGTATGGGGTGTGTTTAGCTGGACTTCACTGGGACCTCTGGTACGTCTACAAACTTCTGTGACCGGCCAACCCTATGTACGCATCCTTTCTTACGAGGTATTCCCGTTCATGTCCTGCATTCATGCTGATGGGTTGGGCCTGTTCCAACAGGAGAATGCAAGTGTCTGGACGCCACATTATGGTTAGAGGAGCATTCATCTAAGTTTGGGGTGTTGCCATTCTCATCCAAGTCCCCAGATCTGAACGTGATAGAGCACATTTGGGATGTCATGCAACGCGCTATCGAACACAGGAATCCGAGACCTCGGAATACACCCGAATTGTGGAACGCTCTGCAAGAAGTATGGTGTGCATTGCCTACAGCATATTTCCAGAAGCTAGTGGAGTCCATGCCTCGTCGTCTTTCTGCAGTCCGATACAATATGACTATTTCCTTTACCAACACGATACAATATGACTATTTCCTTTACCAACACGATACAATATGACTATATCCTTTACCAACACGACACACAACAAAAGTAGGGGAATGACTATTTCCTTTACCAACACGATACAATATGACTATTTCCGTTACCAACACGGCACAACAAAAGTAGGGGAATGACTATTTCCTTTACCAACACGACACAACAAAAGTAGGGGAATGACTATTTCCTTTACCAACACTACACACTGAAGCTCTTTAACTCTCATTGTATGACTGTTTCCTTTACCAACGCGACAATGGCCTCTTACAAAAAACAAGATCCGCATGGTTTGATGAGACGGGTGTAGAAGAAATTGACTGACTTGTAGAGAGCCCCGATCTCAACCCCATGGAACGCCTTTGGGAGGAATCGAAACACAGACTGCAAGCCAGGCCAAACCGCCAGACACCGGTGACCTACCTGACTACTACCCTTATAGAAGAATGGAAGGAGATTTCCGTTGCAACCTACCCAAACCTAGTGGAAAGCCTTGCAGCTGAATGATAGCTGTGATTGAAGAAAAGGGTGGCCGCCCCGGTGGCGCGGTGGTCTAAGCGATGGCTTCTGATCATTCGTTCGAGATGGGTCCGGGTTCGAGTCGTGGTGAGGCATGGACGTTGTGTTTGTCTTACGGAATGGGCTCTCTCCCTTTCCTGGAACCAGTGGCCCTAAATAATTAGGGACGGGCGACTGCTTATAGCCCACTGAACTGATCACGGTGGTCGTTAAACCTCCACACCCCCACCCCCTCCCAAAAAACAAGCTTGGATCAACTCGATACTAATTCCTTCCCTATTAAAGGTAGTTTGTGGAAAGGCAAGCGGACACTTCTAGAACAACACAAAAGAGTGTATATTACTTTTTTTATTTATTAGGAGCTTCACGATCACCGTGAGTAACTCAGTGGGCTATTAACAGTCGGCCGTCCCTAATTTAGGCTTACCAGTTCCAAGGAAGGGAGAGAAAGCCAGTGCTGTAATATGAAAATAACATCCGCGCTTCACCGGTATTCGAACCCGGGCCCATCTCGGACGAATGGTCATAAGCCAGCGCTTAGACCAATGCGTCATCGGGGGGGGGGGCATTTTATGGTGTTTAAAAAGTAGGTGCGTGTGTTTTTTTTTTTTGATTGGAGGTGTAGCGACCACCGTGAGCAACTCAATGGGCTATAAGCAGTCGCCCGTCCCTAATTTAGGGTCACTGGTTCCAGGGAAGGGAGAAAGCCAGTGCCGTAAGACAAACACAACATCCATGCCTCACCGGGATTCGAACCCGGACCCCCTACGGACGAATGATCAGAGGCCAGCGCCTTAGACCACTGCGCCACAAAAAGTAGGTGTTCTTCCATTGGTACGATACATTCATTTTGTGGTGTTTCAAAATATAGGGTGAGGTGTTTCAAAGTTCAGGGTGTACATCCATTGGTAAGATATATCCTTTTGTATTTTTTATCCATAGAAGTGTGTACCTTGTAGGGGATAAGGTATTCACTTCAAAAGTGTATACCCAAATTTTTGGTGTAATCTACTACGCAATTTTTAACAGCGTAATGACAAAAACTTTTGTCGTAAACACGATGGTTTTCAATCCAGACGCTGTAATTTTTGAGAACAATGTTTTCAAGTATTTCAAGTAATTTTGCGGACGTAGTTAAAATGATAGTGTTTGGGAATTTTAAATCAGGATACGAATATCAAGAAACAAACTGTATTCTACGTTTTTCTCTTCTCTTTTTTTTTTTTTTTACCATACACGAGACTTCACCATCGCTTCCACTCGACTTTCAATCAGGGTGATTTGCGATCCGTGGGTTATTTTTTGCCCGTTGCTCACGTAATTAGAAGAGAAGTGGTTGGTCGGAGACAGGAGCAGTCAATCAGCGGGGTGTTGATGATGATTATTATGCGAGACCACTGGCTGCGTTCCAAAATAACGTTCTTGTAATCTTACATTAGTGTGGTTAGCAGTTATTCTAGATCACGTGCTAGCTAGATGACCTGTGTAGTACTTTTGATACTCAGTTCTCCCCTCAAGAGGTTAACGCCATCGATGAGCGAAAATCACTTTTAAACACTTACCTGTGTGGTAGAAGCGATGGTGAAGTCCCGTGGAGTTTACATGCGCGAAAACCATTCATGTCCTATTCAGAAATGCTGACCGCTTTAGAAGACATAACGGCATTAGTTTTGGCTTCATATAATTTATCCGAGTTTCTTCACAAAACTCACGTTTTCTTGTTATTTGTGGTCTTATGATACCATATCTGTCTGCAGAGCACGCACTTTTGGCGCTAAAATTGGTCAAAAGGAAATTTCAAATTCGGTACCTACCCGGTGCGATGCTCCAGCAACTGCCATTGCATTAGAACGTAAAGTGCCGCCCCGGTGGCGCAGTGGTCTAAGCGATGGCCTCTGATCATTTGTCCGAAAGGGGTCGGGTTCGAACCCCGGCCAGGCATGGATGTTGTGTTTGTCTTACGGTACTGGTTCTCTCCCTTCCCTGGAACCAGTGACCCTAAATTAGGGACGGGCGACTGCTTATAGCCCATTGAGTTGCTCACGGTGGTCGTTAAACCTTCAATCAAAAAAAAAAAAGAAGCGATGGCCTCTGATCATTCGTCCGTAAGGGGTCCGAGTTCGAATCCCGGTGAGGCATGGATGTTGTGTTTGTCTTACGGCACTGGCTCTTTCCCTTCCCTGGAACCAGTGACCCTAAATTAGGGACGGGCGACTGCTTATAGCCCATTGAGTTGCTCACGGTGGTCGTTAAACCTCCAATCCTTGCCGCCCCGGTGGCGCAGTGGTCTAAGGCTCTGGCCTCTGATCTTTCGTCAGTAAGGAGTCCGGGTTCGAATCCCGGTGAGGCATGGTTGTTGTGTTTCTCTTACGGCACTGGCTCTCTCCCTTCCCTGGAACCAGTGACCCTAAATTAGGGACGGGCGACTGCTTATAGCCCATTGAGTTGCTCACGGTGGTCGTTAAACCTCCAATCAAAAAAAAAAAAAAAACAATCAGAAAAAAAAAAAAAGAACGTAAAGTTGTTTACGCAGCACAGAGGCCGTCTGCTACTAGGAATTCCCCGTTGCCAACTGATAAGCAGCGGCAGAGTAAAACTCTAAGCTTTGTGCCATCGTATTACAGCCAGCGGAAGAAGTAGTCATGTGACAAGGGAAAACTGATTCTGATTCTTCCAATCCGTTTCTCACTCTATGTATATATACACGGTTGAGTCACATTATTGTGACCATCTCCTACTTTTGACGTCAACAGCGCGTAGCCAATGAAAGAAGGCACGTGACGTGAGCTGGCTTGGAGGGTATATAAGGTGTGCTGTGGGCAATCTGAAAGCATAGAGCCACGGATGGCCTAGTGGTTAGCGAGTCAGACTATCAATGCAAGGTCCTCTGGTTCGATCCTGGGCTGATCTTTCAGAGATGGTGTGATTTACTAACAATCGCTGAATATCCACCGTGCATCGGACGAGCACGTTAAGTGACGGCCCCCAGGCTGGACCCGCTGGTAAAATGAATGGGTATCCTTTCCTATGCCCCCCCTCTAAAGTTCTCTAATTGCAACATCGTACTTGTATGGTGGCGCCATCTACTGTACTCTAATCTCACTACAAACTGTTCTGTCAAAGTCGCTAGACTTGCTCTCATTCCTTCCGTTTCTGTGTCCTGCCCAAAAGGCGATCTCGCTGTAGGTGGCTGGGACCTAAACTCTACTCACTGTGGACGGAAGTCCTACAAGAAAATGATAAAGACTATCATATGAAAGCATATCACTAGTCGCTGTCATGGATAAAAGGAGTGATTTATCAGATTTGCAAAATGGATGATTATCGGCTTTCGGGCTTAGGTTGGCAGTATTTCTGAAACCGCGCAGTTTGTGAACTGTTCGCTTGCTGCTGTGGCTAAAGTGTTATCGTGATTGAAGAAATGGCACCATTGCGAATAAGCGATGTGGAAACTGTGGATCACCACATGCCATTTATGTGAGAGGTGAACGTCGGCTTCGAAGGTGCGTAAGAGCCGGTCGACACGTGACAGTGCAGCAACTCACTGACTAAATAAACCAGGGGTCTACCAAAAGCGTGTCTAAAACGACAATTCAGCAAACCCTGCTGCGTATGGGGCTCCGATGCAGACGGATGGTCACTGCACCTATGCTAACGGAGGTGCTTCGGTAGAAAAGGTTTACATTTACACGGCACTATCAGAATTGGATCTCCGCTGATTGGCGAACCATTGCCTTCTGCCGTGAGTCACGTTTTCTGCTTTATCGAACGGAAACATCGCAGAACAAAACACTATTCAACCACTGCTGGAAGAACATAAGCTGGAGGAGGCAGCGCTATGGTCTGGGGAATGTTTTCGTGGCATTCTTTGGATCCACTCATACCTGTAGAAGGCACTATGGGCCGCCCCGGTGGCGCAGTCGTCTGAGCGATGGCTTTTTATCATTCGTCCGAAAGCGGTCCGTTTTCGAATCCCGGTGAGGCATGGATGTTGTGTTTGTCTTACGGCACTGGCTCTCTCCCTTCCCTGGAACCAGTAGCTCTAAATTAGGGACTGGCGACGGCTTATGGCCCATTGAGTTGCTCACGGTGGTCGTTAAATCTCCAACAATCAAAAAAAAAAAAAAGGGCATTATGGACAGAATTTGTTATTAATCCATCCTTGCAGACCACGTGCACCCATACAGGCTGATTGTCTTCCCTGGGACGGATGGGATCTTCCAGCACGACAGTGCGACGTATTGCACAGCTAGAAATGTCAGAGAGTGGTTGGAAGAGCACGATGAAGATTTCAAAGTATTTCACTGGTCCCCTACTTCCCCAGACATGAACCCAATTGAGCATGTGTGAGACCACCCCGATCGTGTTGATCGCTCTATGGATCCTCTGCCACGCACCCTCCAACAGCTGTCAGATGCACTGTAGTCAGCATGGCTCCACATACCTGTGAACACCTTTCAGCACCTTATTGAGTCATTACCAGTCCGTCTAGCTGCTGTCCGCGCTGCACACGGTGGTTACTCTGGATATTAGCTGGTGGTCACAATAATGTGACTCGACCGTGTGTATACATATTTTTTGTCACGCGTGACTGTCTCTTCGACATCTTTTTTTTCTTGGGGAGGGGGAGGGGTTGGAGGTTTAACGACCACCATGAGCAACTCGGTGGGTTATAAGCAGTCTCCCGGCCCTAATTTAGGGCCACTCGTTCCAGGGCGGGGAGAGAGCCAGGGCCGTAAGTCAGACACAACACCCATGCCTCACAGGGATTCGAACCCGGATCCGTCTCAGACGAATGATCAGAAGCCATCGTTTAGACCACTGCGCCACCATGTCGGCCTGGTAGACTTTACGAATAGATTTTACGAAGATTAAGTAGCCGACCCCGTGACGCTGTGGTCTAAGCGCTGGCTTCTGATCATTAGTCCGAGATGGGTCCGGGTTGGAATCCCGGTGAGGCATGGATGTTGTTTGTCTTACGGCACTGGCTCTGTCCCTTCCCTGGAACCAGTGGCCCTAAACTAAGGGCCGGCGACTGCTTACAGCCCATTGAATTGCTCACGATGGTCGTTAACACCATCGTGAGCAACAAAGTTGTGACGTCATAGCCTGATTTTTTTTTTATTATTATTTAACCCGAAATAAAAAAAAATCAGGCTACGACGTCACAACTAGAGCTTCCAGGGCGGACGAGCAGGAGCGTTGGAAAAGAATAGATGACTTATTTGTAACGTACAATGGTTTGACATGCCCGACGTATGGCTGATATTTTGTGGTTCACAGCAACCCATCCTACCTGATATCAAGCCCTCGGCCACCTGGTCGAAAGGCAGATGCCCTAACCACAAGGTCACACTCTGCCCTGTCAGTTGCAGTAAGAACACCACGAAATCCTCAAAAAGATCTAGAACCTTTCAACCTGTAACTCGCTGAGTCTTTTAGAAAGGGGAAGGAAAGGTTTGACGGCAATTTGCCGTCACTGTAAGAAAGGAATTACGGAAAGGTTTCAGAAAATTCAGCATTTTCTTGGCGTAAGAGAAATCCGTGAAATTTTATTTCACAGATTTCTCTTTCTATTTCACGTTGTATCAGAAATATGCTTCGTTAATTCACGAATGAAATGACGGAAAGTGGCTCGTGAATTTGAGAATTTTTTTAGTATAATGAATAGAGTTTATTTACATTAAGTTGTAACGTACCAGGAGATGTGACGTACCTGCCAGAAGGACGCACACGACATAAAGGCAGATAGGAATCAGAATAAAACGTCCGCGTTGCTCAATTGGTAGAGTGACTTATTCCGGAATGAGGGGATCCGGGTTCGAATCCTGGCGTGGACAAAAATGACGGAGAAATTTACTTCGTTATAAAGTAAGCTCCTAATTTCATGATTTGAGGTACTGCTTTATCGAGACCAGTCTTCATCCTAAGGGTTCGCTTTTGAAAGGATGGAATTTTTTTTCTGTGTTCGCACAGATACCTCATATTGAACTTGCATAAATTATAACAGGATTGAAACAGGCTTTAGTACCATTTTTTCTCCAACTTTGCGCGCCCTGTGCAAATATGCAGTTGGGGATGAAATGGTAATAGGAAGTTTCAAAGTTTTGGATTTTTCAGAAACATTTTTGTAATTTCTTTTACGCATAGAGAGAAATACTGTTTTTTCTTTTCCTTCCTTCAGACAAACAAAATCAAATCATTTTTTACTTCAAAGAAATCAGATTAAATTACTGAATAAATTAGCTTTGCAGTGAGTTTTTCTCATTAAGCTATCGTCGTAGTTTCGTCGTAGTTGCGTACATAAGTGAGAATGGAATGTGTCTCTTTGCTATTGGGTGTTCCTAATAATTTGGTACTTCCGTTTGTTCAAGTACATAATGTGAAACGCTGAATATAATATCAATTAAAACATTTTTTTTTTTTTTTTTGGAAAATACTAACTTATTATAGAGCAGCAAAAATATTATTTTTTGTCAGAAATCTAGACAAACATTCAGTTCTTTAAGAGACACACAAAGAAAGCGCCCACTCATTTAGCGTGTGTGGGAGAAATGCTTTGGAGTCATAGTCCAATATTTAATGGTAGGGACAGAGAACGAAGTGCTCTTCGCTTAAGAAAAGTCTGAACGAGTGGCAAACTTCATCCGAAAACGATCTTAGAAGTAAAACCTTAAAGCGAATATATGGAGTTGGAAACGAAATTTCTCTAATCACTTGATGAGTCAAGTGCTGCGCCGGATTGCCCTTCAAGAGATGAAACTTTATGGGCTCTCTCTCTCTCAGCCACACATTAGAGTTCCAATTCAAGCTTCAAAATGGCTCGTAACCTGCTGTTTGTTTTGTTCACGACCTTAGTAGCTCCCTTCTCTTGCTTACAGGGTCATTTCCCTCGAAGTTGGAAACCAGCCAACGACTAGACCGTTTTCGAAACGGGAATCGATCTGTTTTGCACATCTTCGCGGTCTTCCTTCTTATTCCCCAGTCTTATTTTTTCCTCCGATATTCTCAAACTTACATAAACTTCACAGCTTTACAGCGCTTTTCGAAAAGGCTGGGTTGTTTGTATTTCCGTATATTTTCATTCCGTTTCCTTTAGGGAAGAAAGGTACTAATATTTCTTTTCCCAGTAATACCTTGAACTAAAAGCAAAAAATAGATTTCCCAAAATGCAACGCGTTCTTATCGGAATGCGAATTTCTTTTAAAATTGATTTTGCATAAAATAAAATCCTCCATTTTAACAAAATGCCATTTAACTGAATTTTAACGTGTGTGTTTTTTGTAGCAATATATTCACACATATGCGTTTATATCAAGGGCGGCGGAAAAGTGAGGTTCGTTGACCGGGCCCGATATTTCGAATCATAGTGCCCACCCACCCTTCCCGTTTCCCGGAACAAACAGAAGAAAAACATTGCCTAAGGAGCTTTGTTAGGGATTAGGACCACCTGACAACTTAGGGACCGTCCATAAAGTACGTCCGTGATCTTTTACTATTTTTAGACTCCCCCATGTCACATTTTGTCCGATTGTTGACACCTCTCCCCTTCCCTAAAAAATACGTCCTCATTCCCGCTACTCCTTTTATTTTTGACAATTGCTTTTAGAAGTCCGTTGAGAAACAGAAAGAAAACATGTAATCATTTAAAGGAATCTTCCATATTTTTACACTTTTTCTCCAGAAAATATTTATTATTTAGGCATTAATTTATTCCCAAACGCTACCCGGACTTTAACATTCTGAAATAAAGATCTACAAATGAACGCACGCATTCAAGGTTTTCAAAAGTCTCGCTCATACCATCCACAAAACACGACAGATTTGGTAGTACAAATACGAGAACTTAATATTAATTTTCTGATTTAGCTAAATATCATCAGAAATCTGTAATATTTCATACTTTTTTAACTATCGAAAGAAGAAAAGAAGAGAAAACCAAACGAAGACATACCATACATTATATTTTTGCTACTGGTCGCCCGAATTACTACACCCCCCCCCCTCCCATGTCACATTTGGTCCGGTTGTCAGGAACCCTTCTCCCCCTGTAATCTCGGACGTACTTTATGGACGGCCCCTTACCTAGAGAAACTTTCTAAGGCACATCACAACAAAAAAGCGCACATTTGCCAAATAAAAGAAAATAGAAACAAAAATCTGGGCTAAAATTATTGAAATTATTGACCGAGCCCTGGCGGGTTCGCCACCACTGGTTTATATACGCATCTTTCATTAGGAATATTGCTAAAATCGGTTTGTTTCTGTTTAAATCGGTGCACCTTAGGAGTGTTTTATTATACATGTGCGAGGGACAGAAATCACCGCTAAATCCGGGCCCTCGTTAAAAGCCGTATTGGGCTTAGAATATGCAAATACGTTTGTTTTATGTCCATAATAACTGGATGTGATTCAAACATTCAATTAAATATGAGTGGTGAGATGCTTACAGAGAGGTTTTTTTTAGTTCAAGTGGAAGGAAAGAAAGGTGGAGGAAGGCCAAGGATATCATGGGAGGAGCAGATTCAGTAAAATCTGCATGAGAGAAAGATAATTAGTATTAAATACGAAAGGTCTTGTTTGAGATCTGTGACGATTGCCCGTAAAGCTCGAGTTGGGTGCCTAGATCGCTGTAAATGGAGACTTTTTATCCATCAACAACAAGTAAAATCTAGTTCCATCAGTTTTAAATTTTAATCTGGCAGATGGGCTTTCTTTGGGGAGCTAACCTTTACATTTCAGATAGCAGCTTACTGATATGAATGTACACTGAAGAGCAGTTGAATTAGAGATACCTGTCTACTAACGTGTAGCACCACCTTTCGCCCTGATGACGGCGGCGATTCGTCTTGGCATGGACTCTACAAGACACCGGAAGCGTTGGGAAACCATACGGATCCACGACCCCTAAACAAGCTCCCACAGTTCACGAAGATTTGATGGAGGGTCGAACATCTTTCTCGATGGCATCCCAGATGTGCTCGATGGGAGTGAGGTCAGGTGACCTAGCTGGCCAAGGTAGCGAGGTTCGTCGGTGGAGTATTCATCCAACCATTCGGATACAATTCGGAAGCTGCATTGTCTTGTTGTAGGATGAGGTCCCAGTGGAATGTTGAAGACCCACAAACGGGAGCAAATGGTCGTCCAGGATATCCCGGTAACGTTAACCTGTGAGGGACTATGTCACACGTACCAGGGGTCCCATTTTAGTCCACGTAAACAGTCCCCAGACGAGAATGCCACCCCCACCAGCTTGAAGAGTACCCTGCTGGCAAGAAGGATTCATCGCTTCATGTGGTTTGCGCCGTACTCGTATCCTGCCATCCGCATGTACCAACGTAAATCTCGACTCATCAGTCCAGGCAATATTTTTCCATATGTTTAGGGTCCAGTGGCGATGTTCCCGCGCCCAAGCTAATCTTTGCACCCTGTGTTGTGCGGTCAGCAGTGGTACCCTCGTGGGACGATGGCTTCTGTACCCCATAGCGAGGAGATGGTTCTGGATGGTGTGGCTGCTTACACGTTTTTGTGCACCAGCGTTAAATTGCCGAGTGATTTCTTGCACTGTGGCCCGTCTATCCGCTGTTACAATGCGAGCTAGCCGACGATGACCCCCTCATCCGTACGCTGCTGTCCACGGCAGTTGGCCCTTGCAGGGATGGTTTTACCGCATTCGATGTACTGACGGTGCACCCGTGACACCGTCGCTCGTGAAAATCCCAGTGCCTGCATGACTTCCGAGATGGAGTGACTCATTCGTCGGGCCCCGACAATTTGTCCACGATCAAATGCGCTTAGATCCTTCGTCTTATCCATACTGCGTCCGACTCTTACTGATTCCCGTCGCATCACTGCTTATATTGTCGGATTGCTGCATACGTCATGTCCTTTCCGTTTACAGGGCTGCCCACAGCGTCACATTTGGATAACGCCAGTTGTCTCTAATTCAATTGCTCTTCAGTGTATGTAACTACAGTAGCAAAAATTAAAATAAAATAAGCACATACATGAAAATCCTGAAGCAGACATCACGTAGAAGTATTTTTCACAAAAAATCCAATGCTCCTTGGTTTGTTTTATATTTACTCAAAGAATAGCACACAGGTGCGTTAAATACCTCATCACCGCTGCAGTCTTCAAAAAAAAAAAAAGATTTTTTGTCAAAATCAGTGAGCCGCCCCCGGTGGCACAGTGGTCTAAGCAATGGCTTCTAATTATTCGTCCGAAATGGGGTCCGGGTTCGAATCCCGTATAGGCATGTGTAACGTACCAGGAGATGTGACGTACCTGCCAGAAGGACGCACACGACATAAAGGCAGATAGGAATCATAACAAATGTCTGCGTAGCTCAATTGGTAGAGCAACTTATTCCGGAATGAGTGGACTCGGGTTCGAATCCTGGCGCGGATAAAAATGACGGAGAAATTCACTTCGTTATAATGGCGCCCGAACTATCCGGTTGACCCGACTGTTCACGATCTCGCAATGGTGTGATGTTGTTTCCACACCGCGAGATAGGAAAAATAAGAGCAGCACTTCGAAAAAAATAAAAAATAAAAAAAAATAAGTGGGAGATGATGTAACGTACCAGGAGATGTGACGTATCTGCCAGAAGGACGCACACGACGTAAAGGTAGATAGGAATCAGAATAAAATGTCCGCGTAGCTCAATTGGTAGAGCAACTTATTCCGGAATGAGTGGACCCGGGTTCGAACCCCGGCGCGGATAAAAATGACGGAGAAATTCACTTCGTTATACATGTATGTTGAGTTTGTCGTATCCATGGCTCACTCCCTTTCCTAGAACTAGTGGCCCTAAATTAGGGACGGGTGACTGCTTATAGCCCACTGAGTTGCTCACGGTGGTCGTTAAACCTCCATAACAAAAAATCAGTGACTGTTACTTACGACGGTGACCGAGTGTTCTCCTTTTCGGATTCTTCACTGACCTTAGCAGTTTCTGACGAGTTAACTGCCTCTTTGTTTTCTTTTCATACGAAACAAGCCATATTTTTTACATATTGCAACATTTTATTTTTAATTTTCTAACTCTGGAATGATGGCTGCTTTGTGGTTTATGGATAACACTTTTCTTAGACATTTTGTCACTCATAAGTTTGGGATTTCTTATGATGTCACGTGAGACTGAGCTCTGTTTCGCTACACACATAAAACAAAAGCAGCGCCGATCTTCCCAATGCAGCGCTCGCTCGAAGATAAAGGGTACAAAGGACACAGTTCTAGGAATTGTTATACCCTATTTCCCTTCCCTCGATGTCCTCATTACATTACTTCCCTATCCTTTTCTGCAATCATCGCTCTGAAATCCACGTACAGTCCTCCCATCCTATTTTTTATGGAGGACTCCACGCGCGTGAAGTTCTCCGATCCCATTTTTGCCTAGGAGCAGGTCGTCTGCTTTCAACTCTGGTGAAGATACTCCCACGCAGGGCCGTAGCCAAACTCTGTACTTAGGGCAGGCTCAATAAAATTTAGGGCATCCTCAAAAAAGCTATATACTTTTTTCCTTTTTTTGAGCATTACTGAAATTTTACAAATTTCAACTCCAGATTAAGTACCTTATCTAGGTACATCAGGTACAAAAGTACCATTTTTGATTAACATAAATAAAAAAAAAAACAAGAAGCATTATGTGAAATAAAAATACATTTATAATCGTTTCTTACCAATAGAAAATCAAAATAGTTTTAGTCGTCGGTTCTTCTGACCATTAAATTTTCTCAAAAGTAAGTCCATGACAAGAGTTTATGTGCGGTTTTGTTGGAATGCAAGAAGAGTCAAATTCGACATTCGTTGGTGGAACATCAAAAGCCGCTGTGCGCAGTTAATTATCGTTAAAACAGAAAAAGTGGATTCACAAGTAGCCGTACTATACAGCAGAAAGCCCTGGCTGTGGCTAATAAATTATAAGTATTTCTGATTATAAGTACTCGCTGCTTAAGAATTTCATCAAAAATTATTGAATTTGGGTTTTCTTTCTTCTGGGTTTGTGTGAATCTGTTGACTACTACAAATTCTTCTGGAGATGGAAGTTTGACACATAAAGTTTGCAAATATTTGACTTTGTCTAAATCAATATTTTCGTCTTCAAATGCAATTAGGAGTTTTTCATTTTCTACGAATCATTGGCACGATAGGCGCAAAATGTTTCAGGACAGGCTGAGCCTGCCCTGGCGTCTCCCCTGCCTACGGCCCTGCTCCCACGGCACAACTCCTTGGAATGGGTGGCGGAGAGAATGTGTTGCACAACTCGCTTGTTGAGAAAATAGACTGAAATCTGGTGCATGTAATAGTATTACTAACAATAGTCCCCCACTGAAATCAAGAGCTTACGACATCGTTTTACCCAACATATCGGGAAAACTGCGGACTCTTGTTTGGCTCAGGATCTCACAGCTTGTTTAACTTCACCTGTATCCACAAAATGTTGACCACGAGGAGTTTTCTTCGTGAGATAGAATAGAGGGGAAACCAGAAGGTGCCAAATCACAGAGATGTAGAAGTTGTGTAGGATTACTGTCCATGCCATTTTGGCAGTCGCCCGAGATGTTTCAAGGAGTTGTGAGGTCAAAGGATCAAAGGACAGAGCGATGAAGCATATCTGAGTGTCTTCTGGCAGATAGCTTCTTTGAGCTTCTATAGTAACAGAGTATATCGAGAACTGATGACAGTGCCAGCTTATTCAAGAAATTGAAAAAATAATGATGGATTCTGACATCCCATAAAACTGTCCCTGTCATTTTTATGTTGAACGCTGTGTTTTCAGCTTCTTAGATCTGTTGGACGTTTTGTGTCGCCATTCTATAGACAGCGCTTCTTTCTCTGGGTCATAAAAGAATATCCAGCCTTCATCTCCCGTAACCAAATCGGAAAGAATTATCCTGGTTAGCCTCAGGCATTCTTATCATATCTTTGCACACTTCAACCCTTTGGTCCCGATTTACCCGAGCTAATTGGAACGGAATTCACTTTTTACAGACTTTCCGATATCTCAGATCATGAATCATTGTTTCCAAAGCACTATGTTTACAGTGTAATGCATCACAGAGCATCCGAGTCGTCACCCGTTGATCACTCCAAATCAGTTCTTCAACTTGTCGTTGATCACTCCAAATCAGTTCTTCAACTTGTCGTTGATCACTCCAAATCAGTTCTTCAACTTGTCGTTGATCACTCCAAATCAGTTCTTCAACTTGTCGTTGATCACTCCAAATCAGTTCTTCAACTTGTCGTTGATTCTCGTCTATGACTGCAGCTGAATCTTCTCACTTCCTTGTTTGTTAGCCATCGAGGGTTTCTTTTTTATGTTTATTTGCTTGAAACCCCTTTATCCGTCTTTTGACATTCCAATTTCGATTTTCCTGCATTTTTATGAACATTTTACAGCTTCATGTGTGGATCATCGTTTCTTCGCAATCTTCCATTTGCAAAAAACTCCATGACATATCTTTGCTTTTGGCGAATATCCGTCCTTTACCTTGACCAATCTAAACACAAAAGGTGTACATTTACTCAGAAATTCGATCTGGACTTATGCGAAGTTTCAAGTAAATGAGATGTTTCCAAAATTGCACGAGTGATTAGCAAAAGGTATTACGACAACATACTACAAAGTAGATCACAATTTATAGAAGTTAAATTTAAAATCAACTATGAATATTATATTTTTTTTTATAAGCGGTGTTATAAAACAACCGTCGTGAAAGAAGCAGCCCTGCATTTCTAATTGTAAAAAAAAAAGCATTTCTCTCGTGCTCTCCCTTATTGCTCTCTTCCGCTTTGTGAAAAATTGCATTTGTTTCTTTTCGTTTCTAAGAGACGCCACACATCACTACTTTGGAGCCACTGATTCCAGAAAAAGAACAGAACTGGCGCCTTGAACAAGCGCACCACATATACTTCATCCGGGACTCAAATCTCTTCCCTCTGACCACACGGCAACCTGCCAGTTGAGACTGTCTTCTACTTTAACTGAGAAAAATGTAATACTGATAAAAATATGGAAACGTGAATTCAGGAAAAGAATTTGCTTAAGAATTGGGTATGTTGGGAGAAAGCAGGTGGTTGGTTGGTTGGTCGGTTGATTGATTGTTATGGCGCAAGTGCCATGTTTGGCCAAAGTGCGTTAGACACAAGACTGTCAAAGAAAGATATTTAAAAATGTGGTATAAGAGTTAAAAGCTGGCTGATGCCATAAAAGTGAAAAATCAGAAGAAAAACGAAGGAGGGACATAAAAATGGTAAACAAAGGAAATAGAACGACAAGCTAAACTCCGGCGCTGGCGCATACTCACAACCTCAACAACCTTCAACTGAGGCGGGGGCATTTCAAGATAACAACAAAAGCTAAAAATTGGGAAAATATAAGATATATCTCTTCTCGGGCCGTGGGGTCGCCACTTCCCATCAGCTGGATGAATCCCTGCGGTGAGATAATCACCCAAAGACGAGAAAGCAAAATAATCCCTCACAAGGTCAGCTCGGGGCGTGGGGCGCCACTACCCCAAATAACTGCAAAACCAGTTATCCTGGTGCGGGGGAGAAAGCAGGTGATAGTAGATTGTCGTTTCAAAACTTCCGTGAATGAGAGAGCCATTGGGTAGAAGTTAATTTCGTTAAATGGGCTTTTTAAAAGTCGAGAAACCTACGTGAGATACGAAACAGAACGAAACCCTTCTTCATTTTACTAAATCGTTTTTGTTATAATTATCTTTGTGTAGCACTGAAACGACGTAGAGAGACGTATATCTACGTATTAAATTGTATATCATCATCATCAACCATTATCAATCCACTGCTGGACGAAGGTCTCCCCAAGTTTCCTCCACAACGGTCTGTCATGTGCCAGTCTCCTCCATGTCACTCCCGCATACTTTCGAATTTCATCCACCCATCTCCCATGTGGTCTTCTTCTGTTTCTTTTCCTGTCCCTTGGAATCCAATCTAAAATTTCGACTGTCCATCGATGGTCTGTTCTTCTGGCAGTATGTCCTGCCCATTGCCATTTTCAGTGATTTTACTCTGATCATGATGTCTTCCACTCTTGTCATTTTTCTGATCCACAAGTTCCTCTTCTTATCTCTCCTGGTTACACTAAGCATGGCCGCCCCAGTGGCGCAGTGGTCTAAGCGATGGCCTCTGATCATTCGTCCAAACAGGTTCGAATCCGCTGTGGCATGGATGTTGTGTTTGTCTTACGGCACTGGCTCTCTCCCTTCCCTGGAACCAGTGACCCTAAATTAGAGACGGGCGACTGCTTATAGCCCAATGAGTTGCTCACGGTGGTCGTTAAACCTTCAATAAAAAAAACAAAAAACACCAAGCATGCACCTCTCCATGCTGTTTGAGTTGTCTGCAGCCTTTGTATGGCTCTTTTAGTTAAGGTCCACGTCTCTGCACTCTACGTGAGCACTGGAAGGATGCATTGATCAAACACTTTTCTTTTAAGACATATTGGCATATTGCTCTTGAAAATTATGCTGTTTCTTCCAAAAGCTCTTCAGGCAAGTTTTATACGCCGATTAATTTCTTCATCAATGTGACCCTCACTTGATATCTGATGTCCAAGATAAAATTACGCATCTGTTATCTCCAGCTTTTCTCCATCAATCGATAAATCTTCATTTCTTGTAAAAGCATTGTACAACGCTTTTGTCTTCTGAAAGTTCATTTTTAGTCCCACTTCTTTACTCTTGTCAGCAAGTTCCTGGATGATACTCTGCAGCTCTGATAGGGTAGTTGCAAAAATGACTAAATCATCAGCAAAACGAAGGTGAGTTAGATAATCTCCATTAATCTTTATGCCTTTGTTTTCCCAGTTCAGTGATTGAAAGACATTTTCCGATGTGGCATTAAAGAGCTTGGGAGATATGGTATCACCTTGTCGCACTCCCTTTCCAATTCTCCTATACGGCTACTTAAGTACAACCCCGCATTTTTCCGATTTTCAAATAATTGTGTCGGTGTTGCGAACGTTAGTCAACTCTGTACCTCAAGCCTATCCAAGTTACGTACGTTTTCAAGATGGAAAGTCAGCGACCAAAAGTGCTAGGTTCTTGACCGATTAACTTCTCGTATCAAATCTACACTCAATGGATAAAGCATTAGAGATACCTAACTAATGACGTGTTGGTCCTCCTCTAGCGCGAATAACAGCTTGTACTTACGAAGGCATCGAGTCCACCAGATGTCGGAGGGTTTCTGGTGGGCATGCCAGCCATGCCTCTTGCAGCATTGTCCACAATTCTTCCCGAAACGTCGGTCCAGGATCCATGGATCTGATGCTCCGTTCCACAGCATCCCAGAGAGCTTCCACAGGGTTTAAATCCGGTGACCTTGTGGGCCAATGGATGACTCCAAACTCAGATGAGTGTTCCTCTAACCATGTCTGGGTGTTGCGACCCGGTGGTGCGGTGCATTGTTCTTCTGAAATAGACAATCAGCCGCAAGATGCGCTAAGACCGTGAAAGCGTGTATGTGATCAACCAGCACATGCTTATAGCGCTCAGCAGTTAAGAACCTCTCCAAATATACTAAGTTTCCTAATGTATCCCATAAAAAAAGGTCCACAAACCATCACAGAGCCACCACCGCCTAGAACAGAGGCAACTTGGCACCATAGTTTCATGCCGTCGACGACTCACCTGCACCCTTCCGTTAGCTCGATACAGCTGAAAACGGGACTCATCTGACCACACGACGCGGCGCAATGGTACAGTTCTCATGATTCCGGTACCAAGCTGGAGGTAATGTCCGATAACGAGCAGTCAATAGCGGCACACGAGTAAGGCGTTGGCTCCCGAAGCCCAGAGTATGCAACGTGCGCCATGTTGTTTGCTTGCTGACGCTTCTTGGGTCTTCGACATCTAACACGGAACTGATTTGCGCTGCCGTTGACAAGCGGTCGGCCCGTTCGAGCCTGAATATTGTACGTCGATCCTGGTCGACAATGGCGTGTGGTCTGCTACCGCTCGTTTTCTGGGCGCTGGCACGTCCGTCGATGGTATATTCGCGGTACACCCTTGATACGGTTGGCCTCGGGAACTTCAGGTTTCTTACCACTTGGGCGATAGAATGACCCATCTGTCTTGCGCCGAAAATGCGTCCACGATCAAAGTCACTCAGATCACCATGATTACATATATTCCTGGATTGAGATACACTATTGGGAAGCCGTGCTGTCAGCATATTTATCGCCTATGAAAAATAGACAGATCCATTATAATGGAACAGGCCCGTTTGAGTCTGTTCCACTTTTCTCGGGGGATGTCCATGGGAATTGGTCATCACCCCTGTCTTTTATGTTTTGTGTATTGAGTATATTTCTGAAATGCTCAGCCATTTTGCAAATTTGTCTTAAATAAGAATTTTCTACATAAATAAAGTGGATTCTGTACTATAATTATGTTACTCTTCGCTGTAAAAGCCAGGAACTACGTTTCGTAGCGGAGGTATCTCAATCCAGGACGTTTCGTAGCGGAGGTAGCTGACCGTACCTAGCACTCCACTGTAGCAAAGTCTTTTCTAGTATCTCTGTTAGTAGTAAATAATATAGTTTCTTTTTAAGTTTCGGGGCTTAAAGATCACCATTTGAAACACTAAGAGCTATGAACAGTCACCAGTCCCTAATTTGCGGCCACTGGTTCTACAGGACGATCAAACAACACCACCCGTGCTTCCGGGACTCAAACCTGGGCCCAGATTGGACGACTAGATGTAAACTTACGTCTTTGACCACGTGGTCGCCGGGACGTACTAAATATTTGCTACCCAGTGTCGATTAGTCCTTCAAGCATCATATCTAGCGAATTTCCGCTTGGGTTTTTGCAATATTGTTAACCGTTTTTCATGCACACAAACGGTACGTCAGAAATACAACCTCAATGTCGAGCAGTTCAGAATCGTAAGAGTTGTGCCTGGGTTCGACTACCCTATGAGGGATGGGTAGTCTGCTTGTTCTAGGGTGAGCACTCATTTCCTTACCCCAAACCAGTGGCCCTAAATTATGGACGGACAACGGTTTTCTGCCTTAATGCTCATAAATGTCATTAAACTGCGGAACAAAAAAACAAAAAAATGTAGTAACTTGGTACTTTCGGTAGATAACTTATGCTATGCATCTGTCGCATTCCGAGATCTTTGTGGGTGTGAAATAAAACGAGTAATTCCAGACTATGCATTTATTAACGTACAAAACACTGCATTTATTCGGATCACTCACGACCACACCGAGCCACAGTCCAGTACATATTAAGTGGAATTAAATCATAACAACAAGCTATAAGGTTTTCTAATTCCTGATATTCAGCGGTACTTAGTTAGCTGGATTAATTAATATTGAATATTATTGTTGTAAAACCAACGAAAGTAATATGTGAGTCATAAAATAAATATATACTAAACTGTGGCTGAGGCAAAAGTAAGTATTTCAAAAACAATATTTATTATTATTATTATTATTATACAGTATAACATTCAGATTTAGACGAACGTAAGAAACGACACCGTTGAAATGTGATGTAGCTGCGAAGTCCATCTGCGCATGCGCCATCTAATATCTGACCTCAAGATAGAAAGAAAAGCTGAATCGCAAGTGTGTTAATGAGAGGTATTGGTACCTTACGGTCTAGCATACCTACAGATCACACCCCATCGTGTTATACATCATTTTAAAGCTCTCGTGAAAGTCGTCCTCCTCCCCATTCCTTGGGGGAAGGGTTGAGAGGAAGCCAAAAGTCGCTACGGCGCAAAGTTTGCATAGCAACAAAAATGCATTTCTATAACGACTTTTACCAAGGTGAAAATACTCCAAAATACGTGGCGACAGTTAATAAATAAATACATCCTCTTTCCACGTTCCAGAAACACACAGTATCCGAGATATTGTTCTCTCTCTCTCTCTCTCTCTTTTATCTCGTCCGTCCGTGACGGATTGAGTCCCGCGAAGACGATTATGCGCCTTCGAGGGTTACTGGCAAATTAATGTAGTCGGCTTGCCATTCCTCTGCTGTATGTGGGCATGGGACAAAGTGCGTCCGGGACCGACTTCACAGTGAACCATATACATATTCGCGTCCCTGGGCCCAGGGAGTCAACGGAAAACCCCGGAAAAACCGCTGACTAGATGGCTGGGAGGACTGGGATTCGAACACCCGACAGAAATGTTCGCCTCACACACTGCACACAGCGCGTTAACCAACTCCGCCATGCCGGTGGTGAGATACAGTTACATTTATGTAAAACGTGATGAAATAATTTTCCGCGATAACTTAGTGTCAAATATATTCTTGAGTAACAATGAAATTAATTGTTGTTGCGTCACTGATTAACTATTGTTGCGTCATGGAACATCATTTAAAAATTAGATGGGTTTGACTACTTCCGTTACCCATTTTCGTTGCATTGAAATTTTTTACTTTGGATTTACTTTATCGGAAAAGATGCATAGCATCAGAACTGCTACTTTCCGTAGGCACAGACATAAAACGTTTTGGTAGCCTGCTATCGATCAAGTGTGAGTAACGTGTGTTTGAAACGAGCACGCAATTGGTCAGCGCCAGACGTCCAATTAGAAACGAATTAGGCAGATACCTTGCCTGTCACGAATTACTAGTACTTCCGTTACCCATATCCGTTGCATCGAAATTTTATGCATGGGATTTATTTTACTGCTGTTAGGAAAGACGCACAGCATAAGAAAAGGAAGAAAGAAGCATCAGAATAGGTATAGTGCATTATAAATCGCATTTGCAAATATAACCTGAGTTTGTTTGGAAACAAAGGTATACAGTCCGTTATCCTGCTTACTTTCTTTCAATATACTTATTACCACGCCCAAAAGTCCTCTAACTAAAGCTAGCGAACTCTAACTCATGGGCAAGATAAAACGATTAGGTCGTGAAAAACAAATGCGTGAGCCCACTAAATCCGAAATTTGAACCAGACATGTATCTCACTTAGCAGAGCAGCCTGCACTTGCAACCGTTCCCTCTTCTCGGTGAGCTACGGTAGTAGCTACCGGGAAGGCAGGGAAGGTGGTTACGCTCCGAGAATGGTCATTCCAAAGGCGTACATACATGCTCTGGCGGGTGTATGAAATAGAAATTGTGTGAATGAAAAAGAAAGTTACAACCTTCAGTATCATCTTTTTAAGGTCTTTGGTTAGTCTCATACAGACTAACAATATTCGGACCAAAATGCATGATTATCCCATGCAGTTAACCAGGGCCGGATGGAGCTCTTGCGGGCCCCTTAGCGAGATTTCATAGCGGGGCCCAGAGCAAAATTTCATTGTGGGCACTAAAAAATAAATCTCATATTTTAATAAAGTCGTTTCTGAAACTTATCGTTCGTGAGGAAGACACACGAACACTACCGTAAAGACAAAACGATTTTCTCAAAGAAATATTTGCTTTAAGCTTAAGAAAAATACCATAATACGGACTGAAAGTTCTGAGAGAGAGACAGAGAAAAGAGAAAGAGAGACAAGAGAAAGAGAGAGGGAAAGAGATAGAGAAAGATAGAAAGAAAGACAGAGAAAGAGAGAAAGAGAGGGAGAGAGAGAAAGAGAAAAAGAGATAGAGAAAGATAGAAAGAAAGACAGAGAAAGAGAAAAGAGAGGGAGAGAGAGAAAGAGAAAATGACAGAGAGAGAGAGAGAGAAAGACAGAGAAAGAGAAAAGAGAGAGAGGGAGAGAGAGAGAGAGAGAGAGAGAGAGAGAGAGAGAGAGAGACAGAAAATGACAGGGAGAGAGAGAAAAGAGAAAGAGAGGGAGGGAGAGAGAGAGAGAGAGAGCAAGAGAGATAAAAAAAATGACAGGGAGAGAGAGAAAAGAGAAAGAGAGGGAAAGAGAAAATGACAGAGAGAGAGAGAAACAGAAAAAAAGAGAGAGAGGAAGAGAGAGAAAAAAAGAGAGGGAGAGAGGGAGAGAAAGAAAGAGAGAGAGAAAGTAAAAATTGTTAAAATCTATTCTTTCCCGGGAGAAGAGGTTTAGGTTGCATTGTGACTCTTATAACAGCTTATTCACAAAATGATAAAAAGATACCTGCTTAGCGAATATTTTCTCATTGCGAATATTTTTGTATAGGAAATATGTATAATAAGGGATCCCTCTAAAATAAATTAGTATGAACAGTTTATTCCCCTGATACATGTTTAGTGATTGTTTTTTAATGCACAATGGAGTAACTGACAAATTAGTGACATTCTAAACTTTTATACGCGTTCATATATGAAAGTTGCCTTTTTTTATTTATTTTTTTTTTCAATTTCTTGTAATGTTGGAAAAGTGGCCTCCATATGTAGTCCAAAAGTAATTTGGATATTGTTCTTTTTATTTCCTTAAATTTAAGTATCAGGTTTTCACACAAATTGTTGGATATGTAAAAGTAGGGGACCACAAAATGATGAAATTTAATTTTTATTTCATGAATGCGTAAAAGATTAAGGTGGTTACAAAAATCATTTCGAATCTGAAAATCTCAGTGTCCGTAAGACGAACAGGTGGGATAACGTATTCAAAAATGGGGAGATTGGAAACAAACAAAAAAAACTTAAATATATTTTTAAAGGCCTAGCGCCCCAAAAGTTACAAAAAAAATGTAGTTATTTTTTTTTACCGAAAATTATTTTGTTTTCTAAACTGTGGGGCCCCTTAAAGGCGCTGGGCCCGGGGCGACCACCCCGGTTGCCCCTATGGTCTAGCCGGCCCTGCAGTTCACCAGGACAGAGAGTAACATACACTGTGAGGTCTGAATATCTCATATCCATGAAGGAAATTTTCCAAAACAGTGAATAGAGACATAGAAAACAATGTGCTGATATCTCTAACCTCCATGACCTTTCCGAATACGTCGTTGGGATGAAGAGCTAATTAATCATTTGCGCTCATTCGCAGAAAGTTCTCTGAGAGTTTAATCTTGAACGGAATTTTTCCAAGCCATACCTCTAAAACTGCTTCCATTTGTTACGTTCACTATCAGATACCCATTCGTTCTGCGCTGGTTTGTGTTTCGTTCTGCATTTCTGTGGAGCGTTGTGTTGTCGGCGTTCACATAACGTCTGCGCTTTTCTTGGTATTTACAACCTGTGGTTCTTGGGTATTTATTTAGTTTTTACATTTTGAATAGAATTATGTGAAAAACCTGAAATGCAGTGTTTGAACAATCATAATACTTCCCTACAATGGCGGTCGATGTGTGAGAAAGTAAAAACCACGTATTATATGAGTGGAAGTCGAAGGAGCGTAATTTTCAACTCGCCCTCCTAGATAAGAAAAGTTTGCTACGGTCCTGCTAGTTACTGATGTCACCGGAACGAACACGTCGGACATACTTTGATTGTTTTGAGCGGTACAGAATGCCTTCGCCGCAGTTGATAACTACCGGCAAACGCATGGAGTGAGAATACCGATTTATAAATAAACAAAGGCATCGCTCTTTCCACGTTTAAGCAACACATAGCAACCAAAAAATTTTATTCGGTCACCGCTGGGGATCCGGATCCCAGATTTCTCGATATCTAGCCGAACGCGTTGCTTAAACGTGGAAAGAGCGATGTCTTTGTTTATTCCCTGACGCCACGTATTTGGAGGATTTTCACCGATTTACGAAATGTGCGGTCATAAGGAGAACGAAAACAGTATTTCTGATTTTTTTTTTATCACATATCACCGAATGTGTTCGCAGTACACGTTAAACTCCCAGCTGAATCTAATTTGTTCGCCGTGAAATTTAGGATACGTTTCGTAGAAGAAGTTATAAATGTTAAATCTGAAACGGGGTATCTAAATTTTCCGTAACACTATCCGTGTATTACAAATCGTTGCATTTCATATGTTAACTGCGTGCCTTAAGCACGTTAGGATGGCAATGACGACATGTGGAAATTAATTAATGAGGACGTTTTGTCGATCGATAAGGTTCAGGAGTAGAAACGTCAAATTTGTCGACACAGCCCCCAGCGTTGAATTAATTGGTAGGTATAACATTCATTCGGGTAGTAAACGTTCGAGACACCAAAAGCATTAGAATCTACGCAAGGTGATAAAAAACAGTAGGCGAATAAAAAAAAATGTTAATGTGATGATTAAACATGTGTGAAATCTCTGGTTATTCACTCGCCAGTTTCCCATGGACACTTTTTAGGCTAAAGTATTTAAAATTGCAAATTTGTTTTGTCTGGGAAACAGTCTGAATTCATTTTCTTTTTTACGTTTTCCAACCGTAGGTTGAAGAAGCGTATATGCTCCAGCTTTGTCCGTCCGTCCGCACAATAACTCGCATAAAAATGGTTCGATTTAGATGAAATTTTAGTATGTGGTAGAAACCATTATTGAAAATGGACGAAATTGGGTCAAAGGTCACAACATAGGACGGGATCCATTCCATTGCCCTTATGCGTCATAACGTACGTAAAAATAGTTCGATATCGATGAAATTTTAGTATGTTGTAGGGGACCACCTGAGGACGAACCCTATTGAAAATGGACGAAATGGGGTCAAAGGTCAGGACATATCAGCGGGATCCATTCCATTGCTTTTATGCATCATAACTTACCTAAAAATGCTTCGATTGCGACAAAACTTTATCCTGTTGTTCCAGAAGAATATATAACGAAGTAAATTTCTCCGTCATTTTTGTCCACTCCGGGGCTCGAACCCGGGTCCCCTCCTTCCGGAATAAGTCACTCTACCAATTGAGCTATGCGGGCGTTGGTTATCGCTGCAATCTGCGTTTATGTCGTGTGCGTCCTGCTGGGCAGGCACGTATCATAATCAATGCATTGCTTGATTTTACTAACTTGCCTAATATCAGTAGGGTTGCGCAAACCATCCAATAGGAGTCTGCTGTTGTAGAAAATTGCGCAACAATAGCACACTACTGAATAAAGGGAAGAGATTTTTGTAGCGATATGATCTGGGCTACATTGCCCGACAGAAAAGTCTCACGGAAGCAAGGTATAAGGGAAAAGAAGGCGCTCATATTTAGAATTAGGGGGGAAGGCAGTGCCCGCGGTCGGACGACTTAACGTGCCCATCCGACTCACGGCGGATGTTTAGTGGCTCGAGAGTTCGTACTAGCCTGGGATCGATCCTGAGACTTTTCCATGGCAGTCACGAATGTCGAACACTATACTCGCGGTAAAGCTAACCTAATTATGGAGTTGAATGTACAGAGTGTTGTACTTCCATTGCATAATATAGTTCCAGTCTAAAAGCTCGTATTCGAGCTTGAACTGTGACTAAAAAGCACATCGAAGTTCTAAACGTTGTGCGTACATTCATTAAAAAATGAAGTCCTTAGTTTTGGTTGCATTTCTAAAAATACAAATATTCGCGTTTTGGTGACCTCATTGTGACTTGTCTCTATCAGACATGCGCATTAGAGAATATACCCGGAGAATATTTACTACTGGTGGGAGGTAAGCGGACAGCCAGGTGTTTTGGGGGACTAAGCGTTACTGCTTTCCTGTTGGTGGGAGAATCGCTAATACTGTAGCACAATGAGCGCGAAGTTTACTTTTGTTCTAACTCCTATCATGATGGCATTCCCTCCTGGTCATAGTGGCATACTGCATCTCATTAGTACGGAAAAATACTGAGAAACCATTACACCTTTTTGGTGAATCGGTCTTTTCAGCTTCCACCTCATAGTAAAGTTTGCACCGAGGCCATCAGCAGCCCCTGAATGAGGGACTGAACACGTTGGTGGTAAATACACACTGAATGCTGACTGAATTACGACCAGCTATTTAATACTTCGTGAGCCCTGTTTTCTGCTGGAGAACAGCCACCAGATGGCGTGGCATCGATTCTTCTAGGTGCCTGCACAGGTGTGTGGGGATCTGCAATGTGTGTTGTGTGGATTAAGCTGTTGGTATCGTGGTTCACAGTTCCGGTACGGAGAGGAGTGTTGTATCCAACTCCCTCCCCTAGAGTTTCTTAACAGTCAGCAAATTTTAAATTGGGTTGAGATCAGACGACTTTGTAGTCCATTTGAGTCGCCTCGTATCAGTACTGCATTCGTCGAACCATTCCTGCACAAGGCAAACTGGGTAATATAGGGCATTTACGTCTCGGAGGAGCCCATCCTCTTTCTGTGTGTGGAGGCATAATGTAATGGGATGTACATGTTCTGCAAGCAACCCCTGGATATGTTTGGTCAGCGGCGTTGATATGTTGGTGAGCAGAGTCGATTATGTTTGTCAGTGACATCGATATGTTGGTCAACAGCGTCGATATGTTGGTCAGCACGCTTCTTGCCTGCTAAACAATTATCCCCAACTGCCTGGATAGTCAATAGCATTTATGAAGGATATGTAGCCTCGTGCTGTTCACGCCAAATACGGACTCTACCATTAGCACAGTGGAATTTATATCGCTATTCATGGGCCAACACACCAGCTTCCAGTCTTCTATCATCCAATCCGCATACTGTTGGCACCAGGAGATTAGTTTACGTAGATGGACTGTTGTTAGGAGGAAGTGACGTACAGGATGTCTGCTTTTGTTGCTTATCTGTGACAGCGAGCAACGCATAATCGTGTGAGATATTGTTTCTGTTTGACCCGTATTGCAATGAGTCGTCAACTGCGAAACTGTGCTATGCCGATTGCCCTGTACAAGGCGATGCACCCGTCGTTTACCTATGGAATCTATCTTTCGCCGCCATTTACAGTTGTGTCACCGGTTGATTGTTTCGCCATTTTGGCACCACTTCTTCGTGCTCGGGCTGACATAATGCCGGGCTCAGGCGCTTAAGATTGACCCCGAACTCAGAACTCTTCACAATTGAATAAAGTGTTCTAGAATATCCTTGATGTCTCAGTTAACCAAGCCTGTCCATAATGCCAACTTTATTGGATTACATATTGCTGTCCCTTCTATTTCGCACCCTATGAACCGAGATACAGAAATGAAGAGAATATTGTATTATCAGATGCTTGCGGAGGTGTCTACAATTATTGTTTACCCTTCCCAACCTCAAACACACGATCTTTAACAGAGTAAGAATTAGTTTACTGCATTTTCAGAGCGTGTCTCTCAAAACGTTCCTTTATTATTAGTGCTGATCTTCATTTCTTCGTCTTGTATTTCCTTTAATTCCATCAAATTTTCCTATCAGTCTTCCGTTAACTGTAATGGTTACGTGTTACTAAATATATGTGATAAAAGAATCTAAATTAGGATGAACAATGGCTAAAACTAAAATGAGTTCTTTCTTTTCGAGGCATCCATAACCATCTCAGTGACATACCGCATCTTGCATACGTCTGTTCGTCTGACTGTACAGGTTGATGGGTTTCTTATTGCAAATTAAAGACTCGAAAAATCAGAGGTTTTGGTACCTGAAGAAGACCGAAGACTTTCCCAATAAATGCAGTTTTGTAAACATTATATTTCTCGAATTTTGGGCCTCTCGAAGCGTGCCAACTGTCATGTTCATTTTACATCTAATTTTGAATCTGCTTAAAGGCACCACGTAACAGAACAAAATGCACTTCAGTGGTGAGAATGTTATTCGCTCTGTATTTGACTGTAAAAAAGTTGGAACTGCGATTTCCGTCTTACTTATAACAATGACAAAATCACCATTTGCCATGGATAAGATATGAAACAGGAACACAGTGAGAATCAGTGTGACAGAAGCAGAACAATACATGGAAGATAGTATAAAAAATATTTCTTCTATTCGTTAAAACTGGACTCCCCACCATTTACTCCTACGGGATTAAATTTATAACAATCTCACTCACCTCAATTTGAGTGGTCGACTATCCGTAGAATAAAACTCCACGGCAGGGGGAAGATTTGTTTTAGAATGCAGTGTTCACTAAAGCCCAAACTGTGACACCTTAACAATGATTTAGGAACCGTTCCTGTTAGTCACTGGTCATCATAGTGACAGTGATTTTTCAGTAATAATGAAAGTAATGGTGATGTGATTTTCGACCCATCGCTATCACCACTTACTTTCACAGACACAAACACCGCCATCATCATCATCCTCAGTCATTATCTTTATCATCCAATTTCACCACCGTCATCATTCACTACCACAAAACAGCCTTTACCACCATCGTCATTTGCCTTCGCAGCCACTGGTATTATCAACAATGGCCCGCCACCGGCTCCGTCACCCACTTATACCGTTACTAAAAGCACCATCACATACTTTCACAACCTGCAATACCACCACCAACATCATCATCATCATCCTCAAGCATTGTCTATATCTTCGAATTTCACTACCATCATCATTCACTACCACAAAACAGCCATTATCATCATCTTCATCATTCGCCTTCGCCGGCACTGCCGACATTATCACCATGACCCACCCCAGCCAACGGCACTGTCATCCATTTATACCGTTACTGCAAACACCATCACATACTTTCATAACCATCACCATCATAAACCTAACTGGCATGCACTAATAAAACAGCAAAAAAAGTACATAGAGGTATGCACATAAAATGGACTTAAACAAAACTTTTTTTAAAGGTATCAGGGTAATTTTTATTTTATATTTTATTTACCTTCGAATAAATGTTGTGGACTCAGAAACGGCTTTTCGAATATAAATTTTATGGTTCATATAGAAATTAATATATTATTCTGAAGCATAACTAATCATATAATTTACTAGCGATATAATTAATAAAAAAAACCAATCCTCAAATGATATAGTTTCATGCAAACCTTTTGTTGCAATAGACTTCAATATGTTTTGTTGTATGTCATTCCAAACCATTTTGATGGCAGAAATTGTTCTCTGTACGTATACAAATGCTACGGGACAGTATTTGTAGTGGTTTGATTTCATTGTTGGAACTTATGATGGCAATTTCTAACCGTCCTGTTAATGAAAACCGTAAGGTTTTTTTTTCAATTCCATATACTCGCAGTTTTTACTTAAAACAGCCTTCAGTTTCCTTTAAAATTTTCTCCAATTTCACCGGGAATAATGGAATTTTCATTTTCAACTTTGTTTATTTCTTCTATTGCATCACTTAATAAATGCCGCAAGATTTCAACTTTGTAATGATCGCTTGTAGCGAGAAAAAATGTATCTCGAGCATTGATAGATATTTTTGAAGCAAGTTGTCAGAAAACATCTCCTTAGCAGAAAAAATGGCGAAGCCATCTGCACTGTCTAACGTGTTTGCACTACTTACTGATTCCAAATTTTGCACATAAAACAAAGCTGCGTTTATCCATATTCTCCAAATAGTCCAGACGGGCTCTGGTGGGAGAGTAAAATGGGGATACATTTCTTTGTAAATTTTGATCTCCGTCAGGAACTTTAAGGAATCTTTTCCACGCACGAGATAAACTTGTTAACTGGAGTGAAAATTTCCCTAATCTATTCCACAACTTGATGCAACACATGTGCAAAAGAAGTTGCGTGGAAAATGTTGCGATAAAATACTCTTAAAGCGCCTACAGCTTTTACCTTGTTCTTCAAAAACAGAATCACTAATAAAAACAAATATTTTCGTAAGATGAATCTTTTTCTGCCCATAAAAGCAGCCAGAAATCCTTTATAAATCTGGATGTTAAAGAATGATTTTTTCGATAGATTTACAGGCCGCGAAAAAAAAAATGTGCTATATAACGACATGTATCTGTTGTTTCATTGGCACATATCCAAACGCTGTTGTGTCGGATATCTTGTCGGATTTTATTAATCACCACTTTGTATAGCAAATACCATTAATGACCAGTATCAAGGTAATTTTTCTTGATAGTTGATTTATCTAGTACATATTAATTTACGCAGTATTTTTTCAAAAAGTATTTAGTTTTCGTGGTTGAATGCATAAAGTGGAATATCACTACACACCATTGCCCTGCAAAACTCCATCGTAAAATCATTTCTGCGTTTATACGAGGAAAACAATGACGTTGTTAACAGCATTTGTACTGCGTTAAGGTCCTTATTTTTCTTCTTCAGGATTTTCCCACTGGGATGGGTAGTTTTTATATGCAGATCACTTTGATCCTTTTTTTTTTTTTTTTTTTTGGAAAGCGATAATTTTTCACAAATGGCACGAAAAATACGGAATTAGAAAAGTAACTTTTGCGGGAACTGGAAGGATATTTTAGCCGGGAAGGGTCAAAAACACATATTTGCACTGGAGACTGGCACAGTACATTTTTGATACCGCATTTATTGCTTCCATGTATATAGTTTATTATTGATTTCATTCGCTTTGTTTCAGTGCTGGCCGCGGGTGGCCTAGTGGTCAACGTTCGTGACTGCCACGCAGAAATCTCAGGTTCGATTCCAGGCAGGTACGAACGCTCGAACCCTAAATATCCGCCGTGCGTCGGATGGTCACGTAAAGCCGTCGGACACCGGGTACTGTCCCCCACCCCCAGGTAATAGATAAGGGCGTCTTCTTCCCCTTTCTACATCGCTTCCGTGTGATTTTCCTATCGGGCACTCTAGCCCAAATCTCCTAGCTTCCTATTCCTAAGGGTAGTTTAAGACCTGGGGTCAGACACTTCTTTCCTGAAATCCTCTACATATGATCTGATCTGATCTGATCTGTTTCAGTGGGTTATTGTTTTCATTTGCTTTGTTTCAGGGGGTCATTGTTTTATTTTCATCCCTTTGTTTCAGTAGATTATTGTTTTGTTTTAATTTCATCGCGTTTTTTTCAATTATTGTTTTCATTCGATTTATTTCTTGGATCTACCGCCGAGCTTAAATATGTACTTCGAGTTTCGCTTGCATCAATAGGTCACGGGAGATTAAACTTTTTGTTTTATTTGTTTTAAAAATAAAAAAGGAAAACTATATTAAGTAAGCGTATGCTAAAAGATCAAATAAAGTACAAGGATGTTTTGCTTGAAAAACGCATTTCTACGTGAAAAGTCTGATTAAGATATATACCTGGCTGCTCAGGGCCAACTAAGTGACGGGGCCGCAATTGAAAATCTTTCACCAGTGTATATACACTATATTGACAAAAGTCATTGGATACCTGAAGAGAAACACAACATAGCATTTATTGACATGCATTATTCGTACGGTGTCGGTCCACCTTTGGCCTTAATGCATGCACTGACCCTTCGAGACATGCTTTCGACAAGGTTTTGGAACACAGCGATAAGTATGTGCTTCCATTCACTACATAATGCTGCCGCTAACTGTTGCTTAGAAGTAGGCTTTGGTACCAAATTTCTTATGCAGCGCTCTAATTCATCCCATAGGTGCTCTATGAGATTAGGATCAGGGCACTGTGCTGGCTAGTTCACTCACGATACGGAATTATCGTCAAACCACGCCGTAACAGTCTTTGTTTTATGACTCGGTGCATTATCCTGCTGGTACCAACAAGGCTCGGTCCCATAATATTGCCACAAAGTTGGTAGGGCATAATTGTCCAGAATGTCGAGGTAGACGTGCTGATTAACAGGCTTGCCCACGATAATCAATGGGCAGTGACCATACCACGAAAAATACCCCCACACGAGTATACTCCCTCCATCCGAACCTGGCAGTCGGCGAAATTGAACTCTCCCACATTTATGGGTGGTAGCAGGCATGATAAGCCATGATAGTAGTGAGGATTTGCAAGTCTTCCCCACCCAGTTTGTTCCAATGTCATTCGCTTAAAGGCATTGCTCGTGTCAGAGGGGTGGGGGCAAAAAGTGTTACTGCCAGCGGGTTCCATTGTAACAATCACTTTCCAAAAACTCAGCTGACCACACAGAGAGCGATCAATTAGGTTCCTGATCATCCGTCGGGTGTTTTTTATTTTCTCCGTTCTTGTAATAGGGAGAAAATCTTCTGTCCATACCCCCACCCCACCCTATCCCACAAACGACTAGTGAGAGCAATTTAACACCTTGTCATTCAAATGAGTTCCACAGGGAACGAGGCACATTATCATGCCTGCTACCAACCCTAAATGTAGGAGAGTTCAATTTCGCCGACTGCCAGGTTCGGATGGATGGAGTATACTCTGCTAGCTCCAAACTTGACAGTAGAAACAGTACACTATGAGCGTTCCCCCGGCTGCCACCATACCCACACACGGCTATCAGACTGATGGATCCTGTATCTGGATTCATCAGTCCATAGGACATTTCCATTGATCTATGGTCCACGATAAATGTTCTTCACACTATGCTAAACGACGAATAGCATTCCGAGTGGAGATGAAAGGCTTATGAGTAGCCGCACGACCACGGTAACCCATGGAATAAAGTTCTCTGCGAATGGTACGTGTACATACCGAGGTTCCAGCATTTTTTACTCACCTGTACACTGAGGTCTTGTGCAGTACTCCGATTAGCTGTGACGACCCTCTTGAGGTTTCGACGTCCGCTATTACTGATATTCTTTGGTCTGCCGGTACATTTTGCTGCTTCAGGCACGCCATGTGTCTTCCACTTATTCAGTACATCCAAAACAGTTGGTTTTGGTATGTTTAAATGCCTCTCGGTTTCTCTTATGGACAACCCACTAATATAACACCCAACAATCTTTCCTTTCTCAAAGTGAGTTCTCTCCCGCCGCGACGTTTTCACTCAACCTCACAGTGCGATATGATCGCGGTCAGCTTCAGGCTTGTTTTTATACCGTTTGCAGCTGTACCGCGCATCTTAACAACGCAGCGGATACGTTCATTTGCTTTTGAAGGGGTGTCCAGTGACTTTTGTCAATATAGTTTATATTACCTCTGTACAACAGAGAGAGCCGTTTCGTATTTCATCTTATGTAGCAAGTTTGATTGCGTAATTAAGAAGTCGTTCGATTTGTTTATGTGGAATTCTTAAAATTTGTAATAAATTCTAAACATAAATTGATTGTGATCTTGATTGTGAGGTTGCAATTTCAGAGAACAGTAACAAAGGGCTTCATAAAAATTGATACTGCTGGTTAGACATTTACTGATAAAAAACCCTACATAAGTATTACTTTCACAATATTAATAATAATAATACCTGCTAATGTAAATCCAAAGGTTCTGGAAACAAAGCATTGCACAGATCGTATCAGTTGTCATTTTTGCATCTGCAGTGTTCCAAATAGGTTTCTTAAAAATGTCGATTAATCAGAATTGCCACATAGACTGCATCACCCAATCCAAGGGGCAGTCATTCTAGAAACCTGCCATAACACTAGAAAATTCTTGAATTTCCAGTCGTGTAAGTCGCCGTCAAAGGAAATAATAATTGTAACAATAATAATAATAAGAAGAAGAAGAAGAAATTCAGTTATGATTATGTCATTTCCAGAAAGAACTTCTCAAAAAGTAGGCCACGGCCCAGACCCTGTTTATGGAAAATTTGCGCATTGTATGCACTTCGTAAAAAATGGCTAAATTATTCAATTTCATATAATCCCAACTATAATAATCGCCCACGTCATCACCTTCATCGCCCTTTTTCACAGCATCCCTTACCGCTATCATCATCTACTTTCACAAATGCCACCGTCATCATCCACCTCGTTAGTTTTGCAAATGTATCTTCTCATTCACGAATTCAGCATTTTAACGAACACAGACGCTTTCATTTTCATTTTTATTACCTGAGCAACTTCGACGTAAGATCTACATTCCCTAAGTCTAAAACTGCAGTAAGTTTTATTTAAAGGACAAAATCTGTGCTTAATGAAACCGACTGTTGGCAAAAAAAAAAAAAACTGATTAAAAGACCTAAAAGAAAATAAATCGCAATGAAAATTGGCGAGGCGTGTTGAGGAGGTGATAGTAGTGTAGTAGGAAAGTTTTGCGATCGATCTGGTGACGTCATATGTGTTTGTTGGCGGCATTCCCTCTTCGGAGCCTGCATCTTTGGCCGTGCCGCCATGAACTGGATGAATTGTATCCTCCCCGTCGATGCCAGGAGCACAGTTCCAGCCTCCCGGGCGTCTCCCTTTCTCTCTATCTCCCTTTCTCTTCCACTCTCTTTCTGTTTGTCTCTTTTACTCGAGGTTCATCGTGCCTTTCTGATGGAGATCACGTCAGATGAAAAACCCATGATGTTTCCTCCTCGAGCATTTGGCTCTATCATTACCGCTTTTTTTTTCTGCCATTAGGGTTTGAAATACAAAATGCCAAGTATGAGATTAAAACCAACCCTATAATAAAATACTTTTCGCGGTACGAACTGCTGAATTCATAGAAAGAATCGATTTTTCACATCTTTATAATAACAGATCAAGTAATGTTTTTAGAATTTCTTCATCATTCGCAGGTGCTACGCTGAAGCCCTGCAGTTTACTTATTTTCTTTCCTTTCGTCATTAGTTGAAAACAACTGGGGACTGTATAAGCTGCTCACAAGCAACGAAAGAGACTGCCGCCCTCGTTTGCCCTTTGGCAAAGCTTTTATCCGTACTTGCAGAGCGATACCCGTAAACGAAGGTTTTAAGAGCAAAAAAGAGTCTGAATTCTTAAGCTCCGTTATTAAGTTTCCGCTGAATAAGAGAATAATTACATGCTATACATTCGTCACTTTTCATACAAATAACAGATTCAAATTTAAAGAATAAAGATAGAATTTATATAGCAACTCTGATATCGTGGAAAATTTGGATGCAAAAGTCATGTGTTTGTAAAAACACATATTGCTGGCGACGTGAATTGACCCTGCATATTTCTGCTCCGGAGCAGAATGCTTTCCCAGTTAAGCTACATCGACAGAATTTATCCCTGCAACTTTGCCGTTTTGACATGTGCTTCACCTCTGTAGCATGTCACATATATAACCCACTTCGGAAAAGGCTGGGACGGAATCATTAGTTTCCGGGTCAGCGGGCAAACCATGTTTGAAATAGGTCGCTGAAGAAGATTGAATTCTGATTAATTCCAGACGATGTGTGGCACGAAGATCATACACATTTTTCGAAGAGCCCAACCGCCAATAGACCCATTTCCACAATTCAAAGCCAATGCGAAACACAAATTTCACGGTGACACTTTCGAAACTGCATCCTTCTGCTCCGGAGCCAAACTTGGTCTGACTCAGAGGTACGCGCTGTGATTAGGTTTCTGTGTGCCCGGAAAATGCCGACAGTGGAGATACGTCGCCAAATGCAAGAATTCAATGGTCCTCAAGTCATGAGATGAGCTGTAATCAGATTTCTCTGGGCCCGGAAAACGCCGACAGCAGAGATCCGTCACCAACTGCTAGGAGTCAATGGGTCTTCAAGTCATGTGCATGTCAAAATGGTGTTCAAAAGTGGCCCACGGGCGTAATGCGTTGACGGATGAAAAGCGAAGTGACAGGTCTTCCATATCAGCAAAGACAGCAATGGGGCGTATGCTAAGGCTCTGGTGTAAGAAACCAGACGGCTGACTTTTGTGTCAGACGGTTACAAATGGAAATGTTTTTTGTTTTTGTTTTTTTTTTTGTATGCACTGCACGTCATATCGGGTGAAAAAATGTTTCCAAGCCTGTCATCATTTACATTTGAATCTGATCTCCAGGAAGTTGGGTTTTTATTCAAACTCCTGCTGCAACGAACACCCTCGTGACAGGAGCATGTAATGTGGGAAAAATCTATATACAAATCCCTAACTCACCGCCAAATCGGAAGGTACTTATTGATCAGTCATTCCACAATAATCGAGAATCACATGGCACATGCAAGAACATTTTAAAGTAGAGCAGACACTGTATGGGCTATTTCGCATTGCATTTCATTCTCTGAGGTATAGATGAATCTGTAATGAAATCTGGGAAATTTCATTTTAATATAAATCTGTACGTATGAAGTTTATTATTTTAAATATGAATCTGTCCACTAGAAAGAGGTGCTTCGTGAAGAAATCAGATACGAATTTAAACCGAAATTTACGAGAAAGTCATTCTTGAATGAGCGCTTAGAAAACTATATACCGTATACACTTGTGTATAAGCCGACCCCGCTAGTTCGACAGCCAAAACTTGGTAAAATACTTGGTAAATACCGGGTCTCAAAATAATCCAACCTTAAATTTCAAGAGTTTGTAAAACATGATATTTATTTAAATAGCATTATGCAAAGTTTCAAAATTTTCTTCTTTAAAAACATAAATCAGTCTTATTATTGCAGCCTAAATAATTCCTGTATGACCTTTTCCGTAAAGTTGTGTCATCAATATAAATATTGTTGTTCCTTTATCCGAAATATAAACAAAAATATATTTTCTGTACCATCCATGGCATTACTGATGCAATATTTGTTTTTCAAAGATTACCACTTTGCACTTCTGGAACGACGACACCGCGGGCAGTCACAAGAAGAGTCCCCCACGTTTTCTTTGAAAACAGGAGAGATCGCGGATTAGTTTACTGCGCTTTTCCCTAAGCGAGGGTAACATGCCAAGAATTCTGCAAGGAAACTAGAATTATTTAGTATATGGATTACTTCCGAGAAGGAAGTAATTTGAGAAAAGGAATTACTTCCTTTTCGGAAGTAATTCTGTGGTCTCACTTTGAAGCAGGATTAGGTTTTTCACTTATCACATTAGCGATAACTACTCCCGTATGACTTGAGGATAGGTCGGTTTCGTCAAATCGTATACTGGATTCAAAAATGTTCCATTAATTATATTTTTTACCGAATCGTGTGTAAACCGATCCCTGCATTTAAAAATAAGAGTGTCTTTAATAAGATGTTGTGCAACGATAAATGTTGTAAAATGCATAGGAAACCTTGGCCGTCCTTTCTTTCCTGATAAACGTTCTCATATTAGCTTTTTTAGAAACACAGACCTCGTGACAAAAATTAATATACTTTTACTTACCCCCTTCAGTGAAAAATTATGCACACTAAAAAACTTGGAAACCTTAGTCAAACGTATATCAATAGTTTTTCCCAGTAGGGTTTCTAGAAGTTAATTTCGAGAAATATATGTAATCAGAAATTAACAAAAGATCTCTAAAGCATTCAAATTAATCGCTATGAAGCTGTCAAACTGAGAAACTATAACGAAGTAAATTTCTCCGTCATTTCTGTCCACGCCAGGATTCGAACCCGGATCCCCTCATTCCGGAATAAGTCACTCTACCAATTGAGCTACGCGGACGTTTTATTCTGATTCCTATCTGCCTTTATGTCGTGTGCGTCCTACGGGCAGGTACGTTACATCACCTCCCCTTATTTATTTATTTTTTTTTTGAAGTGCTGGAGAAAGGATTCTCTTATTTTTCCTATCTCGCGGTGTGGAAATAACATCACACCAATGCGAGATTTTGAACGGTCGGGTCATCCGGATAGTTCGGGCGCCATTAGAACGAAGTAAATTTCTCCGTCATTTCTGTCCACGCCAGGATTCGAACCCGGATCCCTCATTCCGGAATAAGTCACTCTACCAATTGAGCTACGCGGACGTTTTATTCTGATTCCTATCTGCATTTATGTCGTGTGCGTCCTTCGGGCTGGTACGTCACATCTCCTGGTACGTTACAAAACGTTATTAGCAACTTACGTACAAACGTTTCTCAGTGTGATAAGTAATTCAGTAATCTGTTTTTCCAGTGATTTTTGA
Organism: Macrothele yani; assembly: GCA_039090855.1. Classification (NCBI taxonomy): domain Eukaryota; kingdom Metazoa; phylum Arthropoda; class Arachnida; order Araneae; family Macrothelidae; genus Macrothele; species Macrothele yani. Next base: position 89,970,118 of record CM077026.1, read on the forward strand.
AATGTACAGAAAAGTTCGGTGCATCTTATGTTTCGGCACAAAGAAAATCCTTCCAGGTATTTGTGAATTTCTTTTCTATTTTAACCAAACTTTACTGCATTCGAAGAAAAGTGGGTCTTATAATTTTCAGAGCCTCACGTTCTATTGACTTGATACATAGCTACGTTAAATTTGGTGCTCTAGACGGGACTTGAAAAGCACGATCATTTCCTTTTAGAATCTTTCCAAGAAACTGTGACTCCAAAAGTACTCCTACGGCCCGTCATATGCCACTCTAGCAGTATACTGATTAAAAAAGCTGCTGTAACACGAAATAGCGATCTACAACATCAAAACTGAAGGCCGGCAAAATAAAAGAGGAATCCTTATAAAATGGCATTAGTGTTTGAAGTCCATTATGAGAAGAACTTGATCAACACTAATGACCTAAATATGTAAAACAACAAAATATATTCAGTATCTCCAGTGGCAGTACACACAGTTCATTTCCATATTGCGAGTATGAAGATACGCATACTCTCAGTACACTGTTAAAAATTTTGTGGTAGGTTGCACCAAAAAGTGGTGCTACACTAGTTGCACCACTTTCTGAGAAAAGATGCAGCATCGTGTTTAGCAAACAAAACCCAAAAACATGGTTCGACTTTTCACCACTTATGGTACAAGGTTGCACGTAAAGTTGTATCATGTTGTTGGGTTTATTTTGCACCACAGAAGGGTGTACCTTTTCTAAGAAAGTGGTGCAGCTGGTATTTCAGCACTTTTGGGGGCAACCTACCACACAATTTTTAACAGTGTATGGAAATGAACTTACACTCTTCTGTAAAACGTGAGCCCCAGTCAATAACAGAGAAAGGTAAAGAATGCAAGAGTGAATGATGCGTGTCTGTGCTATGCAAGAAATTCGTTTAAACAGGCTGTATGTGGTCGGGCATTACCCTGGCAAACGTACCGGTAAGGTGTTTTGAGAAAAATGATCGGCCTACTGGTTATTGCATAACAAGCACTATCAGGCTGTGGAATGTGCATCAGGGGCGATCTCCAGTTTCACCTCACATTCTCATACCGGCTGCCACAATTGAAACGCACATGCATTCATTTGCATCATCTCTTCAGAAATAACAAGAATTTCTGTTTAGCCGTTCAGGTGTTTAAGCTGTACAGGATTTCTGTTTCCTGGTCTTGTGCTTTGACAGCAGCTGCGAAGGTGAAGGGCACCGTAATTATCAATTCGCCACGGAACTTGTTTCCATTGTTTGAATTTCTCCAGTACCCTCTCCTGATGTCAGTTCAGATTAATAGTCTTGCAACGTCTATCACTAAGGCTGTCAGTACTTAACAGCTGTAGCCCAATGATTTATCGCACGGTCTGCAAAGCAAATGTCAATAGATAATCAGCAGCTTATAGTCTCACAGTGAAATGGCTGCATTGATGCGTGCCTCTTGGGTGCTGGTCTACAAGGTTTGTAGAACATCACACTAACTTAATTCGAAGATAACTTCATCAACAGAAGGTAGAATTTAATTCGAAGATGGCGTGATTCACAGAAGCAGAATTTCAAAAACTCACGAGCTCTCTTCGATGATCACTTCATTCAAATATAACAGAATTTCAACAGATCACAAACGTATTTTGAAGATGACTTCATCCACAGAAAGCAGATTTTCAACTGATCACGAACTAATTTCGAAGGTAACTTCTTTCACACGAAACAGAATTTCTGCAGTTCACTAATTTACTTTGAAGGAGATTTCATTGGCCGAAAGCAGATTTTTTCTATGGTTGGCTTCTAAAGACATCCGTAGTGAAGGACATGCACAAAATGCCCACTTGTACAAGTCTTCTAACCTCTGACAGATCAGATCAGGTCAGATCATATGTAGAGGATTTTAGGAAGGGGATGTCTGACCCCAGGTCTTAAACAACCCTTAGAAATAGGAATCTAGTAGATTTGGGCTAGAGTGCCCGATAGCAAAGTGACACGAAAGCGAGGTGAAAAGGGGGAAGGAAGACGCCCTTAGGCGCCCCGGTGGCGTAGTGATCTAAGCGATGGCCTCTGATCATTCGTCCGAAAGGGGTCCGGGTTCGAATCCCGGTGAGGCATGGATGTTGTGTTTGTCTTACGGCACTGGCTCTCTCCCTTCCCTGGAACCAGTGACCCTAAATTAGGGACGGGCGACTGCTTATAGCCCATTGAGTTGCTCACGGTGGTCGTTAAAATTCCAATAAAAAAAAAAAAAAAAAAAAAAAAAAAGACGCCCTTATTTATTACCGGGGGCCAGTACCCGGGGTCCGACTGCTTAACGTGCCCATCCGATGCACGGCGGGTATTTAGTGGTTCGAACGTTCGTACCTGCCCAGGATCGCCCCTGAGGTTATTACCAAGGCAATCACGAACGCTGACCACTAGACCAACCGCGGCCCCGAAGAAGAAGAGAATGCTGTTATCACAGATGAGTAGGAGTTCTCCAAAAACATCAATTTGAAACTAACGTGGAATATTCCATGAAATACGAGGAACAAGTACCAGGGAAGCCTGCATCTATGTTGATGACTGTATCTCCCTCCAGGTCTGCAATATGGGATCTCTAGATGTTCAGTGATATCGAAATATTATGTTCGACCGCCCGCATATGTGATGGGCTACAGATTCATTTCGAAGTAAAACAATGGCTTCGTACATAAAGTTCATTTTTGGAACAGTATCTTGAAGGTGCCATGGACTGGTCTGCAAGGTCATCAAACCAGATAGCCTTTGAATCTCTGAGATGCGCTAATGAGACAAACTGCCAATTTTGCCCTTCTTTCTGTACTTCCGTTGGATTTCTGGAATCGTCCGGGTCCAGTATTACTAGTGATTTAAAGGCCTTCAGACTTCATTGTAGAGTTTGTTAACAACATGAGTGGTAAATCTTTTAAGTACGTTGTGGTCAGGGTGGTCACAGACATTATTAAGTAGACTTAGATTTACACTAAGAAGATGTACGTTACCATTGTGTAAACCTAATAATTAATATCATTATTCTGAATGTAATCTATACTTTCAGGCGGAATATATATCCCACTTTCTAGTGCGCAGGGTGGTCACAGACATTATTAAGTAGACTTACATTCACACTAAGAAGATGTAAGTTACCATCGTGTAAATGCAATCACACCACAGCGTGTATAACTTAAAATATTCATTCAAAACCTGAGAGATATGTTTGAGAAATCCGCGTTTTTGTGTTTGCAGCTTTATATTTGCATTTAGATATTCAATCGTCTTGTGTGTAAGTAACATTATGTTTCTGAATTTAGATTGTTATCGGCAAGATCTTTTCCAATCCATCGTCTGAAGTTTCAGATACAGTGACAAATGCAAATACGTAAGCATTTAAATCGAGAAGTTACGCCTCACGAAAGCAGTACATAAATCTTGCCAAAACAATCTTGTAGTTCTTTATTCGTGCGTGGTAGAAACTGTGATATAACAAGCGCAAATAAATATTGGCGGCACCTAGAGGGGAAAATGCGAGAATATGAAAGAGTTAAATGTATGGGACAACTTGATATGATTTAAGTCTGTTCGAGATCCAAAAGAAATAACTTTTGCAATTTTTCTTCTATGAACAGTGTAACCGTCATAAATATACATTTACGATACCAAGCTGTGGAAATGCGCACTAGGAAAAGTGGGATATATAAAGCACTTTTTCGTCTCATTTATGACCCAAAGAAAGTGTTTCTTTATATCTCTCACAGACAATGATCCTAGTAGACATGTTCTTCTGCCACCTAAATCATGATAGTCTCTAGACTATCTACATCATGATAGTCTCTGTGACGTATTATTATAGGGCTGACGCACATGTGGAGATCGCAAATCGCCGTGATTAGCACATGCCGGCATAGCTAAATTGAAAAAGCATTCGGCTCCGGAACAGAAGGAAATGTGTTCGAGTCTCGCTAATGGCGAATTCGGGTTTCACATTGGCGCCAGAACGTAAAGATGGATCTACTGGCCGTTAGGTTCTTCCAAAAATGTGAGATGTTCCTTCCACACATCGTCTAGAATTAATGAAAAATCCCTTCTTCTACAGAGAGTTACTTCAAGCATGCTTTGCTACGCACCAGGAACCTGCGATTTCGTCTCCTCGGCTTTCTCAACGGGAGGAGGGGGATATATGTGATGGCAAGTAGCAGTGATAAGCCCTTGCCGGCGTAGCTTAATTGGGAAAACATTCGGCTCCGGAGCATAAGGACTTTGGGGGTTCGAAGTCCGCCTCCGGCATAATCTGGGTTTCACTGCTTTATTAAATGCAAAAAGAATATTTCTATTCTGAGAAGAGGGAATAGAGACCAATAGGGGAGTTGATATACATTAGCGATAGCATACTGGCGTCACTTTTGCCGTATTCAGAGTGTTAAATATGGGCTGGTATACGCCGGTATGGTGTACCGGCACTTCTTTTTTCCTAGCATTTCATACTGGCACTTTTCTTATCTGGAATTTATAAACCAGCAATAACTTTTTTTTTGTCCCTGACTTACGCGTGCGCGTTCTTAAACACAGAAACCTTGTTTGCCTCACGCCCTTGAGAAACAGCTGTGTGAGAAGCGTAAAGGGTAGGTGAGGGGTGTACACTAGAGCTATAAGTTCAATCCTTTTTTCTTTTTTTTTTATATATTGGAGGTTTAACGACCACCGTGAGCAACTCAATGGGCTATAAGCAGTCGCCCGTCCCTAATGTAGGGTCACTGGTTCCAGGGAAGAGAGAGAGCCAGTGCCGTAAGACAAACACAACATCCATGCCTCACCGAGATTCGAACCCGGACCCCGTGCGGACGAATGATCATAGGCCATCGCTTAGACCACTGCGCCACCGGGGCGGCATTCAATCCTTTAAAGGGCGTACATGAACTTACCCATAGCGCATGATCATGTCTTGCCCAAACCGACGATCACACTAAAGATGCCAGTAATTTTTATTATACAGCATGAATTCAATATATATTCAATTTAAAGAGCTTCCTCATTGAATGACGAATTGGGAGTAATACATTAAACACAAATCATAGTTTTGCACAATGAGACTAAACTTTTTACACACATCGTACTTATGTTTTCCTTTTTGAGGGTGGTGTTAGGTGTGCAACTGAATTCTCGGCCCCTAACCGCATGCAATCATAGAACGTCGGCAAATGCAAATAAATAGCTTTGTGCGATAATGGCTGATTGCAGCACCATCCAACAGCTTTCCAGGCAACCGTAACTGCTCACAGCTGTGGTGACAAAAGGGACGAAAGTTGACGATTAAAGCAATGTCGTTCGAGAAGCAACATTTGAGACACTGCCTCCTGTTCGTGTTTCAGCTGAAAAAAAGTGCCGCGGAAGCCCAGCAAATGATCTGTGCTGCTTTGGGTAAGGTTGCTGTGTCTTACAGTATACGTGTAAGAAGTGGTTTCAGCGGTTTAAGCAGGGACATTTCGATCTCCGTGATGCAGAACGTCCGGGACAGCCACAGAAAGTTGACGATAAGGAACTGGAACAACTGTTGGACACGGATCCTTGTCGCACACAGTCAGAGCTCGCCCAGGAACTCGGCAAGCCATTGCAAAGTCGCACAGTCAGAGATCCCGGAGTAACACGGCAAGCCATTGCAAAGCGCCTGCACAAGCTTGGACGGATTCACAAGGAGGGCCGTTGGGTGCCCCACCAACTCACAGTTGCGAACAAGTCTAGGCGCTACGATGTTGCTGTATCCTTGCTCTCCAGATTCAAGAAGAAGGATTTCCTCCACAAGATTTTGATCTCCGATGAATATTGGATCCTCTACGATAATCCTAAGCGGCGCAAATCGTGGGTTTATCTAGGTCAGCCTACCACCAGTACTGCCAAACCGAATATCCGTGCCAGGAAGTTGTTGCTGTGCATACCGTACACTATGAGTTACTCAAACCTGGTGAAACGACCAAATGCTGAGCTTTATTGACAGCAACTCATTCGTATGAGCGACGCAATGGAGGCGAAAAGGCCATACACCGGCAAAGGCAGAACGTCGGTAGTGCTGCTTCAGGATAACGCGCGTCCTCACCCCGCGAAAACGACTTTAAACACGAACACCGACCTGGGATGGGATTTTTGTCCCACCCGGCGTATTCTCCAGACTTCGCCCCGTCGGATTATCACCTCTTTCGCTCCCTGCAACATCACCTGAGTGATACGCACTTCACTTCTGTCGAGGATGTCCACACAAGTATTGATGACTTTATCAACTCGAAACAGCCCTCTTTTTTCCGCATTGGCATTCGGCAGTTCCCTGACCGATGGCTCAAATGTATCCAACACGACGGGGATTATTTCCCTGATTAGTTACGTATTCCATTTGCTATAATTTGCTGTCAACGGGTCGTGCCTGTAGCCGAGAATTAAGTTGCACACCTAATAATTTAAGACGGAATATTCAGTCTGTTTGCGAAGATTTTAATTACCCGACTTTCTGCTTCAGGTAGGTCCCTAGTGGAAGGGGGGCTATTTTCTCAGGTCTAGACCCTAAAAGTTCTGGCTTCAAGTACAGCTGAATCACTAATAATTTACCAAGGTTCGGAAGTCTCGTTAATCCGTTGGTCCCGGGGTACAGACTCATCGTTATAAACAAGTTCTCGGTGTAGCATAAGTAGTACCTGCTGGATCAATAAACCAACCAATTGAAATCCACAGCCATCGTTTCTGACTTATGGTGCAATAGTATTCCACACGGAAATGTCAACTACGTTTTCAAACAAAGGAGTACTTCCAGGATTTTTTACTTTGTCAGCTTTGGAGATTTTTTGGGGAAGGTATTTTTGACGGAAGATGTTTAGCTAAATATGAGCACTTAAAACTTTCCATTTCGAGCACTGCTTATGCATCTACTAAAATTACAGCGCCTTTTAAGTGTCAGACGGTTTAAATACAGCTGAGAAAAGTTGAAACATAACCGTCTAAGCACGATACACACTAAAAATCACGATGAAAACAAAACTTTAATCACAACTGAAATATATTGACAAACGTAAGATCTTTCGGGTCCCGCCAGCAGATACACATCTTCAAACGTAATGAGACAACCACATTGCCGACGCAGCGCATAAACACAGCAGCAAATAAAATGGGATGACGCATAGTCAATACTCACGTACTGTACAGGGCATGTCCGACCGAAACAAAAGGCGCAACTTCGTATAGAAGAAAGAAGAACACTATATAATGAAAAGCAAGTGAATTAGAGACAGCTCGCGTTATGCAAATGTGGCGCTGTGGGCGGCCCTGAAAAGGGAAACGACATGACGTATGCAGCGATCCGACAATATAAGGAGTGATGCGACGGGAATCAGTAAGAGTCGGACGCAGTATGGGTAAGACGAGGGGTCTAAGCACATTTGATCGAGGGTAAATTGTCGAGGCCAGATGAATGGTTCACTCCATCTCGGACGACGTGCAAGCACTAGGATTTTCACGAGCCGCTGTGTCACGGGTGCACCGTGAGTACATCGAATCCGGTAAAACCATCCCTGCAAGGGCCAACTGCCGTGGACAACAGCGTGTGGATGAGCCGGGTCATCGTCGGCTAGCTCGTCTTGTAACGGCGGATAGACGAGCCACAGTGCAAGAAATCACTCGGCAAATTAACGCTGGTGCACAAAAACGTGTAAGCAGCCACACCATCCAGAACCATCTCCTCGCTATGGGGTACAGAAGCCATCATCCCACGAGGGTACCGCTGCTGACCGCACATCACAGGGTGAAAAGATTAGCATGGGCGCGGGAACATCGCCACTGGACCCTAGACATGTGGGAAAATGTTGCTTAGACTGATGAGTCGAGATTCACGCTGGTACATGCGGATGGCAGGATACGAGTACGGCGCAAACCACATGAAGCGATGGATCCTTCTTGCCAGCAGGGTACTCTTTAAGCTGGTGGGGTTGGCATTCTCGTCTGGGGACTGTTTACGTGGACTGAAATGGAACCCCTGGTACGTATGACATCGTTCCTCACAGGTCAACGTTACCGTGATATCCTGGACGACCATTTGCTCCCGTTTGTGCGTCTTCAACATCCCACTGGGGACCTCATCCTGCAACAAGACAATGCAGCTCCCGAATTGTATCCGAATGGTTGAATGAACACTCCACCGACGTGAACTCGCGTCCTTGGCCAGCTAGGTCACCTGACCTTAATTCCATCGATCACATCTGGGATGCCATCGAGACAGATGTTCGAGGCTCTGACCCCCTCCATCGAATCTTCGTGAACTGTGGGAGCTTGTTCAGGGGTCCTGGATCCGTATGGCTTCCCAACGCTTCCGGTGTCTTGTCGAGTCCATGCCGAGACGAATCGCCACCGTCATCAGGGCGAAAGGTGGTGCTACACGTTACTAGACAGGTATCTCTAGTTCAATTGCTCTTCAGTGTAGTCAATTTATAAGCAAGGTTTTCCAACAGGAACCAGAATATTTCTCGATGTGGGTAATAATTGCGATTTGACAGGCGGAGCTGTAAGAATTATTTTTATTCCTTAATGGGAACATCAGTTCCTGTAGTGACAAAACGAGCTAAAGCAGTAGAGGTAGATCCATTCCGTAGGTCGTATCTGGTGTTCCGACAAGCGGGTTTTCAATATCCTAGACGTAGAACCAATGTAACACATGTCATGATTCCCTGAGGAAAGTAACTTTAGATGAATTCTGTATATCCCATGCCTATGGAAATCAACAGGTCGGTCGCGGTCTTTTTTCGTGACAAAAAAAATGTTAGAAACTTTAATGCCGACAGAAAAATGTTAGAAACAGAAAGCCTTTTCATCGAGAAATATTCCGGTTCCTGTTGTAACCATGAACAACCAAGGACTATTCCCCAACCATGGAAAATATTGCTCATAATTTGACACTAGCGCTCTTCTTTCTTCTCTACGATGTTGCGCCTTGTGTTTCGGTCAGACATGCGCTGGTACAGTACGTGAGTATCGACTATGCGCCATCCCATTTTATTTGCTGCTGTGTTTATGCGCTGCCTCAGCAATGTGGTTGTCTCATTACGCCTGAAGATGGGTACCTGCTGGAGGGACCCGAAAGATCTTACGTTTGTCAATCAATGTACACTGAAGTGCCAGAAAAACTGGTACAGACGAGCTTATGCAAAATACATAACAACGTCACCTATGTGCGTACTCGGTTGCGTCCGTCAGTGCGTATATAAAGCGATAGACATCCTTGCCAGCTGTCAGAGCTGTTTTCGGCATGAGAATGACAAGTAATAACGATTTAAGTGATTTTCAACGCTGTGTCATAGTTGGCGCTCGTGAGATGGGCCATAGTATTTCGGAGATAGAAACAAAGTTCGGATTTTCACGAACGACCATTGAAAGGGTGTACCGTGACTACAAGAATTCCGGCAAAACTTCCAACCTACGATACCAGTGTGGCCGTAAAAAGACATTGGGTGAACGTAACCGTCGTCGGCTGTCAAGAATCGTTTCACGCGATATAGGCGTGCAACCCACACGCAGGTATCATCGGAGTTCAATGCTGAAGCCTCAACAAGCATCAACGGCCGGACTGTGCAACGTAACCTGCACGATATTATGGGCTTTGGGAGCCGACGCCCAACTCGAGTCCCCTTGATGGGTGCACGACACAGAGCTATGCGCCTCGTTTGCGCACGGCAACACTGCCACTGGATACTTGATGACTGGAAACAAATAGCCTGGTCTGACGAGTCGCGTTTCCAACTGTATCGGGCAGATGGAAGGATTCGTGTGTGGCACAAACCCTATGAAGCCATGCATCCCGCCTGTCAACAGGGAACTGTACCAGCTGGTGTAGGGTCCGTAATGGTATGGGGTGTGTTTAGCTGGACTTCACTGGGACCTCTGGTACGTCTACAAACGTCTGTGACCGGCCAACGTTATGTGCGCATCCTTTCCGACGAGGTACACCCGTTCATGTCCTGCATTCATACTGAAGGGGGGCTGTTGCAACAGGACAATGCACCTCCACACAAGTGTCGGGACGGCACATTATGGTTAGAGGAGCATTCATCTGGGTTTGGGGTGTTGCCATTCCCACCCAAGTCCCCAGATCTGAACGTGATAGAACACATTTGGGATGCCATGCAACACGCTATCGAACACAGGAATCCGAGACCTCGGAATATACCCGAATTGTGGAACGCTCTGCAGGAAGTATGGTGTGCATTGCCTACAGCGTATTTCCAGAAGCTAGTTGAGTGCATGCCCCGTCGTATTTCAGCAGCCCTGCGCTCCCGTGGGGGACCTACCAAGTATCAGACTGGTGTACCAGTTTTTTCTGGCGCGTCAGTGTATTTTATCTGTGATTAAAGTTTTATTTTCATCGTGATTTTTAGTGTGTATCGTGCTTAGATGGTTATGTTTCAACGTTTCTCAGGATATTTTATACATGAGTTTTCAGCTCTTCTGTGAATAAAAATAGCTCCAAGAAAAAATTTCAATGCTCGAGGAAGACGGCTATTTTCTTGTTAGAAGAAAAACTATCAAAGATACTTTAAAAAAAAATAAAAAAGGTAAGGGAGATGCATAAAGGAAAAAACAGTGTATGATAGAAATGATCTTGTGCTGTCGAGGATTACATCTGACTTCTGCACTGCCGATAACAATGGTCCGCTATTTTAATCAGCTTCATGTGTAATTAGAATTGCTATGGTCACTGTCTGTGAAGCATGACCGAAGGAATTGACGTCGACATTTCCCTCCATCTGACTAGTCAGCAGGGTCACGAAGGGAAAAGAACAATGCGATGATGCTCACCACACCACCGAGACAGCAAGAGTCATGAAGTCCCGAGAATTCGCGAACGAGTCACCAGTACGATCTCAGTGTGATAAATTATTTCGTGACATGTCTAAAATCGCGCATTTATTAACGACGTCCCTTCTTTTGTTTGCATCACAGGTCGCCATGTTGCTCGAAATTCCGAGAAGCTCTGCGATTGGCTGGCTTCCTAGCAAAACAGTTGCTCTTCGTAAATAACAAAAGTGAATAAAACTCAAAGAGAGAAAAACAGATAAATAGGAAGAATGCGTATCTGCTGCACACCGGCTGCTTTTGATGACGCAATGTTTTTCTAAAGGGAAAGACTCTGTATTACTGACGTGTAATCCATGACTTTGAAAGAAATGAAAAATATGAGACATGCCACCCGTGGGTGTGCAAACTTTTTCTAAACGTTGGGGAAGAGTAGTTATTCTTCGTTAAACGAATTATTTCGAGTAATCTGTGAATTCATGTGTGTTATACATACGTATATTGTGTTCATCTATGAATATATACTGAAATTTGAAAAAATATTAAGGAAGCAGAAATAATGAGCTTTCCAATTGAAAATTTTGGTTAGAACAGTATGTTCGGGGGAAACTAAAGCTAAAGGTTAACGGGAATATTCTCTATGAAGAAAAAGTTGAAGGGAATGTCATCTACTGAAGAAAACGTTGAATGATAATGGTCTCTACTGAAGAAAAATTTGAGAAGAAAGATTTCTACTGAAGAAAACGCTGGGCGCAGTGGTCTAATCGATGGCTTCTGATCATTAATCCGAAAGGGTTCCGGGTTCGAATCCCGGTGTGGCACGGATGTTCTGTTTTTCTTACGGCTCTTTCCCTTTTCTGGAACCAGTGGCCCTAAATTCGGGACGGGCGACAGCTTATAGCCCGTTGAGCTGCTCACAGCGGTCGTTAAACCTCCAATAAAAACAAGCTGAGGGAAATGGTCTCTACGAAAAAAAAAGTTGAGGAATGGTCTCTACTGTAGAAAAAGCTGCTGGTGGTGATGGTCTCTACCGAAAAAAGTTGAGGGGTTGGTCTCTACTGAAGAAAACGTTGAGGGGGATGGTCACTACTGAAGAAAACGTGGAGGGGGATGGTCACTACTGAAGAACAGTTGAAGGAAATGGTCTCTTCTGAAGAAAAAGTTGAGTGGATCATATCTATTGAAGAGAAGTTAAAGGGGATAGTCTCTACTGAAGAAAATGTTGAGGTGAGTGGTCTGAATAAAACGTTGAGGGGGATGGTCTCTACTGAAGAAAAAGTTGATTAGGATGGTCTCTACAGAAGAAAAAGTTGAGTTTATTATCTGTATTGTAGCAAAGTTGAGGGGGATGGTAGCATCCTTTGTCCCCATATGATGCTACCAAAAACCTCGGCGCCGTTGAACATATCTTCAGGCAATAAAAACCTTACAATTTAAAATTCAATGAAATTTGAATCGGAAACCGCTCCTCCGGTGGCACAGTAGTCTAAGCACAGCCTTCTGACCGTTCGTCCAAAATGAGTGCTGGTTTGAATCGCTGGATGAGGCATGGCTATTGTGTTTGTCTTACGGCAAAGGCTCTCTCTCTTCCCTGAAGCAGTGACAGCAAGTTAGAGACGGGCGACTACTTATAGTCTATTGAGTAGCTCACAGTGGTCATTAATCCCCTCCCCCCCCCCCCCCCAAAAAAAAAGAGAATCGGAAAACTAATTTTAATGACTTTTTTTTTTTTAATTGGAAGTTTAACGACTACAGTGAACAATTCAATGGGATATAAGCAGTCGCCCGTCCCTAATTTAGGGTAACTGGTTCCAGGAAAGGGAGAGCCAATGCCGCAAGTCAAACACAACATTTATGCCTTACCGGTATTCGAACCCGGACCCCTTTTGGACGAATGATCAGAAGCCATCGCTTAGACCACTGCGCCATCGAGGCGGCTCGTTAAGGTTTGAAAATGTCTAAGAGAACAAACTCAAATTTACAGAGAAAAAGGAACTCAAAAGGAAAGTTAAAATAGAATATACATTGCATCATCACCCTCGTAATTTTTTTTTTTTTTGAAGCGAAGTAGGAATTTTTCATTAATTCCAAACAGTGTGTGGAACAAACATCACACATTTTTCGAAGAACCCAACGGCCAGTGGATCAATTTTCCACAATCGGGCGCCAATGGGAAAACACAAGCTTTTCCGCGACGAGCATCGAAACCGGGTCCCCTCACTCCGGAGTAAGTCGCTCTCCCAACTGAGCTACACGGACAGAATTTCTCGCTGCAGATTTGTCGTCTTGACAGATATATTCTCCTCTGTAGTACGTCACAGGATCATGTCTGAAAGCATCACTTATCTTGTCATATCGTGAATGCAGAAAATGTACCTCTGCAGATGTTGTCAGCGGAGAACATGAACGCTCGCCTCCAGTGAGCGAGGTAGCGTCATACTCGAGCGTTGAGGACTGGAGAAAAGTCGACTGGGCGGAAGAATCACAGTTTCTTCTCCATCATGTGAGTGGCAGGATACGAATTTGGCGCAAGCAACATGAAGTCACAGATCCAACCTGTCAGGTGTCAACATTACATGTCGGTGACGGAAGTGTGTTGGTGTGGAGAATGTTTCCCTGGCAGGCATTAAGCGCCCAGATACCCATCAAGGGAAGTCTGAACGTCGTTACAGACCACATTCATCTCTTCATGGCCACGCTTTATCCTCAAGCAGATGGGCATGTCCAGAAGAATAACGTACCCACTCAGAAAGCTCATATCGTCACCGAATGGTTTCCGGAACATGCTGAAGAGTTTTCTTTCCTTCAATGGTCTGAACAGTGCCCGATTTTCAACCCCATAGAACATCTCTGGGAAGGGTAGGACGGGCTGTTTAATGCGAGAATATGCCGCCCCCAGTTTGCAGCAACTGCGCAACTCAATCATTTCGGTATGATGAACATGAGTGTGTGTGTGTGAACCCACACAAAGTATGCACAATTATACACTCGCACGTAGACTGCAACTTTTAAGTTAGAGCACTTTACTCTCAAAGAAACTCGTTTCAAATGAGAGGTTACATACAAGAAAGCTCAAATCTTTTGCTCCAATACTTCCTTTAAAAGAAGAAGTGCTAAATATTTTTATAGCGTTAAGAAACAGTGAAGTGGCATAGACTGCAAAGTACGTGTTGCGAGTGGGGGAAAAATACTTCGTTTTCTGCCTAAAAATTTTTCATTTTCCAAATTCTTAAATCCTAATCCAAAATATAATCTGCTAGAGCCCTCCTCCTCCGTGCCACTTTTTAAGTCGTCATAGCAACAACCGAGAAACAAGTGTTTGTGACGTCACGCTTAGCTTTTCGTGTAGGTGACGTTATCACCTATACGCGTGTACCACTTTGTTTTGTTGTCATATCAGCAAAGAGCACTGCTGCTGGTGTGACGTCATCTAATCCAAATCATTCTCACATGACGTCAGGGATGCGTTACGTCGTACAGCCAACTATAGAGATAAGAAAACCTTTTACTTTTTTTTTTTTTTTGGTTGGAGGTTTAACGATTACCGTGAGCAACTCAGTGGGCTCTAAGCAATCGCCCGTCCCTAATTTAGGGTCACTAGTTTCAGGGAAGGGAGAGATCCAGTGCCGTAAGACAAACACAACATCAATGCCGGGATTGGAACCCAGACCCCTTTCGGGCGAATGATCAGAAGCCATAGCTTAGACCACTGCACTTAATTCCTAAAAAAAAAAAAAAAAATACTTTAACTTCCTTTTCTGGGTAAGTTACGAAGTTAAGGAACTGCTCTGCAGGCCAAAAGTGTTGGGTACGGGGCTGTAGCCACCAGGGAGCTGGGAGGAGCTCATCCACCACAACCCTGTGTAAGGCAAGCCGGCCCCCCTGGGAGATGGACGTCGTTGTAAATTCTCTGAACTTTTATTTTCGGTGATAAATGAAAATTACTCTTGTATTTCATTATAAGCATAAATACCTTATTTATTCGTGTATTTAAAAAAGCAAATTTGAAATGCTTCAGTGCGAACGATGGATAACTCAAACGATATTACGTCTCGGAGTGAATCAATGAGAACAGCTGCGCCGATAATTCTCAACCACACAGATACTGGACTTGTTGTTCTTAAGGGTCAGGGAAGAGCGAAATGCTGTCTTTTATTTTTTTTAAGACACGAAGAAACGTAAAATAGCCACCCCGGTGGCGCAGTGGTCTAAGCGATGGCCTCTGATCATTCGTCTGAACGGGGTCCGTATTCGAATCCCGGTGAGGCATGGATGTTGTGTTTGTCTTACGGCACTGGCTCTCTCCCTTCCCTGGAACCAGTGACCCTAAATTAGGGACGGGCGACTACTTATAGCCCATTGAGTTGCTCACGGTGGTCGTTAAACCTCCAATAAAAAACAAAAAAAAAGAAAACGTAAAATATGGAAGCACGTTATCCCCCCACAGTTAAAGAAAGGGGAAAAAAACCTGATGTGTAGATGCGCGGAAAGGTAAAATTCTGTTGTTGACTTGGTAAATAACAATGATATGCTAAACTCTTGTTAAGGAGCTTCAATATTAAATTTTCTGCAATGTCGAGGGGAGGGAATATGAATTGTAGCTAAATGTGCATCCCTCTCAGCGTTGGATAATAGCGCTAATGGAAATCTTTTTGTGCGAGAGAGAGAAAAAGAAAGAGCTGCTTGTGCTATTCATTGTTTTCGGATCAGTGTGTTTTTAAGAAGCGTGCATGTCAGAGAAAAGGGGTTTGTTGGCGTGAGTCTCAGGACTCTTCGGTTTTTGAGTGGGGAAGGGAGGGGGTTTCGCTGTTTACCACAGTAAAAAGAAGCTATCTCCGGGATCCAGCGAAGGAGAATAGAGTTTAAAGAAGGAGAAAAAGTGTAAACCTAAGAATGGGATCAAAATACGACATGAATAACTCCTTGATGTTGTACGAGGATCCGTGGAAAGGGACCAGAATAGTAAACTAAAAAATTATACAGTTTACCCAACAATAAGAAACCCGCAACTCAACCACCAACAAGTAAATTAAGAGCACGTGATTTTTTTTTAATTTAATTTCAAGATAGTTTAGGTTTTTTTCAACCCCTTATTTTTTGCATTTTGTGTTTAATGTAAATTAAAAAAACAAACTATTAATAGCAAAAAACAAAGAAAAAGCGCGTCTGTGTTCGTGAAAAATGCTGGTTTGTATAGTTGAACACCGAGACCCCCCCCCCCCCCCACACACACACGATCCTTTCAGGTCCCCCTCGCCCTGGGTCTGGGAGTTATAATTTTTGCCCTATTTTAATTGAGGAAGACAGATTTTAATCCCATGCGCAGTATGTGAGAGTTCTTAAAATAAAATACTCCTTTTGTTCCACCCACGGGGCAGCACATCGCTTTCAGGACTTTTCCCGGGAGTCACTGTTGTATTCCATCTGCCACCATTGTGTCAGGAAGCCGTCAGTACCCGAGTCCGCAGGAAGCGTGCGCAAGGATCCATGACCTTCGCTAAGCAAAAGCCAGCAAGGGTGAGCACTGGGGCAACGGAATTACCTGAGCGTGGTACCGGTTCTGTGTCTTCTCAGCACAGGAGGAAAAGGACACACACGCTCAGGCTGCCTCGAATGACACACACAAACACATTGCAATATCCACTAATGCATTCTACTTCGCAAAAGCGTTCATCGCGGGAAAATCCAATTTACTGTTTCGCTTCAGTTTCTGTTGCGTTCTCCACAAAGTCTCCAGAAATATTGTAATTACATTATACAGCCTATTTACGCGGTTCCGGAATTTCCAACCATCCCTTTCGTTTCCTAAATTTTCATTTCTATTAAACAAGACTTGAAGCGTCACATTTGCTAGCATTCATAGTCTGCATTTTGAGTTCTGAGATCTTTGGTTAATTTTCAGTGTCCTGAAAGAGCCCGTGTTTTCAATTAAAGTGCGCTTTAAAATAAATGCAAGATTTCATTTGACCCGTTATCTCTTGTTATGAGCTATATTTTTTTTACTCTTGTGTTATGAGCTTTATTTTTTTTACTCTTGTGTTATGAGCTTTATTTTTTTTACTCTTGTTATGAGCTTTATTTTTTTTACTCTTGTGTTATGAGCTTTATTTTTTTTACTCTTGTGTTATGAGCTATATTTTTTTTACTCTTGTTATGAGCTATATTTTTTTTTACTCTTGTTATGAGGTTTATTTTTTTATTCTTGTTATGAGCTATATATTTTTTACATCCTAGCCCTAGTCCTCACCGTTGCGGTTTCCTTTTCTGCCGCCAGAGTGCGCAGTCAAGTGTATTACAAATTTAATCTAGTCTATATTGTTTGTTAAACATTACGAGTGTTTCTGTGAACGAGCAGAACGATCGGGAACTACAATTAACTTACATAGTAAGTTGTAATGAAGCCCTAACAGCTGCAGAAACATTACTTGCATTCATGGAAAGTCAAGTTGATGTTAATTGCATTGAAGAGTTTAACAAATTCATGGAGCCATAAGAAAATTAAAAGAAAAATCACAAACTTTATATCCAGACTAGTTTTTAAATGCTCTGTTTATACCAAAAGAATGTTTATCTTACGTTTTTGTAGGGTTTATTTTTTATATATATATATTTAATTAACCCGGTGAAGCGTAATTTGGATTATCTATGCTTTCAATTATCCGGTCCAATTATCACGGATAATTGGCGTTTTACTGTCTCTGTGGGTATTCTGTAAACATTTTTTCTGTCGGGGCGGGCGGGGGGAGGTATAAGCAGTCGTACGACCCTATTTCAGGGTCACTGGTTTTCGGAGAAGAGAGAGAGGTCCAGTGACGCAAGACAAACGCATCTTAGCCTCACGCTGTATTCGCGAACCTGGACCCGTCTCGAAGGAATGTTCAGAAGCCGCGCTCAGACCAATGCGCCACCGAGGCAGTAAAAGGGTTTGGAAAACACTGCTTTAAGGGAACTCCCATCTCTAATTTAGGAATACTGGAACTCAAACATCTCGGTGGAGCAAACACGCCACCTATGCCTATCAAGCGTTTCAGGGGCGCGCCAAGGGCGTTTGCTGCCCCCTTGGACGAGAATATTTTTCAATTTTTATTCATTTTTACATGACATAAATATCTTTAGCAACATTATTTTTTTTTTCCGGTAAATTGAGATTTTCCGTAAAACACTACTGTCTCATATAAAACTGAAGAAAAAAAAATCTGTAAAACTCTAGTTCAGATGACGCTACGAATAATTCAAGAAGTCAGCTTCCTCTCCCCTCTGTCCTGTTGCTCAGTCCCTGGAAACACATGAGCAATCTGGCCAATTTATGTGAATTTTCATTCAGGACTGGATACAGTCCAACGCATTTTCTATAAAAGCAAAATGAGAAAATGTGTGATCATAATTTTTTTTAGGTGGTCTCTCACTCTTCTTGGCATTGTGCAGGTGGTGATATATATATCCATATATATGTCCTCTTAAGAAAAAAAAAAAAGGTTGAGAAAAAGTCAGAAATCTTTGTCCTCGGAAATTCTCTTTCAAAAATTAATCTATCTTTCACAGGTGTTGCTCTGTGTGTGTAAAATTTTTTAGGTAACTGTAGTTCTTTTTTTTTATGCTGTCAGTAGGTCGGAGTCGAGAATATTGTATTTTTAGGTGAATCGTTTTAACGTCATTTCATAAATTTGCTTCTTTATTTTTCTGTATAAAGAAGAGAAAAAAAAGGAGAAATATATATATATATATATAGGTATATGTGTGTGTATAGAATTTCCCCCTAATCCCCCCCCCCGATGAAAGACAGTTAGCACTGGAAGTTATACCGCTATTGGCGGTCGCTGCCAGAGCCCCTTAGTGGGAACAGGATGCGCTACCACGAGAAGGCGGGGTTGACATTTTGTCACTTGTCAAGGAGAGGCTGTATGTTACGCATCACCTGATCTACAACCCGCTTGGCCAGCGTGGTGAGTTATGGCCAAACCCCTCGAAAATGATTCCACAACTTAAATTCCTTGGCCCTCAGTCTCCGGCAGCTGGAATGTACCTGGCCAAGTCAAGGCAGCGGCCAGTGACATGAAGTGGGTGCTAAGAACTCCCCGGAGGACCGGACTAGGCTGCCATCTGATGCTGACCTGGCTACGTACAATGGACGCTCCCTATCTTCTGATTCAAGGCTTCTTGAATTGGAAGAGGAACTACAAAGGATCAACTGGGACATCGTGGGGCTAAGGGAGGTGGAAGGAGAAAAGGAGAAGATCTCATCGAACTGAAAAGTGGACATCTTTTCTACTATCGTGGGACAGATACTGGCAGAACTAGTGGTGTTGGATTTATAATAAACAATGTTCAAGGATAAAGTTGTAGAAGTTGGAAAAGTTCCTCTGACAGAGCTGCACGACTTGTTCACATCCAACTCTCGAAAAGATACACAGGCTCAGATTATTCAAACTTTATGCACCCACCACAAGTTTCATCCTGAAAGAAGAAAATTGAAGAATTTTATGAGGAAATTTGTCATCTAAATAATAAAGGTAAGCAGCACTTGGAAAATAATTATGGGAGATTTCAATGCTAAAATAGGGCAATTGCAACAGAATGAAACTTCAGTAGGTAAATTCTGGTCACGGCAACAGCAAACCAGCGTGGAAATACTCTCGTTGAGTTTGCAGAGGCAGAAGGGTTTTTTCTATCTTGAACCCTTCTCTTCAAGAAAAAGCCACACAGGAAATGGACATGGAGACATCCAAACGGGACGACAAGTGAAATTGATTTTATTATGTGTAACAAAAAATTCTGTCATAGAAGACTGCAGTGTGTACAACAAGTTCAACACAGGTAGTGACCATAGATTGGTGCGAGATGTAAGATGCACCTCAACACTAAACTTGAACGTGGTGTCTATAAGCAAGCTCATAAGACAAACAAAATCTATTGACATAACCCAACCTTTAAAAAACACCATAATACCTTCAAGTTGGAACTGAAGAACAGGTTCTCTGCTTTAGAAGGCCTAACATCAGAAGTTAGAAGTGGACATCTCTGAAGTTAACAGAAAAGTAACCAAAGCTTCTTATGAAAACAGCAACAAAATTAGCTGGGTCTAAGAACAAGTTGCATGTAAACAAATTATCAGGAAAAACGAAAATGTTGATGCAAAAAAGAAGAGAGATGAGGACAACTCAAAGAAGATGTGACTTCCAAAGTGGAATATATAGAGCTATGCAAGACAGTAAGAAAAAGTATCACTGAAGACGTAAAGAAAATTCAACTGTGAACTAGTGGAGGAAAGCAATTGAAAAAACAACCAAAGCATAAAGATAGCAAAGGGACAATATCCTCAGTAAGGGAAGAAAACAGATTATGGCACTGAGAAAAGAAGATGGTTCTGTAACAAGAAATAGAGGCGAAATTTTGACAAGATGAAAGATTTCTTACTCCAAATTATATGAAAGGGATGATACATGCAATTTGAGACATCATGAAAGATACCAGTACCAGAGTTCCTCCAGTCCTTCCAGCAGAAGTTGCATACTATGCAATCAAGAACATGAAGTGGGAAAAGCTCCAGGAGAAATACATTTTTGGGAATTACTGTAGACATCATACAAGAAGCAAGTGGAGAAATCGAAACAGTACTCGCCCAAATTTTCACTCGATGCCTTAATGAAGGAAAGATTCCTGAGGCATTGGAACACCGCTACAATGATCCTGCTACATAAGAAAGGTGACATTGAGGATCTCGGAAACTACAGACCTATCAGCCTCCTATCAGTAGTTTATAAAATCTTCACTAAAGTTCTTTCATGCACCGCTTTGAAGGTAACACTGGACATGGCTCAACCGAGAGAACAAGCTGGATTCAGGAGTGGCTGAAGCAGCAACAACAATAGATCATATCCACGTGCTGAGAGAACTAATTGAAAGAGCGAGGGAATATGAACCTTTCCATTGTGCATGGCTTTTATTGATTATGAAAAAGCCTTTGATTCGGTGAAACCATCAACAGTTACAATGGCTCTGAAACCTGCGTGGCTGATTGAAAATGCATACATTAATATTATTAATAACATCTATGAAAATGCAAGTGCAAAGATTAGGCTGTTTGGAAAATACAACACACGTAAAAATTGGAAAGGGGAGTGAGACAAGGTGACACCAGAAAATTACATTTCCAGAAGCTCTTTTAATGCCACATTGGAGGAGCGTTTTTCAGTCGCTGAGCTGGGAAAACAAGGGATAAAGATTAACTGGAGATTATCTAACCCACCTTCGTTTTGACGATGATGTAGTCATTTTCGCAACTACCCCAGATCAGAGCTGCAGAGTATGATCCAGGAAATTACTGACAAGAGTAAAAGAAGTGGGATTAAAAACAACCTTTCAGAAGACAAAAGTGATGTTCAATGCTTTTACAAGAAATGAAGATTTATCGATTGATGGAGAAAGCTGGAGATAACAGACACGTACGTTTATCTTGGGACAGCAGATATCAAGTGAGGGTCACATTGGTGAAGAAATTTAATTCGGCGTACAAAACTTGCCTGGAGAGCTTTTTTGGAAGAAACAGCATAATTTTCAAGAGTTATTATTATGTCTTAAAAGAAAAGTGTTTGATCAATGCATCCTTCCAGTGCTTACATATGGTGCAGAGACGTGGACCTTAACTAAAAGAGACATACAAAGGCTGCCAGGTAGACAACTCAAAGAAGCATGGAGAGGTGCATGCATGCTAGTATAAATCAGGGAGAGATAAGAAGAGGAACTCGGGGATCCTGGAAAATTAAGACAAGAGTGGAAGACATCATGATCAGAGCAACTCCTGGAGAATGGCAATGGCTGACATACTGCCAGAAGGACAGATCATCGATGGACAGCCGAAATTTTAGATTTGGATCTCCCAAGGGACAGGAAAAGACCCAGAAGAAGACCAGCATGGAGAGATGGGGCTCGATGAAATTCGAAAGTATGCAGGGGTGACATGGAGGAGACTGGCACAAGACAGACCGTTGTGGAGGAAACTTGGGGAGACCTTCGTCCAGCAGTGGATTGATAATGGTTGACAATGATGTGATGATGATGATGATGTGTGTGTATAGTAATTATGTGTATATGATCGACCATCTACTTGTATTTATGTAACCACCATTATAAAGAAAATTTGTGTTTAGATTACAAATATAATTAGGAAATAAGTATTTGTTGTATGGAACAGTCTGTCCCGCGTAGAATTATGGATATATGCTGTATAAAGGTGCCAGATAAATGTGTACATGATAACTTTGAGATTTTTTTTTTTCTTTTTATTCCTCCCCGTCTTCTGTCTTGAAGTGAAGCTACCACGTAGAGATGGTTAACCAGAAAGTGTTCCTTGCTCCCCCCCTTCTTTTCTGATGGTACGGGATGGTGTGGAAAGAAAAGCTCAGCTTGCTTCCCGGCCCCAGTGTAACAGGGAAAAGCTTTACGCGTACTCGGGTTTACCAAGTGTTGCTGGTACGCAGAGGGGGGTGGTTTGCTGGCATCTCTCTCTTTTATTTTATGGGATGACCAGAAGTTGGTCAAGCATTTCCGGCCAGCAGTGCACCTGCGTTCCCCAGGAGAAGAGAAAAGTCGTTGAAGGCAGAGTGGTATCAGATTACACATTTGGGAATGCGTTCACTCTTTTGCAAGTGGTGATAAATTCTCGCATCTGGAATCGCCCTTTCCATGTTATGTCATAAGACGCAAGCGTTAGTCAGCTGGATGGGGGCAATCTTATTGAGTAGGAAAGTAGCGTCGGTGCAGAGGGCGCTAGTACTCTCTCATCCTTTAGAGAAGACGTGTGAGTTGAAATTTTTTTTTTTGACACTCTCTTCGATTACTTTTTTTGGCTGCTAAGACCTGAGTCCTCTCCGGAAGATGAAGAAAGAAAATTTCGTGGTCCCCGAGATATCCCAAATTCTCGGGAAGTCCTTTATAGCCCGCTTGCCCGGTAAAATGAAAGATGAACGACGGCAAAAAGGAAAACCGAAAAACTAAGAGCAGCATAGGATTAACAAAAAAGGGATTTGCTCCCCGTCTCCACATGTGCGGGTTTGTAAATCGGAGCGTCGGCTCTTGGAAGAGCTCTGCTTACCTCAGCGACCGGGCAAGTTCGCTAATAACACAGAATCAAACTCGTCACATCGACTCATCATTAAAAAAAAAAAAAAAAGGGTTATCATCCCGATGGGATGTATAAGGGCGCTCGGAAGGAGAACTGCTGCTGTACTACTAGTCCCATGGTAGATGTAATTAGAACATCAACAGAAAAAAAAAATAATCATGGCAGTCCTAAGGACTAAATTCCTGGACTTCTGCTAGTGCCACTCCCAAAGACTGGAGGTACCCATTTCTTCAGAGACTAGAGGCAGCGAAAACGTGGAGAGGTATGCTGTATTCCGGAAGCGGTAAGCAGAAATTCTTTAAATCATCCTCGTCACACCGAACGTCTAACCTCACTAGCCGCCATGTTGGTCCTTCAGAAGTTGACTCTTTTCTCACTAAGGAGACTTTCTCTTTTTTTTTTTCACCTTTCTATTTGAAAACAACAAACAAACAACTAAACTAAATACAAAAGAAAAAATTCTACTCTGTTCTGGGAGCATTCCCAAGGTAATACTTGTCTAGTTTAGAAAATGTGGTGACGTAAAAAAAAAAAAAACTAGATTTCTAGAATCTTGGCCAACACCTCCCATGTAAGAGTAAAATTGCCTGAAAATATATATATATATTGAATAACGCTAGAAAGTATACAACATTTTTTCTCAAAGCTTTCAAGGAATCGAAAAAAAAATTGCTGTGTAGAAATATAAACAAAAATGTAAAATTTATGTAACCTTCCCTGTGTGTTTGTGGAAAGCAAAAGCAGAAATTCAAATTACAAAAAAAAAGAAAGTGGAATTTAAAATCACTGATTAAATTGTTTACAAATAAAATGCAGACCGACTGGTCTTTACAAAATTTGATTTCTTGAGTTTGTCATGTGTTGTGTGATTAATATATGTTAGTCAATAGCATGTATCCACATTAGCTTAGACTAGTGGGTGGATTTGATTTGGGGCCTTGCTGCTCATTTATTTTAAAGCACGTCACAGACAGTAAAAGTCCTTGAATAACACAAATTGTTTTTTTTTGTTGTTGTTGTTTGTTTTTTCACATAAAAGTGAAATAACTGTCATGGTACTGCAACAACTAATTTCCTATTATTGTCATCAGTTGTGGGAATAAATTGGGTCTTCATATAGAAATACCCTGTAAGTTTTGCTTGTCTACTTTTAATATCCATACTTGAGGGGAAAGGGTGGAATTTTCAAATTCTAAATTTGCATATGCCAACTTCCATTTTTAATTCTAGTATCCTCCCACCCCCACAACACCCTCTCTGTCAATTTACACAAAAGTCTGCATTACCGGTAAAAAAGAGTTTCGTCATGTACGATGATAAACATATTACAGCTTCTCGAAGGATACACACACACTCACACACATATACAGTATATATAACTAAGCAAGATAAGATGAGGAACCCGTGGGTAAGGAAAATGATAAAGAGTGGAAGACATTATTATGATCAGAGTAAAATCCCTGAAATGGTAATGGGCTGGACATATTGACAAGAGAACGGACAATCGATGGACAACCGAAATTTTAGACTGGATTCCAAGAGACAAGAAAAGACCCAAAAGAAGACCACGTGGGAGATGGATGGATGAAATTCGAAAGCATGCGGGAGTAAGATGGAGGAGACTGGTCCAAGACAGACCGTTGTGAAAGAAACTTGGGGAGATCTTCATCCAGCAGAAAATTGATAATGGTTGAGGTGGAGGATGAGGATATATATATATACATGTAATATTAAACATGACGGGCATCTCTTTAACTATTCTAACCAAAATATCTAATATCGTGGAATACATCGAAATTGTACCCCAGTGCTCGTTACCCGTATTGCATCGATCCTATAATATTTTCCCACCCTGTTTTAAGGTCAACGCTGGAAGCTCTTTCTTGAAAATTTACCAACGATAAGGTAATTCAGAAAAATAAGCATATATTTCTTGAACAATGCTGAAAATGTTCACAATCTGTAGGAAAATTTTTTTCGTCGTCATTTACGACCAGATTTAAAGTATGAGCCGCTCGAAGTACATAAAATGCGTAAGGATCTTAAGTCGAAAAATTATGCTTTTTGAAGTCCATTGTGTTTTTCCTACATATTGGCCCTATTTGTCATAGCGCTAGAGCCACGCATTCATGAATGCTAAAATCTTCAAGTTTTAAAAAAAATTAGAAAAAGAATTTTCAATCCTTTGCCCGCGGTATCTGTTACTGTACAAAACAGTAAACATTATTATCTGATTTCAAGACGTTTTCTGTTGAATAATAAACGAGTTATTTTTACTAAAAAAGTGAACGTTCCACTTAGCATTACGATTTCTCACAGTATAACGTTTTCATAACTTCTCCCACGTCACTGATATTAATTTATCAACCGAAAAAATTGTTTGTGGGTCCTTCCACCCCCGGAATCTGGTCCCCGGGTGCTTAGCACCCGTTGAACCCCCGTTTGGCGCGTCCCTGAAGGGTCTGAACCCAGAGCCGCCGTCCCGGTGGCTCAGTGGACTAAGCGATGGCTTCTGATCACGGGTTCGGATCCCGTGAGGCATGGATGTTGAGTTTGTCTCACGGCACTGGCTCTCTCCCTTCCCTGGAACCAGTGACCCTAAATTAGGGACGGGCGACTGCTTATATCCCCTTGAGTTGCTCACGGTGATCGTTAAACCTCCAATCAAAAAAAAAAAAAAAAAAAATCAACCGAAAAAAGTGTTTGTGGGTCCTTCCGCCCCGGAATCTGGCCCCCGGGTGCTTAGCACCCGTTGAACCCCCGTTTGGCGCGTCCCTGAAGGGTCTGAACCCAGAGCCGCCGTCCCGGTGGCTCCAGTGGACTAAGCGATGGCTTCTGATCATGGGTCCGGATCCCGTGAGGCATGGATGTTGTGTTTGTCTCACGGCACTCGCTATCTCCCTTCCCTGGAACCAGTGGCACTAAATTAGGGACGGGCGACTGCTTATATCCCCTTGAGTTGCTCACGGTGATCGTTAAACCTCCAATCAGCCGGTGGCGCAGTGGTCTACGCGATGGCCTCTGATCATTAGTCCGAACGGGGTCCGGGTTAGAATCCCGGTGAGGCATGGATGTTGTGTTTGTCTTACGGCACTGGCTATCTCCCTTCCCTGGAACCAGTGACCCTAAATTAGGGAAGGGCGACTGCTTTATAGCCCATTGAGTTGCTCACGGTGGTCGTTAAACCTCCAATCAAAAAAAAAAAAAAAAAGAAACCCCTAGGCCCAGATCATACCTTTTGCACCTGTCATTACTCGGATACTAGGACAGTATACCGAACTTCACGGATGAGTAAACGTTTTCTTTCTCCCATAAACTCATTTGCTTTCCTTTTTCATTTTTCTTGATTTCTCGTGTTTGTCATTTCTTAATAATTTTCTCTTACTTTCTGTAAGATTATTCTGAATCACTCGTGTATTTGGGAGTTCATGCATTTTCTGTAAGACTAAAAACAAAATACTACGATTCTTTTTTTAGATTAGTTTACACGAAATGGATTTCAAAATAAGATCATTTCGGTTTGCTTTTACACAGGCTACGCCGGAGATAACAAAATTTTGAAGTATTTATAGCAGTTTCTTCAAGGCTTTCTATTTTTAGCATTCCCCAACGCTCGGTATTTCGTCGTACAATTTTACCATTCGATTTCTTTGTATGCGAGAACTGACTGGAGACGGCAGCGGACGAAGTACTCATAAATTCCACTCAAGCTTCGTGTGTTGGACATGGATCAACAACAAAAGAGTACAAGCCTTGCTTCCTGGCAAATTGTGAATAAACACTCTTTTAGTTCATTGCTCTCGTGCCGGGAGGAAACGGCGTCAATCTGTCTTCGTGCAAAAACCTCTGCTCAAAGAGAATTCTCTGTTCAACAAACCAAGAAAGTTGAGCCATGTATCACCCTAATAAGATAATGCAAAGAAAGCACCACAGTCAAAGGCACTAACGGCGTGTCTTTGTATTTCTGTTTTCTCTCTTTTGTATCTTTTTTTTTTCTTCTTAATGTGTTTTATGTTCTGCGATGCAAAAGAATGTAAAGGAGACAAACAATATAGGAATTGCGTCTTAGTGGAGAAAACGGAAACTGTTCTTTTATTTAAATTGCAGAAAAAGCAATCGTATGCAGATTAAACTGTTGTTTGAATGCGACCTCAGAGACCTAACTTTGCGACGGATGTGGACAGAACACATTGAAATATCCAGCAGTCCATATGAGAAACTAAATTCTCCGCAAGTTATGTAGGAATTGAGCAGCACATCTCTGAGACTGATATAAGTGCTCACAATGAATAATTTGCTCTTTCCTCTCCTCGTCAAACAATGAGCCTACATTGGAGACGCTACTTCGAAGATCTCTAATGCTTTCCCAGAGGTTGCTTTCATGTCAACTGCGGGATTTTGCGTAAATTCACCCAGACAATACTGTGTTATTTGATTCCCGTTTCAGCCGATTAAAAAGTCCTGGGCCACGTTCTGGAGTAACCACGCTTTAATGCAATACACAAACTTGTCCAAATTAGGCTACGCAGTGGATTTTCAGAAAAACCTGCCTAATTTGAAATATTTGCCGCCCCGGTTGCTCCCCGTGGGTGCGCAACTGCTTCCAGCAAGCCACCGTTTTGAAATTCAGACTTTAACTTACCCAGTGCAACTCAGACAATAAAGACGTACCAATTATTTCTTTAAAGTATAAGGAACCTCAGGGGTAAATCTGTCCTATACCGGTATGTTTATTTGTCTTATACACATTTTCTCAAACACTGTTTTATTTTAGTCATCAAAATTTTGAGCACAAATAAATAAAACCATTATCTAATATACACTGAAGTGCCAGAAAAACTGGTACAGACGAGCTTATGCAAAATACATAGCAACGTCACCTATGCGCGTACTCGGTTGCGTCCGCCAGTGCGCATATAAAGCGATAGACATCCTTGCCAGCTGTCAGAGCTGTTTTCGGCATGAGAATGACAAGTAATAACGATTTAAGCGATTTTCAACGCGGTGTCATAGTTGGCGCTCGTGAGATGGGCCATAGTATTTCGGACGTAGAAACGAAGTTCGGATTTTCACGGACGACCATTGAAAGGGTGTGCCGTGACTACAAGAATTCCGGCAAAACCTCCAACCTACGATACCAGTGTGGCCGTAAAAAGACATTGGGTGAACGTGACCATCGTCGGCTGTCAAGAATCGTTTCACGCGATAGGCGTGCAACTCGCTCAGGTACAATCGGAATTCAATGCTGGAGCCTCAACAAGCATCAGCGTCCGGACTGTGCAATGTACCCTACACGATATGGGCTTTGGGAGCCGACGCCCAACTCGAGTCCCCTTCATGGGTGCACGACACAGAGCTATGCGCACTGCAACAACTTTGCGCACGGCAACACCGCCGCTGGATACTTGATGACTGGAAACAAGTAGCCTGGTCTGACGAGTAGCGTTTCCAACTGCATCGGGCAGATGGAAGGATTCGTGTGTGGCGCAAACCCCATGAAGCCATGGATTCCGCTTGTCAACATGGAAGTGTACCGGCTGATGGGGGGGGGGATCCGTAATGGTATGGGGGTGTTTAGCTAGACTTCACTGGGACCCCTGGTACGTGCACAAAACGTCTGTGACCGGCCAACGTTTATGTGCGCATCCTTTCTGGCGAGGTACACCCGTTCATGTCCTGCATTCATGCTGATGGGTTGTTCCTGTTCCAAAAGAACAGGAACAACCTCCACACGTGTCGGGACGCCACATTATGGTTAGAGGAGCATTCATCTGAGTTTGGGGTGTTGCCATTCCCACCCAAGTCCCCAGATCTGAACGTGATAGAACACATTTGGGATGCCATGCAACGCGCTATCGAACACAGGAATCCGAGACCTCGGAATACACCCGAATTGTGGAACGCTCTGCAGGTAGTATGGTATGTATTTCCTACAGCATATTTCCAGAAGGTAGTGGAGTCCATGCCCCGTCGTATTTCTGCAGTCCTGCGCTCCCGTGGGGGACCTACTAAGTATTAGACTGGTGTACCAGTTTTTGTAGCACTTCAGTGTATATCCTAAATGTGATCGCAAAAAAAGTGTCACATTTTTTTTTAATTCAATTTATTTGCATTGGACAGTATTCCGATTTAGCTGCGATTGAGGTAAATCTAATTTTAAAAGAATTTCTGGCAAATTTTTCTAAGTCGCAGCTAGGTTGTATGTTAGCTTACACTCGTGTCCAAAATTAACGTGACAGACAAAATCACGAATAACGCAAAATCCACATGACTGAGTTTAATGACAGTTGGTACGCTATACATACAGTATATCGACAATTCTGCAGTACACGAAAGGAATGCCACCACAGCATGAGGAGGAAACAAGCGCATGAAGTCGCTGCAGCCCCAAAGTGATGTAGCAAGAGGTGGGGATTTCGAGGGTCAAATAGGGTATTTGATTATCCCGTACAGTGATACCTTTCGCGCGAGCCCTGTATTTACAAGGCTGTTATTGAGAGTTTGGGCCAATATGTACTATAAGTACTACTGCTACACCAAGGCGCGCCGAAGTCCCACAACCGTTCTGGGAGGTGCTGCCGGCTTGCAATTGCTCTTCGCAGGGCATCCCATACATGCTCTATCGGGTGTAGGTCCGGAGATCTCGCGGGATACACCATCCTATGCATATTCCCACTCTCCATGTATTAGCCGGCTAGTCAAACTCTATGTGGAAGGGCGTTATTATTCATAACAAATATCTGGGTGTGGGGCAACAGCTTTCTTAAAAAACCGTACATAGCGCTTTATGATGTGATTTCTGTAGTGTGAAGCAGTCAAGGTGCTTCCTGGAAACACATGCAGCGTCGTGCATCCATCCAACATGATGCTAGCCCAAACCAGAAGTCCAACACCGTCGTAGTAACCAACTTCTCTAAAGTTGGTGGAATGATTCCGGCTCCAGCTACTCTCCAAATGTGTACACGTCAAGAATCCTTGGTTAGATTGTACCATTACTCGTCACTGAGGAGAGCACATCAGGGGTCCAAATGGGATTCTTTTTCCGGCCAAACTCGGACGGACCCTTCTGTGCGATGCGGCGAGTAGGTTACAGACCATTGGCCTTCTTGCATACAGACCTCTCTCGTGGAGTCTTCTGTAAACTGTTTGCCTCGATATCGCGGTTCCTGTGACAGAGAAGAGCTCCTGCGAGAGTTGCCTGGATATCGACTTCTTGTGGCGGCGAGCTGTTAGAGACAAATACGCAGGGCCGGCTGGACCATAGGGGTAAACGGGGCGGTTGCCCCGGGCCTCGCGCCTTTAAGGGGCCCCGCAGAACACAAAATTTTAGTTAGAATTTTTTGCAATTATTATTTTTTGTGTGTAAGTTTTTGGGTGCGAGGCCCTTAAAAAAGATGTTTCTTTTTTTTTTTTTTTAAGTTTTTTTTTTTGTTTGTTTGTTTGTTTCCAGTCCCCCGGTTTTCGAATAGGTTAACGCCCTTCGCCGTACAAATACGGAGATCTGTAGATTTCAAGTGATTATTGTAACGACCTTGATATTTTCCGAATTCATGAAATCGCAAATTTAATTTCATCATTTTGTGGCCCTTGCTTTTATGTATTTAGCAATTTGCGTGCAAACCAGATACTTAAATTTAAATAAAAATAAAAAATAACAATATCAAAGTTGGTTTCGGGATACACATGGAGTGGAGGCCATGCATTCAGTGATTTTAAAAACATTACTGGAATTTTTCTTTAAAAAATCACATATGAGCCCGTATAAAAGTTTAAAAATGCACTAATTTGTCAGTTACTCCATTTTGCATTAAAAATTAATCACTAAAACATGTATCAAGAGGAAAAAACTATTTATACGAATTTATTATTTATTATTTCTACACTAAAACTTTCGCAATCCAAAATTTTTCGCTTCGCACGTAGCTTTTTGTCATCTTGTGAAGCAGTTTTTATACAATAAGTGAAAATACAACCTCAACCCCATCTCCTCGGAAAGAAAATCGTAGATTTTAACAGTTTTTACTCTCTCTCTCTCTCTCTCTCTCTCTCTCTCTCTCTGAACTTTCAATGCATATTCTGGTCTTTTTCTTGAGCTTACAGCAAATGCTTCTTTGAGATAATCATTTTGTCTTTACGATAGTTTTCGTTTTGAAGTACTACAGAGGTGAAGCACATGTCAAAAAGGAAAAGTTACAGAGATAAATTCCATCGGTGTACCTTAATCGGTAAAGCATTCAGCTCCGGAGCACAGTGATGTGAATTTGTAGCTGTCACAGGCAGATTTCTGGGTTTCGTATCCTGTGTATTCTTTACGGACATCTTTCACGTAACGACTTTATTAAAATATGAGCTTTATTTCCTAGTGCAAGCAATGAAATTTTGCTCCGGGTACTTGCAATGAAATTTTGCTCCGGGTACTTGCAATGAAATTTCGCCCCGGGCCCCGCAAAAGCTCCATCCGGCCCTGCAAATACGGGTCGTACTGACTTATTGGTGCTAGTTGGGATCCGTGTCCTGACCTTCTGTTATTGTTCCGGTTTCCATGGACTGTCTCCAAAAGTTGGAAACTACTTGCTTCGACGCATTCAGCCGTTTTGCTACCTCAGCTTTCGGTCGCCGGCCCTGTTTTCAATCTGCCGATCGCTCTCCACCGTAAAGAGTCTTCTAAACCAGTGTTCCGGCACACCGGTGTGCCCCCACAAGGTGAAAGGTGTGACGCGAACTTTTACCTATTATCCTATTGTAAGAAATTAATTGTAGAGTTTTATACAAATTTTGAAGATGTGAATCCATTTTTTGGTGTAAATATTACAAGGATGGTAAGTGTAGAAATCCGGTATTCCATTCATGATGTCGAGTTTTACTTTTTAATTTTATCCCAGTTACTGTGTTTCAAATGCTTCATTCTCTGCCGCTGCACTGATTAAATAAGCTGATGCTTATTTATTCTTCATTACATGCCGCGAATTTTTATGTATTCTTTGGGTAAGACGAAGGATCTAAGCGCATTTGATCGTGGGCAAATTGTGGGGGCCCTACGAATGGGTCACTCCATCTCGGAAGTCGTGCAGGCACTGGAATTTTCACGAGCCACTGTGTCACGGGTGCACCGTGAGTACATCGAATCCGGTTAAACCATCCCTGCAAGGGCCAACTGCCGTGGACAACAGCGTGTGGATGAGCAGGGTCATCGTTGGCTAACAGCGGATAGAGGGGCCACAGTGCAAGAAATCACTCTGCAATTTAACGCTGGTGCACAAACACATGTACGCAGCCAAACCATCTAGAGCCATCTCCTCGCTATGGGGTACAGAATCCATCGTCCCACGAGGGTACCGCTGCTGACCGCACATCGCAGGGTGCAAAGATTAGCATGGGCGCGGGAGCATCGCCACTGGACCCTAGACATGTGGAAAAATGTTGCCTGGATTGACGAGTCGAGATTCACGTTGGTACATGCGGATGGTAGGATACGAGTACGGCGCAAACCACATGAAGCGATGGATCCTTCTTGCCAGCAGGGTACTCTTCAAGCTGGTGGGGGAGGGGGGTGCATTCTCGTCTGGGGACTGTTTACGTGGACTGAAATGGGACCCCTGGTACGTGCGACATCGTCCCTCAAAGTTCAACGTTACCGAGATATCCTGGTCGACCATTTGCTCCCGTTTGTGCGTCTTCAACATCCCACTGGGGACCTCATCCTGTAACAAGACAATGCACCGTGTCATCACTCCCGAATTGTATCCGAATGGTTGGATGAACACTCCACCGACGTGACCTCGCTTCCTTGGCCAGCTAGGTCACCTGACCTCAATCCTATCGAGCACATCTGGGATGCTATCGAGAGAGATGTTCGAGGCTCTGACCCCCTCCATCAAATCTTCGTGAACTGTGGGAGCTTGTTCAGGGGTCGTTTATCCGTATGGCTTCCCAACGCTTCCGGTGTCTTGTCGAGTCCATGCCGAGACGAATCGCCCACGTTACTAGAGAGGTATCTCTAATTCAATTGCTCTTCTCTGTATGTGTCCCTTCTTCCCTTTGAAGGTCCCGAGTCTTACAATTATTTCAGTTCTATCACAGCTGTGCTCTGAAGTAGTCTGAAAATTGTGATTGCTAGTCAATCTTGCTCTTTTCTATTACTATTAAACTATTTTATTTCTTCAAGACGGACAAGAGTCCATGTACGGAGTGTTCCGTCCACGAGTGCAAGTAGTGAAAGCATTGAGCCTGAAAAAAAAATATTAATTAGTGCACCGGCAGTATAATGATAATTATTTATCTTACATTTTTTTTTTTTTTTTTTTTTTTTGATGTCGTGATAAAACATGCCCAATCCCCGAGTGTATCGTTTATGGTGAAAATTACGTATTTATATTAATAGGGTCACATCATACGTTTTTGAGGGGATTAACATTTTGGTGTGCCGTGTTGAGTCATGGATAATTTATGGTGTGCTGTGAGTAGAAAAAGGTTGCGTAACATTGTTCAAAACGATGGTGCGGAGCAATTCGTCCAATAACAGTCCAACTCACCCCGTCCAAAACAACCTTTATCAAGGTCACGTAAATGCCAGCTCTTTTGCGTACGGTCGTCATTTGCATATTTTCCTAAGAGCTAGTACAATGAATGTTGGCTTGGTACGTCCACTTAGCATTTCCCCTTGCGCATGTCCCTGAAAAAAGGTTTTGCAATCGACCTCGGTCGTCCCGTTTTGTCCCATATTCCCGAATTTCCTCTAGTCGCATAAATCTTGGATACCATTTTATTTGCACTCAAAATTTTGAAAACGGAAACGCAACAGTCTTTGAGTAAATGTGAATGGGACGAATTAACACTGCACGTACAGGATAGATTTTCACTTAGCTGAAAAAATAAGTCGTAAGTACGTCTCACAGCAGCCGCCAAACATTATTTGCACGTGCAAAGTAAAAAGTTGTTTATTATTTCTTACAGCTCTGCAGTATCTGCGTAAAAGTGCTAAACGTGTCACGTGATCACTTCGTGGAAAAACACCTGGTGAGAGAGAAGGACCCGTAATATTCACACGCTTGGTGTCGACCCTCCGTTTATGAAGTTCGTCTTTTTTATGCAGCGATGTGTTTCACTGCTTGTGTCCCGTGTACTATGTTTATTTTCAACTAATATTTCGAATATCCATTTATTCTTTTAGTGCATTATGCGTGTGTCATCATACACAACAACAAGGAAACTTTTTAGTTTTAAGTGAATCTTCATCATTTTATTGGATTATGTTATACAAGGTGAGTTATTCTTTTGCATACCAATTGAGCTTAGCGCTATAAGAATACCGAAGGCAAATGTAGATATATAAACATCCTGTTTTTTCATAACAAACTAATACAGCAACACACTTGAAGTCCCACTTTGTGTTGGTTGCTGTCATACAAAATTTAGCTAGGGTTCGTTGTTGCTTTGAAATTAATCTCAACTTTTCGATTGAGCAGATATTTTTAAGCTTCGTTTCTCGTGTCTTCCAGAGTGCTTGTCTAGGGAAATAGCGTAGAGGAATACATTGAGTGTTATCGCAGATGTACCTGCGGTTAGAAACATTCCAGCGGAGGTAACATTCACTAAATTAAGTACGTAGTTAAGTTGCTCAAATATTTAAACTCAGTAATAGGTCGAACGCATAAATACAGTAATATCCTACTGGGATAACACTACTGTACTAAATTCTTACCTGTGACGAGATTCATTCAAGTGCTGGTGTTGCTGTCCCATCCCTGCAACCTCTTGCCCGAAATCGGGGATGGGGACACCCCATGGCCTTAGATAATCGAGTATGTTGGTGACCACAAAACGAAGTCTCTTTCTTGTATGGTGGTCTAGGACATGAGTTCGAATTCCGCGTACAGCATGAACTTTGCGTTCATTCTAACGACCCAATTTGTATCTTCCCTGGAAGGAAACAAAGGCTCTAAATTAGAGCATGTGAGACTTCTCGGTCACAAATGCTCATGGGTGAAGGAGGGCTAGTTAGCCCAAAAACAACGTGTCGTCTTCGAAGACGCGGGTACAAAGTTCAAGCCATTTGGCAAGATAAAATGATATTTATAATGTGTTACACAAAGTGCAGTTTCAGTTATGAGAATATTTCTTCCACAGTCAAAGCACAGTGTGTATTTTTTATTTTTTTGACTAGGGGGGGAGTTGATCGGAGGTTTAACGACCACCGTGAGCAACTCAATGGGCTATAAGCAGTCGCCCGTCCCTAATTTAGGGTCACTGGTTCCAGGGAAGGGAGAGAGACAGTGCCGTAAGACAAACACAACATCCATGCCTCACCGGGATTCGAACCCGGACCCCTTTCGGACGAATGATCAGAGGCCATCGCTTAGACCACTGCGCCACCGGGGCGGCAGGGGGTTAACGACCCCGTGAGCAACTAAATGGGCTAATGGCAGTCGCCAGTTCTTAATTAAGGCCACTGACCTCAGGGAAGGGAGATAACCAGTGCCGTAAGACAAAACAACATCCATGCATCACCGAGATTCGAACCCGGACCTATCTCGGACGAATGGTCTCAAGCCATCAATTAGACCACTGCACCATCGGGGCGGCTCTTTTATTTCCACCTGCATATATTAGAGCCACTTCGCTGAAAAACTCTGTTCTAGAAAAAATTGAAAGACCGTATGTACTAGTATAAATACACGTCAAGTGTGCTTATATTTCCTACAATCTAATGGCAGCTCTCTGATGGGAGATTAATCAGAAGATTATATTTGTGGCTAATAGCCCAAGATGAGTTTGGGTTCGAGTCTCGAATGAGGCATGGGTGGTGTGTTTGTTTGCCTTTTTACCTTCCCTGGTTTGTCTAAGCGATGGCCTCTGATCATTCGTCCGAAAGGGGTCCGAGGTCGAATCCCGGTGAGGCATGGATGTTGTGTTTGTCTTATAGCACTGGCTCTCTCCCTTCCCTGGAACCTGTGGCCCTAAATAAGAGACAGGCGACTTCTTATAGCCCATTTAGTTGTTCACGGTGGTCGTTAAACCTCAAATTAAAAAAAAAAAAAAAAAAAAAAACATACCACATATGCATAGACCCAAAGCTACACTCATCTTGGACGAACAGACAGAAGCCAACGCCTCAAACCATTTGCCCGCAGGAGCAGCCCCAAACTAGGAACGGGAGGGAGCTTATAAACCTTAGAATTAATCACTGATTGCTGTAAATCTTGCCCCTCCCCTAAGAAAAAAGTATAAATATAAACCCGTCAGTCAGATGAAGGACCTTCAACAAAGTCTGCAAACACAGAGAAGAAGAGGGCAGCGGTTCAGCTTTTCGTATTTTACTAGCCCCCTAGTGCAGGGGTCGGCAAACTGCGGCTCGCGAGCCACATGTGGCTCTTTGGTTACGTACATGTGGCTCTGAAGTAGAATTGAAAATGAAAATAATACTATCATAGTTTCATTTATAAAATTTTAAAAGGATTTTTATTCACGCAATGATGATTTCATTTGTTTCATGGGTGTCTCAAAACTTCGACACTACTGAAGAATTTCTTTTTTTTTTTTAATGCATGTCATTCGCTACAGTGAATATTGGGAACATTACCGTTTTTAAATAATGCGCAGTTGTAAAAAAAAGCAGAAAAAAAAACTAGCTATCTCTGCTCCGGGAAGATTTATTTGTAAAATTATTTTTCCGTAGTAACGCAAATTATTTTTTCTTTACTATGGAGTATAATTTCATTTGTTTCATAGGTCTCTCAAAACTTCGAAGTGTGACGTCAGGGAGGGGAAAGCGAGCGTGAAGAGGGTCTACAGAGGGAGTGTAGTAGAGTTGAGCTCGGGTCCGGGCTCGCCTTCGGAGCCCGGGCTCAGAATTCATTAACTACCGAAAATCCGGGCCAGTGCTCGGAATTACACGTCTTGAATTTCTTACTGTAATTAATTCCACACGTGTAATTCCTAGCCCGGTTGAATTACACGTGTTGAATTTCATTCTGGATTAGTTACCATGGTGGCAGGGTTTTCAATTTCCTAAGCTAGCTGCCATTGCAAGACAAATTTTGCTTAGCAAGACTTGCATTATTATGCATTGTCCGAAATTATGGCCCGAGCAAGGATTAGTTTAAGGAGGTCTGGTATCGAAAAATTGGGAAAAAATCACATTCCCATTTTTTGTATTTTATTAAAAATCAAGAATCTTATCTCTAAAATGATGTATTAATTTCCAAAATTGTGCAGTTAGAAGTATTGTTATTTATTTTTTTTAATTTCCTCACTCCCGCGATTTTTGTGGTGACGTAGGTTTTTTAGTGCAGCAGGTCGAGTTTTAGAGAAAACGAAGATCAAGTTGAAGCGCTGAGGCATTAGATGCAATTCTCTCTCTCTCTTTTTTCATGATGAACTTGATCTGGAAACTGCACACACATATGATAATATAGTGATTATAATACTATTAAGCGCAAAGCTTTGTTGATGTTACAAAATGCAGAATAATCTGGTCTTGAATGCTTTTACGTTCTTTTCTTTTTTAATTTTGGAAATTTCCCTACATGCTTTTTTTATATTCTACTACATCACTCTAAACTACCTTTACCAATTAGCATATACGTAAATTATATTGCAAAGATTAGTTTTCTAGAGTCAAAATTTCAAACGCTTGCAACTGTCTGTACGGTGTTGTACGTTTTATAATGCAATTTATTCAAAATAAAAGTAAATTTAGAAATCAAAAAGAATTAACGAATGGAATGTTTTGTTTCTAAACGATTTTCTTTTCTTCAGCTTTTACCAAAATTACTGATTCCCCTGATACGGTCGAAGGGCACGTTGATTATTTATTTATTTTCAAACCCACATTTTAGAACATTTGGCTTTATGCGTAGTATTTCTAAAAACATATTAATATTGTGAAGTGGATTAATTGAACTGAACTTTTTAAACTAATGATTTTTAAAGTAATCCTTGCTTGGGCCATATCTTTGGCCAGTGTATAATGCATAAATGCAAGCCTTGATAAACAAAATGTTCCATGAATTCGGGCCCGGGCTCAGCAAACACATGTAATCAAAGAAAGCGGGCCGGGCCCGGGCTTCTAGGCCTTTGGACCCGGGCTCCTAAAACTGAGCCCAAACTCATATCTAGAGTGTAGAGGTTGGCTGAGCAACCTGTAGGCAGATGTCAAAGTGACTAATAAGTGAGCGCACGGGCGCCTTCTTCTGGGTAAGACAACGTTTGCAATGGCGAAATGTGAAAGTGAGGAATTCTCTCCTAGGGAGGAGGTACGTGTAGTTGTTTTTTGTGTAGTTGTTTACGGACGCAAACGAAGTTGGAGTCTGTGTCGCTTTGCTGTTTCTGCAACTGTGATTTAATATGTTAAGTCTGACGTCAGTTTGCGTCACTTCTGTGTACGCAACATAATATTTTTTATATTAAGTTAATATTTAAACTTAAAATCACAAATAAGTTATACTATTAATTAATAAAGATATAATTAATATTATAACTTGCTATAATATTATTTTAAATTTTCCTTATTTGTAAAAATATATTTATGGCTCTCAAATTTTTTTTAAATTATTGTGAGGGACAGGTTTGGCTCTTCCGTCTCAAAAGTTTGCCGACCTCCTGCCCTAGTGGATGGGCACTGAATTACCTTAGTGTCTGTCATGTGATAATTTAATACCAGTTGGCCTATAGTAGCATCACGGAGAGAGTTGTAACTTTAAAAAAAACAAAAGCTAAACTTTCACGTGGTTACGACTCATTAGTTCCATGATTTTCCACTGGTGCGCTTTCTATGGAGATCTTCAGGGCCAAAATGTTTCTACACTCACGGGAAAAAAATCCCAACACCACGAAAATATAGTTGTAGTGGAATGAAATGGCGGCAACACATTTGTATAGGTAACATATTTAATCGATTAAGGTTTCAAGATCACAGCTTAATGTAAGCGCGAGAAGAGCCATTTTAAATGTGAAATGCTGGTACATTAATAACCGGTGTAACCGCCAGAATGTTGAATGCAAGCACGAAACGTTCATACATTGTGTCGTACAGGTGCTGGATGTCAGATTGTGGGATGGAGTTCCATGTCTGTTGCACTTGGTCGGTCAATACAGGGACGGTTAATGCTGGTTTGGGGTGACGCTGGAGTTGTCGTCCAATGATGTCCCATACGTGCTCGATTGGTGAAAGATCTGGTGATCTAGTAGGCCACGGCAACATGTCGACACTCTGTAGAGCATGTTGGGTTACAACAGCGGTATGCGGGCGAGCGTTATCCGGTTGTAAAACACCCCCTGGAATGCTGTTCATGAATGGCAGCACAACAGGTTGAATCACCAGACCGACGTACAACTGTGCCGTCAGGGTGCGTGGGATAACCACGAGAGTGCTCCTGCTGTCATAGAAAATTGCTCCCCAGACCATAACTCCAGGTGTAGGTCCAGTGTGTCTCAGCCGCAGACAGGTTGGTTGCAGGCGCTCACCTGGCCTCCTTCTAACCAACACACGGCCATCACTGGCACCCAGGCAGAACCAGCTTTCATCAGAAAACACAACAGATCTTCACTCCGTCCTCCAATGAGCTCTAGCTTGACACCACTGACGTCGCAAACGGCAGTGGTTTGGAGTAAGTGGAATGCACGCTACATGGCGTCTGGCTCGGAGCTGTCCTTCAAGTAACCGATTTGTAGCAGTTCGTTTTGTCACTATGGTGGCAAATGCAGCTCGAATTGCTGCCACAGACGCGGTACGATGTGCCACGGCCATACGCCGTACACGGCGGTCTTCCCTCTCAGTAGTGCCACGTGGCAGGCCGGAACCCGGTCTTCTTGAGGCAGTACCTTCCCTTGACCACCGCTGCCAACATTCATGCACAGTGGCTACATTCCTGCCAAGTCGTTCTGCAATATTGCGGAAAGAAAATCCACCTTCTCGTAGCCCTATTACACGACTTCGTTCAAACTCCGTGAGCTGTTGATAATGGCTTCTTCGTCTTCTTAAAGGCATTCTTGACTAACATCAACACACTACGTCGAATCTCAACGATAACTAACGCTCACGAACTTTACAGCGCGTATTTACAGCAAACCTGCTTTGCATGTTCTGAGGGGCGCTACTAGCGCCACACGTATGCGCCGAGCGCGAAATTTGCATAGACGTCATCTTACAGATGTACTCTCACCGCCTACCAACTGTCGTTTATCTAACACTACCCCTTCTTGGTGTTGGGATTATTTTTTCCGTCAGTGTATTAGTTTCCATGGAAGATTTACGTCTGAGACTCTGTGGTCCAAAAATTCGTTGTAGAACTGCGAATATTTTAATAATGTAGGCTATTTTTAGTTAATTAAAATCGTTCAGATATAATGATAAAGCAAACACGCACTCTTTTGATTTCTTTATATTGGCAATCTACGTGAAAATCCTGCAGGATTTCCATGAAATCCTGCTACGTCGCATTTCCCTTGTTTTCATCAGCATTTATCGAGTTGGTAAAAAGATACCAGCTATTTATACCCGGGTTTGTTTGTTTGTTTCGTCTAATAAGTAATCTATGTGGATGAAATGCTTCTGTTTTATGCATATGTGACTGTTGGTGATTTTTTTACCCTTCAAGAACTACGGCGCTTCGCACACGGAATCGCTGTAATAAAAATATAGTTCAGTAGTTTAAACTTGGCTGAGCTAGCCTAGCCTACTGTTGCAAAGCATTTCCTCGTTGCCATCGATAATCGAACGCGATGCACCGCAAGCAACACGTATTTTATGAGGTCTATTATTTCTTGACAGCTTGCGTGAGCATTCTGATGGACTGTTTGCTTTCTGCTGCACGTACAAGTCACAAAACGTGAAGCTTTTGCGGATAAATAAAAAATAAAAAAACCTCTGTTGTTATTCAGGATAATTTAATGCACCGTTAGTTCATTCTCCTTTGATTCTAAGGGAGTTTCTCTTCACATTATTCTTCTCATGTCAGATTTACGGTCAACTGCTTCGTATTTTAACGTGTTTAGTAAATTGCTCTTTCGCAATCTCTAGTAATGAGAGACCGTGACTTTATCAATGGACAGCAGTTATCGAAGTATACTCAACTTAGAAACTTCAACATGGTACAGATGCTCAAGTTGAGGATGTATATTAGTTATGTTGTTGCAGATGAAATGTCGGAATATTGAACTTCAAACACGAAAATTACCGTACAAATTAAACTTTATTAATCAAAGTAAACACAGCCAGTAGCGACACGTTTAGGCAACGAGATACAAGCCTCTGTATGCCGTCGTGATGCAACAAAAGCTTCAGGATGCAACACACTCATGGAATGCGGATTCAACTGATGATTGATTGGGAAAGGATTTTCCCTGTATACAGACGTCCAGGTATTTGAAGAAGTGACAGTCTTTATGGGATAGATCAGTGAAGTAAAGTGGATGACATAAGATTTCGTACCTCAACTGGTACAGCTTCTGGATCACCAGGTGTGCAATTTAGTGTCTGCTGTTATCATGGAGAAGAAAAATCCACTGTGCCGGCTGTTTTCCGTGCATAATATCAATTTTTGACAATACCTGACTTCTACGATAATATGACTCGGATGTAAGAAAGAGAAATGAATCACACTAGTTGCTGATCATCAAAGCTCTCACCGTCGCCTTCCTGGGCCTTTTACGTTCTCCTTCCTGGGCCTTTTACGTTCGCCTTCCTGGGCCTTTTTACGCTCGTCTTCCTAGTCTTTTGCTTCTGGGTGTATTTCGAAGCTTCCTGGGTCGTCTTTCGGAGTCTTTTTCCGGTCGTCTTCCTGATTTTTTGCTTCAGGGTGTAGTTCGGGACTTCCTGGTCTTTTGCTTCGGGGTATATTTTGGGGATTCCTGAGTCGTCCTCCTGGGTCTTTTTCGGTCAATCTTCCTGGTTCTTTGCCTCGGGGTATTTTTCGGGGTTTGCTGGGTCTTTTTCCATCTTCCTGGGATAAAGTATATGTTTTGGGGTGTATTTCCGGGCTTTCTGGGTCTTTTCCCGTCGTCTTCCTGGGCTTACTTCGGAGCTGCCTGGGTCTTTTCGGTCATCTTCCTGGTCTTTTGCCTCATGATGTATTTCGGAGCTTTCTGGGTCCTTTTTTGTCTTCCTGGGATGGAGTTCGGGCTTCGGGGTGTATTTCAGGATTCCTGGGTCTTTTACGGTCGTTTTCCTGGGTATTTCGGTCGTCTTCCTGGTCTTTTGCTTCGGGGTGTATTTCGGGGCATCCTGGGTCGCCTTCCTTGTCTTTTGCTTTGGGGCTCACTGGGTCTTTTTCGGTCATCTTTCTGGTATACAGATGACCAGGTACTTGAAGAGATGATAGTCTTCAGGGGCTTCCTGGGTTTCTTTCGGTCATCGTCTTGGTCTTTTGTTTTTGAGTGTATTTCAGGGTTTCCTGAGTCGTCTTCCTAGGTCTTTTTCGGTCGTCGTCTTGGTCTTTTACTTCAGAATGTACTTCGGAGTTTCCTGGGTCTTTTTCGTCTTTCTGGGATGAAGTACATGCTTGTCTGTGATGTTTGCCAGGCCACATGAGACTTTTTATACCTGTATGGGTCAAGGCATGTGGAGAAAATTATTACTCAGAAGTTCGGATACCTTTGATCATACAGTGTAGGTATAAAAATCTATCTGAAATAGTTGGAGGTGCCGATATATAGATTTCGTAATTCGTCTGAAAAGCTCAGACGGAATTTACTGAATAATTAATTTTGAGAAAGCTTTTAGGATCGCTTTATTGATTATTTTATTTATCGTTAAGTTCCAGAATTTGATTTTTTGGTTGGTCGATTTAGTAGATACTTCCTAAACTTAGTTATTGCTTTAGTGAATCTCCAAAAATGGGTTTCCATTCTTTGAGCTTTCATTAATGCGTCCACATCCAGTTAGAGGCAATATCTTAAAATGATTTTATTCTGTGGTAAAATATTTTTTCAAGGTACCGTGTGATCGTTGTATACTATCTTTCAAACCCTTTTGTCTGAAAAATATTGATGACCCTCTCTTAGTATATAAGTGACCATTTCTGATTTATGATTTACTCAGAACAAATATGCGGTCGATATATGCACCGAAAGGTGAAATAGAAGAATTGGAAGCTTTGCGCGTGTGATATTTACGCATTCACGGTTTTAGGTGCATGTCATTATTATCATCATTTTCTTCAACAATTTTCAATCTGCTGCTGAATGTAGGGCACCCCAAGTCTCTTCTACTATCTTGAGCAGTTTTCTTCTGTGTCTTCTAGGCATTCTTTCAAATTGCATCCACCTATTTCCGACATGATCTTTTTCTGGGTTCTCCCCTACCCTTTGATATGCAATCTAGTATATCAGATGTCCAACGGTAGTCAGTATATCTATCAATATGTCCAGTCCATTGCTACTTGAGAGTCTTTACTGCAATCATGATGTCATTCACTGTTGTCATCGTCCTGATCGATGGGTTCCCTTTGCTTTCTTTCCTGGATACATCATCCATGCATTTTTCTACATACTTGTTTGAGTATAGCTGCAGCCTCTGTATGTGTTTTTAGTTAACGTCCATGTCTGTGATTCATAAATTACAACTAAAATGATGCACAGATTGAAGACGACTTACAAAAATATATATAAATATAAATTGCTCGTGAAAATTATAGTTTCTTTCAATTGCAGTTCAGCCAAGTTTTGTACGCTTATTAATTTCTTCTTCAATGTTGACATGTTTTGTATTAAGACTTTGGTTGGACTTTGTGTATTAACAATTAACAATTTTAGAAGTGGCGTTTCGTGCCTCTGAAAATGTACGTGTTACGACTTATACCCACCCCCTTTCCAACAAAGACATTTGAATTGAGATTCAACGTGCTGAACCTCACCATCCACCGTAAAAAAAAAATATTAATGAAGGAAAATTAAAAGCAATTCTAGATGTTATACAAATTTTATATGAATTGTTAATAATTTTCTTCACCTTTTTAGCATCATTAATTATATTGATCACTTTTTAGTGTTAGTGGTTAAATTTGTAACCATATACACAGTCGAGTCACATTATTGTGACCACATCCTACTTTTCACGTCAACAGCGCGTAGCCAATGAAAAAAGGCACGTATCGTGAACTGGCTTGGAGGGTATAGAAGGTGTGCTGTAGGCATCTGAAAACATATTTTATCAGATTTTCACACGTTGCTGTCATGAATAAAAGGAGCGATTTATCAGATTTTCAAAAAGGGATGATTATATCGGCTTTCGGGCCAAGGATGGCAGTATTTCTGAAACAGCGCAGTTTGTGAACTGTTCGCATGCTGCTGTGTTTAAAGTGTATCGTGATTGGAGAAATGGCACCATTGCGAATAAGCGACGTGAAAACTGCGGAGCACCACGTGCCATTGATGTGCGAGGTGAACGTCGGCTTCGAAGATGCGTGAGGGCCGATCGGCACGCTACAGTGGAGCAACTCATTGGCCGAATGAACCAGGGGCCTACCGGAAGTGTGTCTAAAACGACAGTTCAGTGAACCCTGCTGCGTATGGAGCTCCGATGCAGGCGGATGGGCACTGCAGCTATGATAACGAAGGTCCATCGGTAGAAAAAGCTTACATTTGCACGGCAATATCGGAATTGGACCTCCGCTGATTGGCAAAGGATTGTCTTCTCCGATGAGTCACGTTTTCTGCTTCATCGAACGGATGGACGTTGGAGTATAAGGCGAGAAACATCGGAGAACAGACACTCTTCAACCATTGCTGGAAGAACACAAGCTGGTGAGGGCAGCGTTATGGTCTGGTGAATGTTTTCGTGGCATTCTCTGGATCCACTTATTCCTGTGGAAGGCACAATGGACCGAATTCGTTATGAATCCATCCTTGCATACCACGAACCCCCATACATGCTGATTGTCTTCCCTGGGGCGGATGGGATCTTCTAGCACGACAATGCAACGTGTCATACAGCTAAATATATCTTATAGTGGTTGGAAGAGCACGATGAAGACTTCAAAGTATTTCCTTGGCTCTCTAATTCCCCAG
Organism: Macrothele yani; assembly: GCA_039090855.1. NCBI lineage: Eukaryota > Metazoa > Arthropoda > Arachnida > Araneae > Macrothelidae > Macrothele > Macrothele yani. The sequence continues at coordinate 90,015,052 of CM077026.1, forward strand.
ACTTAAACGCAATTGAGCATGTGTAGGACCACCTCGATCGTTTTGTTCGGTCTGTGGATCCTCCACCGCGCACCCTCTAACAGCTGTCAAATGCACTGCTGTCAGCATGGCTCCACATTCCTGTGAACACCTTCCAGCACCTTATTGAGTCACTTCCAGCCGGTCTAGCTGCTGTCCGCGCTGCACACGGCAGTTAATTTGGATATTAGCTGGTGGTCGCAATAATGTAACTCGACCGTGTATATTCGCTAAAATATTAAGCCTGATATTTCGCAGGATATACGAATTTTTTAATCTACCACGACCTCAGTAGCCGAGAAATATACTCAGCTGTGTACCATCTAAATAATTATTTATTTACTGAAGTTTTTATAAAAATACCTCTTTCTTTATTTCCATATTTTTAATGGAAAATATTTTTGCGGTGTCTTTGTTCAATGTACAATCAATCTTGTAATTTTATTATTTGTGATTTTCAATGCGCTTCTGAAGAGATTAAATATGAGTTAATTTATAAATCAGTTAACCAAATTAATCTGCGTATAACACTATAAAGAGCTCATGAAGCAAAAAATATATATATAGAATATATAAATAATTTCACGTGGATTAAGCTTCATTTTTAGGCCCTCCCTCATAAATCATGAATAATAAGGATTTTACTTAGAACTTATTTTTACTTTTACATAGGATGATCCTTAAGGCTTTTCTTATATTTTCCCTCTAAATTTCTTGAAGAAAACCATCCTTCCAAAAAGAATCTATTGAATTAATTGCAGTTGCTATTCAAGGAATTGAAAAATTACGAAAATTTCACTACAAATCACAAAAAATAGAAGTGTACAAAAAGAATTTGACTGATTGATCGCGCAGGTTCCTTGAGAGCACGGTAACAACCAGAGAAGCTTTTCTTCGGTTTTGTTCAACTACCGCAACCTGTAGGAATTGTGGGTAAAACTGTGCACTGCCCCCAGTTCCAATCGGAAGAAGAGATTGGAGCGTGATCGTAGAAGTTTAACACGCTGCAAGCCTAGTTTCTAGACTGCTTGAGAACAAACACCCTAGAGGGGTGTGGCGTAAGCTGCAAGAGCTGCCACACTGTATGACCGTACTGACCGACATGTACCACAAAAGACCGGGCATTACGTCTTAAGTTCTTAATACAATTTTCTTAAGACCGATCGGCGAACAAAAGGTTTCTTTGGCTACGGCCTGGTTAAAATTGGATTTTGTGCTGGCGGCAAACCATTGATACAATACAAATGGCAATTCAATTTTTTTAGTGTTACTCTTGTTACACAGCACTAGCAGTGTTCCTGCCGAGTCTGCCGGTAACGGTGCTTGAGACCTGAAGTACAATTTAGTTGGCCACGGCACCAGGTGAGAATCTCAGGTGCACTGCTGCACTCAAAGATTCACACCAGAACATAAAAAATGAAAAGTTGAAGAATGACCCGAAGCATAAGGCTTGGGTGAATCCACCTTGTGAACAAAATAACAACAACAAATAAAATATAAAATAATCTAAAAAAAAATGATACTTTGGGATCAGAGTTGTGATGAGGTTCACCCGCAATCACCAATTCGTGACTGAGTGTAGTGGTCCGGATCTTACTCCGGTACATTCAATCCCCAACCAGCCAGTACAACACTCACTTTCGCAAATAACACATGATTCTCAAATACACAACACAACATTTAATAACGTTCTGCGAGATTTAAACAGATCCGGCGCTCTCTAGGCGCATAGACAATTGCCCCTCATATGTGGGCAGCATACGGTGTCACACTTTACTGTCGGATAACGCAGCCGACTGAGTCTCCACCGGACTATCTGAACAAGAGATACTACTCGTTTACACACTAAATAGAGCTGCAGGTGATATTCATATACAATTGCTTAGAGAATGAAAAAAAAAAATTATATGCAAACGATCACATTAAAAATACTCGCGACACAAAATACACAAGCACGTTAATTTGCGGTATAAGATTATAGGTGCGAAATACTGCCAAAGTTAATTAACTAAATCTAATAAGCATGCACATGCAGATCCCTTCCCCGCTCGCTTTGGCCCTGAACCAAAGTTAAAAGAAACTGTCCCGCCCAGCGGAATTTGTGGCCACACCCTCTCCCTTATTCATGTAAAAAAATAATCAGGAAATGGGCCCTGTAAGAAATAAATCTGTATGTGCAGGTATTTCCTCTGAAGTTCAGTCACTCAGCATTACTGCATCTATGTCCCTGCAGCTTTGGGTGTCGGGATGGCACAAGTTCGCAGATGTGCGAAGAAAGAAAAAGGAAATATTCATCTACTTACAGTTACGTGACTTTGCTGTGCAAATCCGTTGTGCATCACATAATATCACACGACAAAAAAAACACGCACACAGACACTTGCACCATGTGGCAGCACCGATGATTCAACACTTCACTTTGACGCTTGATGTAAATGAAGCACACAATTAAAAATGGTAATATCACGCCGCACTTTGTTGCAATGATTAGAGTGCACACTGATCTATTCTCGTAACGATTTGAAGGTGGCCGTTAAGCAAAATAGGCCCTCTCACATCTGATGTTGCGGTTTCCAAGATTAATTTTCTCGGCCGAGCGAAATCAGACGTGCTTTTACCTTAAGCGTATATCGGCAACTCAACATTTCACCTGTATATTTGTTAGGTATCGAAGCCACCGCTCTTACGCTCATATTTTTCTTTCGACATGTTTTTATCCCGTCGCACTTACACGTAGTGGCTTCGCTGCTTACGCGACCACACACACGCACACATGGGGCCTCGCTTCGCCCCGTAAGACAAGCGCATCTCTTCACTTCCTCCACAGTAGGGGATGAATGGGGGTGACGATTCCACACTGCAGTGGTTGGCATCCGAACCCGACTTTTGCTTGGCTTCGCTTCTCATTGGAATGACCACTGTCCACTCGCAGACTTCTTAATTCCCCTGTAACTTGGCTTTCATTAGGCCAAACAGTCGCTGAGTTCCATTACGCTCCAGCCTAGAAATTTCTGCTTTATCCCGCGGATTTAGGCATTCCGCTGTCTTTATGGCAAACTGGCATCTCCAGCTGCCTCGAGTTGTCTCCATTTCTGACCAAATGCGGGGAGGTTTGCTGCTTCATTTTTCCCAATTCATTTTTTGCAGATCCAAGGCATCCAGCCTTTCACATCGGAGAGCGCACAGACAACTAACTTTCTTCCTTATGTTCATGCCAAGTGCGAACTCTTATTTTTCTGCACGGACCACACAGAGAGCAATTGTTCTCGAAAATGCCCCAAACAATCGACTAATTTACGATTATTCGCTAAACCTTTTGTCCCCATCTTCATTCATTTACTCAAGTGGACCCCTCTTCGAAAGGTACCATTCCGTGTTGCTTAGTTTCCCGTCAGCTGCGCCCTGATATTTATGACCTAACAGAGCTATTCTGAGACCACCCAGCCAGAGAGAGAATTCTTCGCCTCTTTTCTTTCCAAACCCCCAGATAAAACTTTATCTGCTGTTTACACTTTTAAACTCCAATCAAGCCTCGAACAATTAATACTTAATTAATTTCACACATCAACCACGCCCATTAATTACTAAATTAATGGCGGGGGTGGGTCGTAACATCGGCCCCTCCTCATGAAATCCAGAAGTCCTCTTCTGTGCCTATCGCTTTGCTCTTATCAATTTCCAGAGTAACCATTGAGTGCTAACTTTTCCCACAGGTAGAAATAATTCAAAATGGCAAAAATATTGCGTTTCTTGCCTTCAAGAGCATTGGAGCGACTTCCCAATTATCCCGCAATTTTGTTAATTAATTTAGAGAACATCCGAAAGAAAAAACAACGTAAATGAGAAATAAATAAAAAAAACTGAACTGTAAAAGAACATGTGAGCCTGCCGAACTGTGATTCCTAGCTACCTCATACCATACGCGACATGGCGGACAAATTTTAGAGTTTTCTTCAGGTTTTAGGATGGGGGGGTGTCCACTGTAACATTCCATCCCCCCATGAAAGAAAAAAAAAAAAAAAAGGGATGACTGGATGAAGTTTATTCATCCAATCATTCCATTTTTTTTTTTTAACTGTAAACACTCAACCCTTTCCCCACCGTCGCAAGGCACCTAATTCCGAACTTAAGTGCCCGGAGAGCGGAAGGAAAGTTTAAGGATTTCATCACACGTTCATTGCTACCCGTCGAGATAGGCGGAAAGAAAATTTAAATATGAGGCATAGCTTCGAGAATCCACGAGTTCCACAGATCTCTCACGTTCGATGCTCCTACACCCGCTTTTATCTGCGCTCAATGCCAAATTCTTGCGTTCCACTGTCTTCGAGTTCCTTCTCAACATCATAGATAATCGTAGTGTCACCGTCTTCCTGGGGATCCACTATAAACTCGACTGCTCCCCGTAAACCCTAGGTGCGGCTAAAGCTGTTTGTCTCAGCTGTGATGTACCCGCTGTACTTGTAACAGGTGTACTCTCTTCCGGAACAATTGCAGCCCCAGTGCTCACATGTTCTCCGTCAGAGTGACCACCAGAATCATCTGAATCCACGTGACTCGCAGATGACGATTTCTTCGTGTTAGCCATTTTGTTTTTCTTACCCACTAAAATTATGGCAGTTCTTAGAAAACAGCTTAAGGCTTACTTAATGCTAAATTATACAAAATTCGCACCGAACAAAACTAAATAAAAATAGTAATGGCAGTCAATTCGCACTTATTTTACGAACATGAGTGTTGTTCCGCTAGCTGCAAAATATAGGTATCGATCCTGGGACAACGGCATCATTAATGTTACACGGCACTAGCAGTGTTCCTGCCGAGTCGGCCGGTAACGGTGCTCGAGACCTGAAGTACAATTTAGTTGGCCACGGCACCAGGTGAGAATCTCAGGTGCACTGCTGCACTCAAAGATTCACACCAGAACATAAAAAATGAAAAGTTGAAGAATGACCCGAAGCATAAGGCTTGGGTGAATCCACCTTGTGAACAAAATAACAACAACAAATAAAATATAAAATAATCTAAAAAAAAATGATACTTTGGGATCAGAGTTGTGATGAGGTTCACCCGCAATCACCAATTCGTGACTGAGTGTAGTGGTCCGGATCTTACTCCGGTACATTCAATCCCCAACCAGCCAGTACAACACTCACTTTCGCAAATAACACATGATTCTCAAATACACAACACAACATTTAATAACGTTCTGCGAGATTTAAACAGATCCGGCGCTCTCTAGGCGCATAGACAATTGCCCCTCATATGTGGGCAGCATACGGTGTCACACTTTACTGTCGGATAACGCAGCCGACTGAGTCTCCACCGGACTATCTGAACAAGAGATACTACTCGTTTACACACTAAATAGAGCTGCAGGTGATATTCATATACAATTGCTTAGAGAATGAAAAAAATTATATGCAAACGATCACATTAAAAATACTCGCGACACAAAATACACAAGCACGTTAATTTGCGGTATAAGATTATAGGTGCGAAATACTGCCAAAGTTAATTAACTAAATCTAATAAGCATGCACATGCAGATCCCTTCCCCGCTCGCTTTGGCCCTGAACCAAAGTTAAAAGAAACTGTCCCGCCCAGCGGAATTTGTGGCCACACCCTCTCCCTTATTCATGTAAAAAAAATAATCAGGAAATGGGCCCTGTAAGAAATAAATCTGTATGTGCAGGTATTTCCTCTGAAGTTCAGTCACTCAGCATTACTGCATCTATGTCCCTGCAGCTTTGGGTGTCGGGATGGCACAAGTTCGCAGATGTGCGAAGAAAGAAAAAGGAAATATTCATCTACTTACAGTTACGTGACTTTGCTGTGCAAATCCGTTGTGCATCACATAATATCACACGACAAAAAAACACGCACACAGACACTTGCACCATGTGGCAGCACCGATGATTCAACACTTCACTTTGACGCTTGATGTAAATGAAGCACACAATTAAAAATGGTAATATCACGCCGCACTTTGTTGCAATGATTAGAGTGCACACTGATCTATTCTCGTGACGATTTGAAGGTGGCCGTTAAGCAAAATAGGCCCTCTCACATCTGATGTTGCGGTTTCCAAGATTAATTTTCTCGGCCGAGCGAAATCAGACGTGCTTTTACCTTAAGCGTATATCGGCAACTCAACATTTCACCTGTATATTTGTTAGGTATCGAAGCCACCGCTCTTACGCTCATATTTTTCTTTCGACATGTTTTTATCCCGTCGCACTTACACGTAGTGGCTTCGCTGCTTACGCGACCACACACACGCACACATGGGGCCTCGCTTCGCCCCGTAAGACAAGCGCATCTCTTCACTTCCTCCACAGTAGGGGATGAATGGGGGTGACGATTCCACACTGCAGTGGTTGGCATCCGAACCCGACTTTTGCTTGGCTTCGCTTCTCATTGGAATGACCACTGTCCACTCGCAGACTTCTTAATTCCCCTGTAACTTGGCTTTCATTAGGCCAAACAGTCGCTGAGTTCCATTACGCTCCAGCCTAGAAATTTCTGCTTTATCCCGCGGATTTAGGCATTCCGCTGTCTTTATGGCAAACTGGCATCTCCAGCTGCCTCGAGTTGTCTCCATTTCTGACCAAATGCGGGGAGGTTTGCTGCTTCATTTTTCCCAATTCATTTTTTGCAGATCCAAGGCATCCAGCCTTTCACATCGGAGAGCGCACAGACAACTAACTTTCTTCCTTATGTTCATGCCAAGTGCGAACTCTTATTTTTCTGCACGGACCACACAGAGAGCAATTGTTCTCGAAAATGCCCCAAACAATCGACTAATTTACGATTATTCGCTAAACCTTTTGTCCCCATCTTCATTCATTTACTCAAGTGGACCCCTCTTCGGAAGGTACCATTCCGTGTTGCTTAGTTTCCCGTCAGCTGCGCCCTGATATTTATGACCTAACAGAGCTATTCTGAGACCACCCAGCCAGAGAGAGAATTCTTCGCCTCTTTTCTTTCCAAACCCCCAGATAAAACTTTATCTGCTGTTTACACTTTTAAACTCCAATCAAGCCTCGAACAATTAATACTTAATTAATTTCACACATCAACCACGCCCATTAATTACTAAATTAATGGCGGGGGTGGGTCGTAACATCGGCCCCTCCTCATGAAATCCAGAAGTCCTCTTCTGTGCCTATCGCTTTGCTCTTATCAATTTCCAGAGTAACCATTGAGTGCTAACTTTTCCCACAGGTAGAAATAATTCAAAATGGCAAAAATATTGCGTTTCTTGCCTTCAAGAGCATTGGAGCGACTTCCCAATTATCCCGCAATTTTGTTAATTAATTTAGAGAACATCCGAAAGAAAAAACAACGTAAATGAGAAATAAATAAAAAAAACTGAACTGTAAAAGAACATGTGAGCCTGCCGAACTGTGATTCCTAGCTACCTCATACCATACGCGACATGGCGGACAAATTTTAGAGTTTTCTTCAGGTTTTAGGATGGGGGGGGTGTCCACTGTAACATTCCATCCCCCCATGAAAGAAAAAAAAAAAAAAAAGGGATGACTGGATGAAGTTTATTCATCCAATCATTCCATTTTTTTTTTTTTTTTAACTGTAAACACTCAACCCTTTCCCACCGTCGCAAGGCACCTAATTCCGAACTTAAGTGCCCGGAGAGCGGAAGGAAAGTTTAAGGATTTCATCACACGTTCATTGCTACCCGTCGAGATAGGCGGAAAGAAAATTTAAATATGAGGCATAGCTTCGAGAATCCACGAGTTCCACAGATCTCTCACGTTCGATGCTCCTACACCCGCTTTTATCTGCGCTCAATGCCAAATTCTTGCGTTCCACTGTCTTCGAGTTCCTTCTCAACATCATAGATAATCGTAGTGTCACCGTCTTCCTGGGGATCCACTATAAACTCGACTGCTCCCCGTAAACCCTAGGTGCGGCTAAAGCTGTTTGTCTCAGCTGTGATGTACCCGCTGTACTTGTAACAGGTGTACTCTCTTCCGGAACAATTGCAGCCCCAGTGCTCACATGTTCTCCGTCAGAGTGACCACCAGAATCATCTGAATCCACGTGACTCGCAGATGACGATTTCTTCGTGTTAGCCATTTTGTTTTTCTTACCCACTAAAATTATGGCAGTTCTTAGAAAACAGCTTAAGGCTTACTTAATGCTAAATTATACAAAATTCGCACCGAACAAAACTAAATAAAAATAGTAATGGCAGTCAATTCGCACTTATTTTACGAACATGAGTGTTGTTCCGCTAGCTGCAAAATATAGGTATCGATCCTGGGACAACGGCATCATTAATGTTACACGGCACTAGCAGTGTTCCTGCCGAGTCGGCCGGTAACGGTGCTCGAGACCTGAAGTACAATTTAGTTGGCCACGGCACCAGGTGAGAATCTCAGGTGCACTGCTGCACTCAAAGATTCACACCAGAACATAAAAAATGAAAAGTTGAAGAATGACCCGAAGCATAAGGCTTGGGTGAATCCACCTTGTGAACAAAATAACAACAACAAATAAAATATAAAATAATCTAAAAAAAAATGATACTTTGGGATCAGAGTTGTGATGAGGTTCACCCGCAATCACCAATTCGTGACTGAGTGTAGTGGTCCGGATCTTACTCCGGTACATTCAATCCCCAACCAGCCAGTACAACACTCACTTTCGCAAATAACACATGATTCTCAAATACACAACACAACATTTAATAACGTTCTGCGAGATTTAAACAGATCCGGCGCTCTCTAGGCGCATAGACAATTGCCCCTCATATGTGGGCAGCATACGGTGTCACACTTTACTGTCGGATAACGCAGCCGACTGAGTCTCCACCGGACTATCTGAACAAGAGATACTACTCGTTTACACACTAAATAGAGCTGCAGGTGATATTCATATACAATTGCTTAGAGAATGAAAAAAAAAAAATTATATGCAAACGATCACATTAAAAATACTCGCGACACAAAATACACAAGCACGTTAATTTGCGGTATAAGATTATAGGTGCGAAATACTGCCAAAGTTAATTAACTAAATCTAATAAGCATGCACATGCAGATCCCTTCCCCGCTCGCTTTGGCCCTGAACCAAAGTTAAAAGAAACTGTCCCGCCCAGCGGAATTTGTGGCCACACCCTCTCCCTTATTCATGTAAAAAAAATAATCAGGAAATGGGCCCTGTAAGAAATAAATCTGTATGTGCAGGTATTTCCTCTGAAGTTCAGTCACTCAGCATTACTGCATCTATGTCCCTGCAGCTTTGGGTGTCGGGATGGCACAAGTTCGCAGATGTGCGAAGAAAGAAAAAGGAAATATTCATCTACTTACAGTTACGTGACTTTGCTGTGCAAATCCGTTGTGCATCACATAATATCACACGACAAAAAAAACACGCACACAGACACTTGCACCATGTGGCAGCACCGATGATTCAACACTTCACTTTGACGCTTGATGTAAATGAAGCACACAATTAAAAATGGTAATATCACGCCGCACTTTGTTGCAATGATTAGAGTGCACACTGATCTATTCTCGTGACGATTTGAAGGTGGCCGTTAAGCAAAATAGGCCCTCTCACATCTGATGTTGCGGTTTCCAAGATTAATTTTCTCGGCCGAGCGAAATCAGACGTGCTTTTACCTTAAGCGTATATCGGCAACTCAACATTTCACCTGTATATTTGTTAGGTATCGAAGCCACCGCTCTTACGCTCATATTTTTCTTTCGACATGTTTTTATCCCGTCGCACTTACACGTAGTGGCTTCGCTGCTTACGCGACCACACACACGCACACATGGGGCCTCGCTTCGCCCCGTAAGACAAGCGCATCTCTTCACTTCCTCCACAGTAGGGGATGAATGGGGGTGACGATTCCACACTGCAGTGGTTGGCATCCGAACCCGACTTTTGCTTGGCTTCGCTTCTCATTGGAATGACCACTGTCCACTCGCAGACTTCTTAATTCCCCTGTAACTTGGCTTTCATTAGGCCAAACAGTCGCTGAGTTCCATTACGCTCCAGCCTAGAAATTTCTGCTTTATCCCGCGGATTTAGGCATTCCGCTGTCTTTATGGCAAACTGGCATCTCCAGCTGCCTCGAGTTGTCTCCATTTCTGACCAAATGCGGGGAGGTTTGCTGCTTCATTTTTCCCAATTCATTTTTTGCAGATCCAAGGCATCCAGCCTTTCACATCGGAGAGCGCACAGACAACTAACTTTCTTCCTTATGTTCATGCCAAGTGCGAACTCTTATTTTTCTGCACGGACCACACAGAGAGCAATTGTTCTCGAAAATGCCCCAAACAATCGACTAATTTACGATTATTCGCTAAACCTTTTGTCCCCATCTTCATTCATTTACTCAAGTGGACCCCTCTTCGAAAGGTACCATTCCGTGTTGCTTAGTTTCCCGTCAGCTGCGCCCTGATATTTATGACCTAACAGAGCTATTCTGAGACCACCCAGCCAGAGAGAGAATTCTTCGCCTCTTTTCTTTCCAAACCCCCAGATAAAACTTTATCTGCTGTTTACACTTTTAAACTCCAATCAAGCCTCGAACAATTAATACTTAATTAATTTCACACATCAACCACGCCCATTAATTACTAAATTAATGGCGGGGGTGGGTCGTAACATCGGCCCCTCCTCATGAAATCCAGAAGTCCTCTTCTGTGCCTATCGCTTTGCTCTTATCAATTTCCAGAGTAACCATTGAGTGCTAACTTTTCCCACAGGTAGAAATAATTCAAAATGGCAAAAATATTGCGTTTCTTGCCTTCAAGAGCATTGGAGCGACTTCCCAATTATCCCGCAATTTTGTTAATTAATTTAGAGAACATCCGAAAGAAAAAACAACGTAAATGAGAAATAAATAAAAAAAACTGAACTGTAAAAGAACATGTGAGCCTGCCGAACTGTGATTCCTAGCTACCTCATACCATACGCGACATGGCGGACAAATTTTAGAGTTTTCTTCAGGTTTTAGGATGGGGGGGGGGGTGTCCACTGTAACACTCTCCACTAAAAAAAATTAAATTGCTATTGTATTTTTTAATGCGAATCGCAATCCAAAAATGTTTCGCGTGCATGCAGCACAGTACCACGTAGTCACAAGCCGCCACTGAATCTTAGGTTCACTCATTTCACTTCCATGAATAGACATTTGTGGTGCGGGTTCGGTTCGAGACTTGGGTGAGGCATGGGGTATGTTTGTCCTTTGGCGTTGGACCTGTACCTTCCTTTCAGCAGGCGTCCCTAAATTAGGGATAAGCAATTCCTTATAATCCTTATACCGCCGAAAAGTTTCACTGAGAAGACTATCTGGCTAAGTTAACATCGAAGCAACACTCCTCTTGAAAACCGTTTTCAATAACCGAAGAGATGAAGGCAATTCGTAGATGATTAATAGCTGCAGCTTAGTGCTTTTAAAGGAATGACATTTGCATATCTTTCATGATTTGCATGCGTGTAATCCCCATACCAAATGATACTTTTCACTCTTTTCATGGTTTGCATGCGTGTAATCCCCATACCAACTGATACTTTTCACTCTTTTCATGGTTTGCATGCGTGTAAAGCGTACCAACTGCTACTTTTCACTCTTTTCATGATTTCCAGACGTGAAATCCCCATACCAACTGATACTTTTCACTCTTTGCATGCTTCGCATGCGTGTAATCCCCATACCAACTGATACTTTTCACTCTTTTCAATTTGTGTAATCCCCATACCAACTGATACTTTTCACTCTTTTCATGGTTTGCATGCGTGTAAAGCGTACCAACTGCTACTTTTCACTCTTTTCATGATTTCCAGACGTGTAATCCCCATACCAACTGATACTTTTCACTCTTTTCATGGTTTGCATGCGTGTAATCCCCATACCAACTGATACTTTTCACTCTTTTCATGGTTTCCAGACGTGTAATCCCCATACCAACTGATACTTTTCACTCTTTTCATGGTTTTAATCTGTGTAATCCCCATATCAACTGATACTTTTCATTCTTTTCATGGTTTGCATGCGTGTAATCCCCACACCAACTGATACTTTTCATGGTTTGCATGCGTGTAATCCCCACACCAACTGATACTTTTCACTCTTTTCATGGTTTGCATGCGTGTAATCCCCACACCAACTGATACTTTTCACTCTTTTCATGGTTTGCATGCGTGTAATCCCCATATAAACTGATACTTTTCATGCAAACCACACTGTAATATACGCATTTGTTCTTTTTTAATGAAGTTTTTAAATTTAAACTGAATTTGAGACAGCCGGTATGTATAACATAGCAATATATATATAAAATGTAGGATGGCAAATGGGGATGCAACATTTTGTGGTTGGCCCCTGGGCGCAGAAATGCCTAGTTATGCCTCTGCTGCCACGAATCGTACAAGACAACACAGACACGCGAGTTCTCAACAACTCTTTGCAGAATTCATCGCAATATGCCGAGGACGATGCCCGTAGTTCCGTGCTCGCCACTTATTATCAGTCCCTGTTGCTATTGAGCTACAGCACCCAACGACATTGTCGCTGCTTTTCTTTGAAACATCTGATTCTCCAGCTGCTTTGGTTCACAGCATAACTGAGTACTGGAAGTTTTTCTTTTTGTTGTAGTTGTTTTTGCGTTTCGCACCATTCATGGTAAGACTTTGCAACTTTTTTTAAAAGAAAAGTGTTATACCTTGGGTATTTACGTACCTAAATCAAATTACACTGCTGCCCACCCAAAATGTAACACCAAGAAGGAAGTATCCGATTGGCCTGAAATTCGGAGCATGCGTCGCCCGCGGGAGAACATGCAAACGATTAGCATTGCAGGGCATATGCAAATCATGTGCCCCCGGCACGCAACCGAGAAACACTATAAGAAGGGTGCACAGAAGGCAGGGTGTAAGTAGTGGAAGTGTGTTGTGCTGCCGAACCTGTGCGTGGGAAGCTTCCTGATGCCTCGTCGCAGAATACGACAGTCATTCCAGCACGTTTCGGAGTTCGACAGAGGACAAATAGTGGCTTATCGCGACAGCGGTTTATCGTACCGAGACATTGGCGCCCGTGTGAGACGACATCCAGCCACAGTGTGGTGAATATGGATTCGGTGGGTGCAGGACAGACCGACGTGAGTGATTGCCACAGCCGCGGCACACCACCGAACTAGAGGACCGGCATGTTGTGCGACGGGCATTGACGGCTCGCATCGCCACATCACGAACGTTAGCGAAGGAATTAAGGTGTGTTGCGCAACAACCTTTGTCAGCACGTACCGTTCGACGTCGTCTGCAGGAGCGGGGACTTGACGTTACACCACTGGCGAGTGCGGCGGCAGTGGGCCGTTGAACGCCGCACCTGGACTACGGAATGGCACGACATTGTCTTCTCCGACGAATCCCGCTTCTGCCTGCAACACCGCGATAGTCGGATTTGCGTGTGGTGGCACCGCGGCGAGAGACTGGATGAAGCCTGCATTATGCATCGCCGTACCGATCCGTCGCCTGGCGTTATGTTTTGGGGCGCAATTGGATATGACACCCGCACCGCTCTGGTACGCATCGCCGATACACTCAACTGCCACCGCTACATCTCCGACGTTTTGGACACTGTAGTCCTCCCTTACCTGCAGGACATGCCAGCGGCCACGTTTCAACAGGACATGACAATGCGCGCGCGCACGTGACACGTATCGTGCAACAATTCTTTACGGCCCACCAGGTGTCACTGCTGCCGTGGCCCGCCTGTTCTCCCGATATGTCGCCCATCGACCACGTCTGGTCGCTGATCGGCAACCGAGTGGCCCGGCAAACACCACCCGCGGCTACGCCTGATGAACTGTGGCAACGTGTAGAAGCTGCCTCGACCGACATACCCCAAGGCCACATCCAAAGCCTGTTTCGTTCGATACCGCGGCGTGTGGGGGCCACACAAACTATTGATGTCTGCGTGTTCAGCAAGTCGCACGGGCCAGTAAGCTCAATCGTTTCATCTCTGTATCTGTTGTTGTGTGTCCAGTAAATCTGGCTTTGCTATCTCGTGTCCTTCTTGGTGTTGCATTTCGCTTGATTAAGGAAAAACACTAAAGATATAGCACACATCCTTCAAATAGATCAAACTTCAATTAAACCAAGCCATTATAACATTCACTATGTCTACACCTTTGCTGTTGCTCAAACAATATATATATTCCAGTTCTCATCGACACATGCACACGTCATGCGTTCCGACCTCAAGGTGTTGCCAACCGTACTCTAGCGAGAGAGAAGATATAACGTTAAGTTTGAAAAACGTTAGAGAAGAGAAAAGTAAATATTAGGGGTATGCAAAAGTTTCTGCCGTTTTAAGGAGAAAGGGCACAGGAACAATCAGGAAACCAGTACACATTTATTTTACGAAATATTGGCCGTTAGCGTCAATGACCTTTGGGCATTTTTCAGGCAACAAATGAATGTCCCTGTGATAGGACTCGGGTTTTGAGCTGAAGAACGCAGTGACCAAATTTTCCACCTCTGGAACTGTGGTGAACCTCTGTTGGGCTAAGGCATGTTGCATAGAGCCAAACAGATGAAAGTCTGAGGATGCAACATCCGGGGAGTAAGCCGGGTGCGATGTCCGGGTAGTAAGCCGTGTGCGGTAAAACCTCCCAGTGTGACTGTTCAAGGGTTGATTTCGTGGTGGCACCAACATGTGGTCTGGCATTATCGTGTAACAGGATGACTGGGTATCATCCTTTATCTGTCCATGGGCGTTTTTGCTCGATTGTGGCGTTCAGTTTCATCAACTGGTCGCTATATCGTTGTGCAGTGATTGTTTCGAACGGGTTCAACAGTTCGAAGTACAGCACTCCATGCATATCTCACCACACACACAACAGCACCTTTTTCCCGTGGATATCCTGTTTTGCAGTGGATGTCGATGGCTGGCCTTGGTCGACCCAGGATCGCTTGCGTACTGGGTTGTCGCAACAGACGCATTTTTCATCCCCGGTGACAACCTTCCACAAGAAATCCTTCCCTTGAAACCTCTTCAGCAAACGACATGCAGATGTCCAATCGTTGACCAATCTTACACTCCGTTAAAGTGTGCGGAACTCACTTACCAGTCTTCTGAATCTTCCTCAAGGCCAGTCGACGCTGTACCACCGTCGATTTAGCCACTTTCCAACGTTTCGCCAGTTGCATGGTCGATTGTGTGGCATCCTTTTGCAACAGCGATTCTAGCTCCTCGTCTGCGAGTTCCTGCGGTTTACCTGATCGTAGCTTGTATTCCAAGCTTAGATCACCTTTCTTAAACTTGACAAACCACTCTCAACACGTTCGCTCAGCCATAATCGTTTCACCATACGCCTGACATGTTGAACCGTATGCTTCACTTGCGCTTTTCCCTAAATTAAACATGAATAACAAACAGTGCAGCAAATGAACTTTATCGAGCGCCATGCTTGGTTGGCTTCATGTGCGAACCGACAGCACGGTTTGCTGGCCGGTTAGGCCCCTACAATGCCCACTAGCGGGTGCGGCGGAACCTTTTGCATACCCTTAATAAAAAGAAAAGTTAAATTAGAGTATTTATATATGTGACGAGGGAGGTGTACTAAAAAACTGACGCTGCAGCTTATGCTGGAACACATTTCGAATTACATAGCGTACCAAAAACAAAATGTGAAGATCCGCGGCTAGTGTTATAGGGTGCAGCCTAACTTGTGGAAAATTTTTATATTTCATTTATGCGATAAATTTTTGTTTCGATATAACTGCAAGGTGGCACTGATAGTTATAATTCATTACGGTAATTGATCCTCTAATTTGTTCATCACTGCCATTGTTAAAATTTGTTCATCATTTGAAAAGTGCATAATTCGTAGCCTTCTGGCAAACGAGAATTGTGAAAGACCACATGGCGACAGACCATCTCTATTTCGGACTTATGGCAATAGTCTTGTGCATTTTTGACTCCACCAGAAGTCTGCAAAACTCACCCCAAAATTCCCTCTTGAAACTTTAAAGAGACATTCTGGCGGTGGCATTTTCTCCGAACTGGGCAGCATAAAGGGAGAACCGAAGGCCACCCACAGTTAAAAACAAGGTGATAAATCCCTCTTCAAATGGCAAAAAGTCTCGTAACGGAACAAAGAGGAGGGAGAACCCGGGAGAAGAGAAACAAGCGCCGAGGGATTCTCAGGACTGATTTGATTGCGCCAACACGCGAAAGGAACGCAGCGGAGAAGTGGGATGGAACTAGGCCCGAGAGCTGACCGCTGAGAGCCTAAAAGAACCAGAGAAACAACGACCCCGGAGCGAAGCAAGTAAGGAGGGCCTGGAATGATCTCTTCGAAAAATGAGCGACATCTCAGTCCCTCGAACATGGGGTACTTCTCGATCGATATTAGGTTGACGTTAGTGCACTTTTGCCTAGGCTGACTACACGCAAAATAAAGGCAGGAGATTTCTTGCCACTTCTCTGCGCTAAGGACATCTTAAAGACTGCCAAGGTATGTGGAGTTTATCTGAGCATTTGCTCACGACCTACAAGTGCCGTCGGATGGTGAAACCGCATATAGAACTCTGTCCCCTGTGAAAGGGAGTACGCAATGGGAGGTCTCCAACACATTTCATTCGGGTTTTTTTCTTTATGTTATGGCCATAGTTATTAAGAGCTCTTCCCTGCTAATTTACCCTCAAGTCTATGCAGGGTGTGTGTAATGGTATAGATATATGTATAGCTTATAATTAAATTGCGGCAGTCATGGTAAATACTGTATCATCTTAATTACTGGTACCCACGCTCGTACTATATAAATTCTCGTTTTTAAAGTGTGTATTTAAATGTTTTGGGTAATCTCTCACATATGTTTCCTTTGCTCTATTTTTTTTTTTGTGTCATCATCATCATCATCATTGTCAACCATTATCAATCCACTGCTGGACGAAGGTCTCCCCAAGTTTCCTCCACGACGGTCTGTCTTGTGCCAGTCTCCTCCATGTCACTCCCGCATATTTACGAATTTCATCCACCCATCTCCCATGTGGTCTTTTTCTGGGTCTTTTCCTGTCCCTTGGAATCCAATCCAAAATTTCGGCTGTCCATCTATGGTCTGTCCTTCTGGCAGTATGTCCAGCCCATTGCCATTTCAGGGATTTAACTCTGATCATGATGTCTTCCACTCTCGTCATTTTTCGGATCCACGAGTTCCTCTTCTTATCTCTCCTGGTTATACCAAGCATGCACCTCTCCATGCTTCTTTGAGTTGTCTGCAGCCTTTGTATGTCTCTTTTAGTTAAGGTCCACGTCTCTGCACCATACGTAAGCACTGGAAGGATGCATTGATCAAACACTTTTCTTTTAAGACATAATGGCATATTGCTCTTGAAAATTATGCTGTTTCTTCCAAAAGCTCTCCAGGCAAGTTTTGTACGCCGATTAATTTCTTCATCAATGTGACCCTCACTTGATATCTGCTGTCCAAGATAAACATACGTATCTGTTATCTCCAGTTTTTCTCCATCAATCGATAAATCTTCATTTCTTGTAAAAGCATTGAACATCACTTTTGTCTTCTGAAAGTTCATTTTTAATCCCACTTCTTTACTCTTGTCAGCAAGTTCCTGGATCATACTCTGCAGCTCTGATGGGGTAGTTGCAAAAATGACTACGTCATCAGCAAAACGAAGGTTGGTTAGATAATCTCCATTAATCTTTATCCCTTTGTTTTCCCAGTTCAGTGATTGAAAGACATTTTCCAATGTGGCATTAAAGAGCTTCGGAGATATGGTGTCACCTTGTCTCACTCCCTTTCCAATTTTTATGTGTGTTGTATTTTCAAACAGCCGAATCTTTGCACTTGCATTTTCATAGATGTTATTAATAATATTAATGTATGCATCTTCAATACCGCAGGATTTCAGAGCCGTGGTAACTGCTGATGGTTTCACCGAATCAAAGGCTTTTTCATAATCGATAAAAGCCATGCACAATGGAAGTTCATATTCCCTCGCTCTTTCAATCAGTTCTCTCAGTACGTGGATGTGATCTATTGTGCTGTAGCCACTCCTGAATCCAGCTTGTTCTCTCGGTTGAGCCATGTCCAGTGTTACCTTCAAGCGGTGTGAAAGAACTTTAGTGAAGATTTTATAAACCACTGATAGGAGGCTGATAGGTCTGTAGTTCCTGAGATCCTCAATGTCACCTTTTTTATGTAGCAGGATCATTGTAGCATTGTTCCAATCCTCAGGAATCTTCCCTTCATTAAGGCATCGAGTGAAAATTTGGGCGAGTACTGTTTCAATTTCTCCACTTGCTTCTTGTATGATGTCTATAGTAATTCCATCTTCTCCTGGAGCTTTCCCTCGCTTCATGTTCTTGATTGCATGAGCAACTTCTGCTGGGAGGACTGGAAGAACTCTGGTACCTTTCATGATGTCTGGAGTACATGTATCATCCCTTTCATATAGTTTGGAGTAGAAATCTTTCACTCTTGTCAAAATTTCGCCTCTATTTCTTGTTATAGAACCATCTTCTTTTCTCAGAGCCATAATCTGTTTTCTTCCCTTACTGAGATGTCCCTTTGCTATCTTAAGGCTTTCGTTGTTTTCAATTGCTTTCCTCACTAGCTCACAGTTGAATTTCCTTACGTCTTCAGTGATACTTTTTCGTGTTGTCTTGCATAGCTCTATATATTCCACTTTGGAAGTCACATCTACTTTAGTTGTCCTCAT
Source organism: Macrothele yani (assembly GCA_039090855.1). Taxonomy (NCBI): domain Eukaryota; kingdom Metazoa; phylum Arthropoda; class Arachnida; order Araneae; family Macrothelidae; genus Macrothele; species Macrothele yani. The sequence goes on from CM077026.1 coordinate 90,033,796, forward strand.
CTCTCTTCTTTTTTGCATCAACATTTTGGTTTTTCCTGATAATTTGTTCACATGCAACTTGTTCTTAGATCCAGCTAATTTTGTTGCTGTTTCCATTAGAGCTTTGGTTACTTTTCTGTTAACTTCCGAAATATCCACTTCTTCCGATGTTAGGCCTTCTAAAGCAGAGAATCTGTTCTTCAGTTCCAACTTGAAAGTATTATGGTGTTTTTTAAGGTTGGTTATGTCAATACATTTTGTTTGTCTTATGAGCTTGCCACGTTCCAGTTTAGTGTTGAGGTGCATCTTACATCTCACCAATCTATGGTCACTACCTGTGTTGAACTTGTTCAGCACACTGCAGTCTTCGATGACGAATTTTTTGTTACACATAATAAAATCAATTTCACTTGTCGTCCCAATTGGATGTCTCCATGTCCATTTCCTGTGTGGCTTTTTCTTGAAAAAGGAGTTCAAGATGAAAAATCCTTCTGCCTCTGCAAACTCAACGAGAGTATTTCCACGCTGGTTTCTGTTGCCGTGACCGAATTTACCTACTGAAGTTTCATTCTGTTGCCGTTGCCCTATTTTTGCATTGAAATCTCCCATAATTATCTTCAAGTGCTGCTTACCTTTATTATTTAGATGACGAATTTCCTCATAAAATTCTTCAATTTCTTCTTCAGCATGACTTGTGGTGGGTGCATAAGTTTGAATAATCTGAGCCTGGTATCTTCTCGATAGTTGGATAACGAGTCGTGCAGCTCTGTCAGAGGAACTTTCAACTTCTACAACTTTATCCTTCAGTTTCTTGTTTATTATAAATCCAACACCACTAGTTCTGCCAGTATCTGTCCCACGATAATAGAAGAGATGTCCACTTTTCAGTTCAATGAGATCTTCTCCTTTTCTCCTTACCTCACTTAGCCCGACGATGTCCCACTTGATCCTTTGTAGTTCCTCTTCCAATTCAAGAAGCCTTGAATCAGAAGATAAGGAGCGTCCGTTATAGGTAGCCAAGGTCAGCATCAAATGGCAGCCTAGTCCGGTCCTCCGGGGATTCTTAGCACCCTCTGCCTTCATGTCGCACTGGCCGCTGCCTTGGCCAGGTACATTCCAGCTGCCGGAGACTGAGGGCCAAGATTTAAGTTGTAGAGTCATTTTGGAGGTGTTTGGCCATAACTCACCACGCTGGCCAAGCGGGTTGGTGAGTGTGGGATAGCATTTCCTCTGATCCCGATGGTATAGTTATACCGCTATTGGCGGTCGTCAGAGCCCCTTTAGTGGGAACAGGATGCACCACGAGAAGGCGGGGTTGACATTTGTCAAGGAGAGGCTGTGATGTTACGCATCACCTGACCTTACATCCCTTTTTTTTTTTTTTTTTTTGTGTGCATGCTAGAATCTCATCAGTGAACAGTGTTTGAAGAAGTGTTAATTGTTAAATCAGAGTTAGTTAAATCAGTGTTTTTAATCAGTGATAGAGTGTTTAAATCATTGTGCATAATTATGCTGCCGATAGAGCAGCCCACCATACATTCATCTCAGCAGTTTTTTGTGCCACTTCATGGATAAAGGTGGCAGTGTATATAATATACTGTTGAAAATTAAATGTCAAGCGTGCGTGAAATGAGCGTTGGGTATCTTTTCGAGTGTGTGTACGTTGCTGTGACTTTTTGCTAGATTGGGACGTGCTGGAGTTAAATCCAGGCATCTACGTCCAATCGCGGTACGGTTTTTGCGGGAAGTTAATAATTAATTTGTTATAATTGATTATCGGAAATTATTAATTATTGGAATCAAATAATTAATTTGCTGTTGAATATGTTTCGGTTGCCAACGCAAGTAGGAAAACTTCTTGCTAACCTCGGGCAGCAGAGAAGCAGGGCAAAATGTTTACAACAATTTTCTTTAATTTTTTTTTCATTTGTATTTTTTTTTTTTTTTTTGGTGGAGATATCGGGTGCTTTACTGCACGCAATACTTCACCTCGTGCCGCGGCCACATCAGCCTGTAGAGGTAATATCCAATACTAGGGTTTAATACACTCACGAAAGATGCTTGTCCTTGGCTGTGGTATTGCTTTGCTGCTGAGTTTGATAAGGTAATTTCCTTTTTTTTTTTTTCTTTCTTTATTTTACTGATGCTGTACTTGAAAAGTAATAAACGAAGCTGACAAATTCTCTTCCAAATACCCTGAAATGTTTAAATCTAATGTTGTGTAATGGCAAACGTGACTTTTAAATGCCCCTCGGCACACGCAAACCCTGCATTCACAAACTTCGTCGTCTGCGAACAAATTCGCCTGTGTTGATACCGAAACAGAACTGTCTCAGTGTGCATTAAAAACCACATTTTGTTACATTTTATTAAGGCTAGTGGCTCGTTACCAGTGTTAAACGATTTTTAACGACCTCTTTTACAACTCGAAAGGCCTGTCGGGGAAGTTCTGCTGTTTCTAAATTTAGGAGCTTGATCTAAAGGGGGAAAGCTGCATCTGATGATACAATAGCAAGCGAAGATGATGCTTGTAAATGCTGACATGCGGCGGTTCTTCAAAGAGCACCGAGAGCAACATCAGAGATCTTCCTGCTGGGGAGTCCTACTCCGAGTTCTTGAGAAGATACCCCTCTCTATTTATTAAATGACAGAGGCCTCTTTGGCACGGTGCCAAGCCGTAATGTGCGCTGATGGAAGGGGAGCAGCGGCCTCTCTGGCAGGAATCGTAGGAAGATACCAGTGAGTGAACTTCAAGTTGAGCGCGTATTTATCTTCCAGTAATAAAGGGACAGGTTCCCCGGATGAATAACTTTTCGAAAACAATTCTGTCTAATGTATTCAGTGATTAATTTGGACGTGATGAAATTCTTGTTAGCCCACTTATTCTCAGCACTAAGCTATTCCTGCTTGTATGTGTGGAATATCTCCTTCGCGATATGCGAAGTTTATAATAACTATAATATTAGTTTCTCGTAGTATCATTAACAGGAAAGATACCTCCAAAATCTCGGGTTTAATGAAAAAAGAAATATTAAAATAAAAGACTCACTTCTAGTTTTTTATTAGATCGAGTTAACACGGAAACTCTGAGGCATGGCGTCACAGGCACCTAATGACCTTTCTTTCAGCAAAGTTTTTAAATGTTATTCTTTTTATTTCGGGGTTTAACGATTTTTATACATTCATCGTCAAAATAATAGTTGCACCCAGAAGGAAGCAACCGACAGGAATGAAACTTGGTGGGTATGTTTGACATCGTGAGACATGCCGATGATTCAAGTATCACGCTGGGCCGCACATGTGACGCCAGCAAGGAAGGGTCGTAGTATCAACATCATCAAACAAAGATCTTCGCTCTTGCTCTTTCCACGTTTATAAGTGAGTTACGGAAAAATTGTCATTGGCCGCCACAGGAGTCGAACCCAGGGTCTTCCAGTTACGCGCCGGATATACTTCCGCTACACCACAGCTGCCTCGAATTTCTCCAGACTCACACACGCTAACTGCCAAGCCAATTTGGCAGGTTGCTTCTTGGAGCCCCGCACAATGCTGGGGATTCACCAAAGATGGTAAGCAGCAACTGAAGAAATAATTAGAAGGCGAATGAATAATTAATACAGACATTTAACGTGGACCAGGAACATCAAACAAAGATCTTCGCTCTTTCCACTTTTATAAATGAGTCACGAGAAATTCTCATTGGCAGCCACAGGGAGTCGAACCCAGGATCTTCCAGTTACGCGCCGGATATACTTCCGCTACACTACAGCGGCCTCGAATTCCTCGAGACTCACACACGCTAACTACCAAGCCAATTTGGCAGGTTGCTTCTTGGAGCCCCGCACAATGCTGGGGATTCACCAAAGATGGTGTAGCGGAAGCATATCCGGCGCGTAACTGAAAGACTTGTTTCGACTCCCGGCGGCGGCCAATGAGAATTTTTCCATGACTCACTTCTAAACGTGAAAAGAGCGAAGATCTGTGTTTGATGTTCCTGGTCCGCGTTAATTGTCTGTATGAAGGGGTCGTAGTGCTGTGTCTGAACGGCTATATAAGGTCGTCCCGTTGCGCGTGCTTGCCATTTCGCCTCCTGCTATTGTGTTGGTCCAGCGGGCCGCAAGCACCTAGGCTTGGCTCAAGAAACACTCATCTTAATTTGGAACAACCCAGTGGACCATAAGATCCCCGGATTTAAACCATGTGGAAGTTCTCGGCGATTAAAACATCAGATTCATGGATCCTGTACGTTAGAAACGTAGGGTTTCCGAGGACAACAGTATCAAAGGTATTCTCGGCGACGTTGTGGACAATGCTGTAACACGCATAGCTGAAATTATCTCCGGAATCCCTCCGACATCTGGTGTAGTCGATGCCTCGGCGTTTACAGGCTGCTGTTATTCGCGCTAGAGGAGGATCAACAGGTATCAGGTAAGTATCTCTAATGTTTTGCCCATTGAGTGTGCATCAATGAAAACACCAAGATACATTAAATGAATGGATCGTTGTGTCATTCGCTGCCTTATTTAACAGATTGTTTTAAGGAATTAGCAATTTTTTTTTTTTCATATGTAGAGGATTTTAGGAAGGGAGTGTCTGACACCAGGTCTTAAACAACCCTTAGAAATAGGAAGCCAGGAGATTTGGGTTAGAGTGCCCGATAGGAAAGTGACATGGAAGCGAGGTAGAAAGGGGGAGGAAGACGCCCTTATTTATTACCGGGGGGCAGTACCCGAGGTCCGACGGCTTAACGTGCCCATCCGACGCACGGTGGGTATTTAGTGGTTCGAAAGTTCGTACCTGCCCAGGATCGAACATGAGGTTATCTCCATGGCAGTCACGAACGCTGACCACTAGGCCACCCGCGGCGGAATTAGGAATTTGCAAAAACATGAGAGCGTCCTCACTTCACCTTATAGTATATGCAGATGCGTATAAGGCTTTAATTTCAAGAAGAGATCTGTCAGTACCCAGGAAATGAATTTTTTTTCGATGAAGTATAATTATTATTCAAGAAAGTTGTTCATACAGGAAGATGTTTAAATTGGAAGATATTATACACGAACGTATTAATACAGGAATATGTTTAAATCTGATAATGTTGTCGAGAGTCACTCATAAATATGATATTCGCAGGAGGTCAGAGTTCGCTGTCCCTTGGGCGCGTACGGGCATGATGTTTAACAGCATTGGTGTATTAGGCCTGCGAGAATGGAATAGACTTCCATTGACTATTAGATCTGAGATCCGATACCCTGTTTTTAGGTGACTGTTGAGGAGTATTTTTCATTGAAAATTGTATATAAAAAGGGGAGGGAGGGGGAGGGAAAGAGATTTTTATTTTCATGGGCTTTCCGGATGTTATTTAGTGCATACTTTAATATCATATTCGTTGTCTCGACGGGACTAAAAAAAAATTATTTTATTGAAAATTTCAGAGGAGATCAGGGGCTTGTCAGGCTAAAATTTTAGCTTTTTTCCCAGGCTCCTTGCTGTACATTTTAAATTGAAATTGAAGGTGTTTTAGTCATATTGACATCATTTGAGTGTGAATTTGTTCCTGCATTTTATATTGTAAAGTATTTATCTTCGTAACATGGGAATTACACTGCTGGCCACCCAAAATGCAACACCAAAAAGGAAGCATCAGATTGGCCTGAAATTCGCAACATGCGTCGCCCGCGAGAGAAAATGCAAACGATTAGCACTGCAGGGCATGTGCAAATCATGTGCTCCCGGCACGCCACCGAGAAGCACTATAAGAAGGGTGCACAAAAGGCGGGGTGTAGGTACTGGAAGTGTGTAAGTGTGTTATGCTGCCGAACCTATGCGTGGGAAGCTTCCTGATGCCTCGTCGCAGAATACGGCAGTCATTCCAGCACGTTTCGGAGTTCGACAGAGCACGAATAGTGGCTTATCGCGACAGCGGTTTATCTTACCGAAACATCGGCGCCCGTGTGGGACGACATCCAGCCACGGTGAGGCGAGTATGGATTCGGTCGGTGCAAGAGGGACGGACGGACCGACGTGAACGATTGCTGCAGCCGCGGCACACCACCGAGCGAGAGGACTGGCATGTTGTGCGGCGGGCATTGACGGCTCGCATCGCCACATCACGAACGTTAGCGCATGAATTAGGGTGTGTTGCGCAACAACATGTGTCAGCACGTACCGTTCGACGTCGTCTGCAGGAGCGGGGACTTGACGTTACACCACCGGCGAGTGCGGCGGTAGTGGGCCGTTGAACGCTGCCCCTGAACTACGGAATGGCAGCACATTGTCTTCTCCGACGAATCCCGCTTCTGCCTGCAACACCACGAAGGTCGGGTCCGCGTGTGGCGGCACCGCGGCGAGAGACTGTATGACGCCTGCATTATGCATCGCCATACCGGTCCGTCGCCTGGCGTTATGGTTTGGGGCGCAATTGGATATGACACCCGTACCCCTCTGGTACGCATCGCCGGTACACTCAACAGCCACCGCTACATCTCCGACGTTTTAGAGCGTGTAGTCCTCCCTTACCTGCCAGCGGCCACATTTCAACAGGACTATGCGCGCCCGCACGTGGCATGCATCATTGAACAATTCTTCACGGCCCACCAGGTGTCACTGCTGCTGTGGCCCGCCTGTTCTCCCGATATGTCGCCCATCGAACACGTCTGGTCGCTGATCGGCAACCGAGTGACCCGGCAAGCACCACTCGCTGCTACGCCTGATGAACTGAGGCAACGTGTGGAAGCAGCCTGGACCGACATACCCCAAGCGCACATCCAAAGCCTCTTTCGTTCGATGCCGCGGCGTGTAGCGGCCGTTATTGCCAGTCATGGGGGCCACACGAACTATTGATGTCTGCGTGTTCCGCAAGTCGCACGGGGCTGTAAGCTCAGCGTTTCATTTTTTTATCTGTTGTTATGTGTCCAGTAAATCTAGCTTTGCTATCACGTGTCCTTCTTTGTGTTGCATTTTGGGTGGCCAGCAGTGTATATATTCCTTGTTATAAACAGATTCTACTGTATATTCCTCGTTATAAGCTGGTTCTACTGTATATTCTTTGTATTTGAGTGAAATAAAAGAAAAGTGTGAGTGAATTTTTACAGTATGTGTTGCGTTAAAAAAGATTAGTACGTCTCTAAATGTATCTTCTGTTTTTCTTTTTAGGTAAGTCCAATTTTATTTCATCTCTCGAAATGGAAAATCGAGTTTCAAAAGGTAAGCTGTCAATGTATTTTTCCAAAATTAAAGCACAAAAAAGTTCAAAATTTTTTAAGTCTTAGTAAATTTATACTCCTAGGAAGGTTCAAGAGATTTTGTACTTTTCCTCCTTATTATAAGAATGGAATCATGATTAATATTTATCTAACATACAACGGGTTTTTTGCTCTTTTTCAGAACGCATATTTTACTGTTCATGGAATAAAATGCAAATTTTAGTTAAAAATTCAAGTATAAAACATTTCGAAAATTAAACACACAAACCAGAAACATGACTGAGAAACATAAAAAGCAGAGAATGTTTACGATCCAAAGGATTGCGATTTACTACAAAAAGTGAACTGACCTCCGTTTTAAATTGCGGTTTTGTGATCACAGTGTTTAGCAGTTGCTCATGAAGTACAATTCTTCTGAAAATCCGTATAAATCGATAATGCTAGTATACACCAATGAGCCATTGCATTATGGCCACCACCTAATAAGCTATAGGACCCCTTTTAGCCCGCAAAGCAGCGGCTACTCGGCGAGGCATCGATTCGATGAGGTGGCGATAGGTATTCTGGGGCATCTGGTTCCATAATGTCAACAGCAGGTCGTTCAGTTCCCGTACACTTCGGGGTGGTGATGATTTATCGCTCACCCGCTTTTCCAAGTCGAACCACAAATGCTTAGTTGGATTCATGTCAGGTGAATGTGGAGGCCAGGGCATTAACAGAAAGGATGCAACCAGCATGTTCCTCGTACCACTCCTTGACGATTCTGGCAGTGTGGCATGGCGCATTATCCTGTTGGTAATGGCCATCACCAGCAGGGAACACAGTTGCCTTGAATGGATGAACTTGGTCCGCAACGATGTTCAGATACCTGACAGCTGTCAGAGATTGTGCTAGTTGGAAAATGAGGCCTAAAGTGTCCCAAGAGAACATCGCCCACAACATAACACCAGCGCCGCCTGTCTGTTTCCGCTCAATAGTGCATGCAGGTGCCATAGCCTCCATTGGTAATCGGTGTATCCGCGCACGACCGTCTGCGTGATGCACCAGAAATCTTGATTCGTTAGACCAGGCCATTTTCTTCCAATCATCGACGGTCCAATCTCGATGTTCTTGGGCCCATTGCATGCGTTGTTGGTGATAGCTTGCAGTGAGCATGGAGACCCGGCAGGGTCTTCGGCTACGCAGGCCCATGCGCAGAAGGCTGCGATGAGCTGTGTGCTGTGACACATTGCCCTGATCACCACTGTTGCAACTGCCGGTGATGTGCGGCGGTCGCTGCGAACAATGCGCGACAGTCTCCGCTCCCCTCTGGCATCAATGAGCTGTGGATGACACACGGCAGGACCACGGTTCGTCGTTTGACCATCTGTGCACCACTTTTGATCCGTACTCACTACAGTGGCACGTGAACAACCCAGAAGCCGTGCCGTTTCCGAGAGTAGTTCTGAGGCGCCATGCTGTCACAATTTGTCCTTTATCAAACTCCGATAAATCGTCAAGTTTTTCCCATTCTGCCTCCGAACACTCTGCTAACAGAAAGCCGGTCCTCGGGTTGTATATACTGCTCTGTGAACTGCACTTGCGCCACCGTTCGGTCTCTAGGCGCGCTCATTTCTTGAAGCTGGAGTGGTCACAATGTAACGTCTCATCGGTATATTTGCTGAAATCTAAGTTTATCAGCATATCACATAGAAATCTCATCACCCAAAAAACGAAAAAGAACAGTCATTGCCCTGATACCTTAATCCAAAGTTTAGCAGCTCTTTGTGTGGACAGCCCTCTCTCTCTCTCTCTCTCTCTCTCTCTCTCTCAAGTAATACCAAATATTTATGCTTCCATGTATATTCCTCAAAAACGATAGCTACTGGCTACCAATAGATGTTTGTGAAATCGTTATTTCTCATACAGTTGGGCACGGAAAGCCCTTTTCCTTAAAAACATGATAGCGTAGATTAAACATTTACGATTGATACACAGCACAGCGCCATTTATCCGAACTCCGATCGTCTAGTTGCTAATAATGTGCGAGATGATTGTCGATATCCAGAGTTTCCACAAAATATTCTGTTTTACGAGAATCACGAGGGAAAATATTAAACATTCATTCAATAAGAGATGTAAGAGTCACATATGCGATGGTCAATGTACAGAAAGTTGTTAGTAACATGGCATTAGATCTGATAAGAATTCAAATTTTCTTGAAATGTGCAGTCGTGAGAAATTGGGCGAACAATGAATCTGGCAATCGTGGTCACAAAGACAAAACGATTTAGATATAGACTGATCATGAAAGAATCATGAAAGAAATACGGGATTACGCCATATAATACAAATCCCGAAGATGACAATCCGATTTTTGATGACATCATCATCCAGGACAATGAAAATTTCCAAGTTTTCGGATGTTGTCTGACTTGCCATCCTTGTCAGATTTACGCCAAAAATCGGATTGTCATCTTCGGGATTTATATAGACTGATGTTTAGTAACCTCGCAAGGTAGTGTGGATACGTAGGTTTTATCAGTGAGATTGGAGTTGGTAAATTGCGGAGAGCATGAAATTTTTTTGGTGCTACAGATTGTAGGAAAACAAAAAGTCAGTCAAAAAGGAAAGTCCTTGGAAACGATACTGAGGCGGTGCTTTCCCTCCGCTATATTAAGATTCATGATGGGAAAACAAAGACAGGGGCCATACTCAATTTGTTCAAGACAGATACATACGTTTTTGAAAAGTTGACTCTAATGCGTCCACAAAAACAGAGACGCTACATTCAAAAGAAAGTCAGAACTCCATTGGAATTTATTTCAAATGTTAAGATGTCGTCTGTATGATGCAGTGTTAATTCCTTCCTGTGTCCAGTGTATTTCTGCTAAATTATGGAAGCTTCACTGTAAAAATATTTCTGTTTTTCACGCACAATTTTCCTTGATTCATATCGTACATTAACGAAGTACATTCCTCATACAACCTTTTCCGTGAAATGACAGGGAGGAAACCTGAATTTTACGGAATTTTCGAAGCCAGGAAAATTCTGCATTTTCAGAAATCTTTCTGTAATTCCTTTCTTATATTGACGGTAAATTCACATTTTTAAGAGGTGTCAATGGAAAATTCTGAATTGTCAAAAATCTTTCTGCAATTCTTTTCGTATATTGACGGTAAATTGTGGTTTTTAAGAGGTGTTAATGGAAAATTCTGAGTTTTCAGAAATCTTTCTGCAGTTCCTTTCGTATAATGACGGTAAATTGTGGTTTTTAAGAGGTGTTAATGGAAAATTCTGAGTTTTCAGAAATCTTTCTGCAGTTCCTTTCGTATATTGACGTTAAATTGTCGTTTTTAAGAGATGTTAATGGGAAATTCTGAATTTTCAGAAATCTTTCTGCAGTTCCTTTCGTCTACTGACGGTAAATTGCCGTTTTTAAGAGTTAAGAGGTGTGTTCATGGCGAATTCTGAGCTTTCAGAAATCTTTTCGCTGTTCCTCTCGTATATTGACGGTAAATTGTCATTTTTAAGAGGTGTAAATGGAAAATTCTGAATTTTCAGAAATTTTTCTGCAATTCTTTTCGTATATTGACGGTAAATTGTCGTTTTTAAGAGATGTTAACTGGAAATTCTGAATTTACAGAAACATTTCCGCAATTCTTGTGTATATTAACGTTAAAATTCTTTTCTTACTTTTTCCGCATCCATATGACGAAAAATTTACGGCAATAAAAGCGATTCGCCGGAATACTTGAGGTTTGATTAACTATTAAATTTCAATCGTCTGTTCGGGGGATCTGATTTTGAAGTTCTGTAGCGAGATCAGATATTGTAGATTGCATATCGCTTGAAATTTTGGTTACTTTGGCGCAGGATATTTCTTTCCCTCTCCCCATTTTGTGCACCACCTGTGGTATGTTGGGTTTCCGTAAGGAAATTCGTATTTTAATTATTGTATAGGTGATTGTATGATGTTTATGTATCAGTCTGCAGACCCCTTAAGACAATGGCTATTACAGCTATCAAGAGTAGCATTTTTTGGAAGCTGCTTTAGTTACCCCTGTACAGCATGAATAACGTCAGCAGCTGTGTGGAATGTTGCGCCACGGAACTTCTCCTTCTTTGTTGGAAACAACCAGAAATCGCACGGGGCGAGATCAGGACCGTAGGCAGGCTGTTGCATGATTTCAATACTGCATTTCGTTAGAAACTGTTGAACACAAGCAGCCACACGTGGGCGGGAGTGATCATGGTGTAGGGTCCACTTGCCCACCAGTTCCGATCGCTTAATCGATATGTATCGCTGCAGACGCTTGAAGACTGAAATGTAATACTCTTCATTGGCAGTGATTTGTGGAGGAACGGCATGCTGGTAGACAACACCTTTATGATCAAAGAAAATTATCATCATCACCTTCCCAGCTGATTTGGTTTGGTGGACTTTTTTCGGAGGAGGCGAGCCTGTGTGTTTCCAGACACTCATTGCGCGCCTCGTGTTTCGGACCCGTGTTTCATTGGCAGTTATTACTGTATTTAGAAAGTTTGGAACCTTTACAATCATTTGTTTCCACTCATGACACACCTGAACTCCGGCTAACAATGTTTCTCTCGTCAGGTGATGAGGTACCCGTCTAGAACACACATGATGCAGGAGTAATTTGTCGCGTAGAATGCGGAATGCCGACGTTTTTGAATAATGAGTTGATGCCGCTATGTCTTCACACGTCATTCGTAGATCTTCTTGCAGGATTTTCTAAAAAGTGTTAACAGTATGCTCCTTAAAAACACTTTCAGGTCGACCGAGCCTAGGAGCGAGTTCTGCTGACAAACGCCCTTTTTTGTAATCATGGCGACATCTAAAAATCTTTGACTCACCCAAACATGTATCTCTGTAAGCTTTTTTCATTAAAGCAGTTGTTTCTAGAGCCGCTTTACCCAAACGATAGCAAAATTTTATCGCACATCGCATTTCACTTCTTAACTCTGAATCGCTCACCGCCATGGCTGTATGGCGACATGCAGACGACTGCGCAATAAACAACTGCGTAATAACGAAACAAGAATCGTCTGCCACGGCTAATAACTAATGCCATAGATACATTCTTAGCTCAGTTAGTCGTCTGCGTGGCTATTTTCCCCTTCGCACCGTTGGCAACTCAAAAAAAAAAAAAAAAATACTCTCAATTTTTATGGAACAGCCTTTGTACATTTCACTTTTTCTTAATGATAATTGAAATCCATTGTCAGTTTAACAGGAATTCCAGTTCCAAAGCATTCTGTTGCTTCGAAAAATCCCGATGAAAAAAATACGTATTTCGTATTAAGTCCTCCTAAAAAAAAATATTAAAAACCTATTTTGAAAAATAATTAGCTCCAAAAAAAAAAAATGACTAATTCACCCACATTAACAAAAGAAATCTTTCGGCATCCCGCGATTAGAGTTCTACCTTATACATGACTACAATTTAGTGGTTTTCTGGGTCAACGGTATGTGCGGTTCCCGTAGCTAAGGTCCCGTGTCCTAAACCCACAAAGGGAAAGGGTTCTTAAAAGGGCTGAAAAAGTCAGAATCGAAGATTTTGTAAATCTGTAGAAATGCAAAAAACCCCAAAACGAAATTGTCTGAAATAAACGGAATTACTGAATATAAAAAAATCTAATTACTAATCTAAAACAACTATTATGGGAATTTTACTAGGAAATTTTTCATTAAATTGCCAATTTTCGGAGAAAACTCTTCTCCATCAGGCTGTCTTTTTGTTGTCACTTTTTCCTGTCGCTATCGCGGTTACGGTTAACCTTGACGGTTTAGGTTATTTTTCATCAAATCCTGCCAGATGTTAGGCAGGGAAAATCCTTTACAGTAATTGATGATGGAATTTTGATTTTTCTCAATCTCTATTCCTTGTTTTAGCTTTCTTTTTTGAAAATTGCTTTGGAAACTGATGACTTTAAGGGAACTCCAATCCATGCTGTGACTGGTTTCTCTAACATGCCTATCTAAACCAGTCTTGCTGGAGCAATTTTTTATAGCAGCTTTATGCTCTGCTATACGAGTTTCTAGTCTGTGACCTGTTTCACCTATGTAAGATAGTCCACAACTACATTTTACTTCAGAGACTACTCCTTGCATTTTTAATGGATTTGAAAAAAAATAACCTTTTTTTTTTTTTATTTTGGATTTGATGAAAAAAAACCTTAGTTTTCATCAAATCCAAAAAAAAAAAAAAAAAAACTTAAACCTTCAAGGTTAACCGTAACCGCGATAGTGACAGGAATAAGTGACAACAAAAAGACAGCCTGAAGGAGAAGAGTTTTCTCCGAAAATTTGCAATTTAATGAAAAAATTTCCTAGTAAAATTCCCATAATAGTTGTTTTAGATTAGTAATTGAATTAAGAAAATAGGAAGCCATTTCTCTACATGAGCTTTATTCAAAGAAATAAAAAATCTGTCAAAATATTGAAGCTAGAAATAATGGGAACGTTTGAAAACGGAAATAAAAGACTGACACCTACCGTCAACTTTGCTGCACGTTATTTTCAGGATTTTTTTTCCGTGAATCCACACCACTTAGTTTTTACAGTGCGTAAGCTACTTTTTCTTTTGTTTGTTCCTTAAACAAGATTAACTGACGGTTTTTCATTGTAAGGGATTTCTTGCCAAGTAAGTCAATCTATTATCGTCGGTTACTTACAAGGTTTTGTTTTGACATAGGTGACAACGACACAAACTTCTTTTGGCTTCGCACGCGAGGGTGCCGTTCGACTAACAAACAAGCCTGTTGTCTCCAGTTCCTTTCAATTCTGCTTTCATTGGCTGGCATGATTGCACTATTGATGTCTCTGACATTGTTCTCATCTCGTCTTTCCTTAATGTCCTTTACCTCATAACAAAGGCTTAAGAGGTATGTGCCATCCATAACAAGTTCGAGTTAACTGGAACAGAGTTTCCCGAACTAATTTACTCTTTACATCAGAATATCGAAATTAATCCCCAAACACTGAGCATGTGATAAATATCCTACCGAACAAAAACAATAACTCCGACAGAAAAAGAAATGCAGGTTTTATTCTTTAAGTAATTGACGTGTAGTAGGTTATATTATTTGTAATGAAACTTTTGCATCATTCATTAAATACTTATAAAGACATCAGAAAGGCGTGCTTCAAGAGGATCTAGAACTTTAGCTTCAGTTCCAACGGGGCCACCTGTTCCAACGATATCCGAGTGTCCTTTTATATGAAAGGGCGGATGTACGGGTGTCAATGAAGCCTTGGTATGGAAGGACAGGAAAAAATCAAAGATATTTAAGCATCTAACGAAAGGTAAAACGTTCTTTAAAACAATAATAAAAAAGTAGTAATAATAATAATAATCACAATACAAATAATTTTAAAGGCAATTAAACGGTTAAACAGAATAATAACATTTATAAAGCTTAAATTGTCCGAATAAAACATTTTTGAGGTAAGTTTTAGACATTTTTAAATTAGGGGATTTTTGGTCTATTCTCAGAACATAATTAATATCCTACACGTTCATTACGAAACTCTCAGGGAATTTCCGAAAAGCTTTTAATATTTTTTTAGTGAAAGAAACTGCTTTTATTTTAATACGTATAACGAATTCAGTTTGCCTGCGCCGGACATCGAATCCCCTAACTCCGGAGTAAATCGCTTTCCCAACTGAGCTAGGCGGACAGAATGTCTCGCTGCTATCTGCCTTTATCTCACGTGCGTCACACACGTGTTTTGTGAGAAAAAGTACCTGCTTACGGTATCACTTTGTCCGTCCGTCCGTGGGCACCATATCTCTGCAACTATTAGTCCGATTTGAATTTTTTTTTTTTTTCGTTGAAAAGCTTGAAATGTAAGAACGATGTCATTGCTGTCCTGTTTCTTTTTTCTGATGCATAACTTCGTCGCTTGCGGGCCGAAAATGTAGATGCTATCAAATTCAAAATACTATTATCACAGCGATTGCTTGTAAATATCCGACTGAAAAAAAAAATCTTCCTGTCAATGCCATTTCTAACTAATACTATTTTGAATAGTTTCTTTTCAAATAATGCATAGATTTTCCGTTAGGGGGCGTGAAGGAAAATTGAGATCTCCTCGATATCGCTGCTTCTAAACGTCCGCATTGAAAAAAATTATCTGTATCGAATACAGATCATGGCGGTAAATATTCTACATGTAATTTCTTCTTTTTTGGGGAAGAATAGTTTCGCCACCAGCGGGCGTAATATTTTTATTTCTGTTTCTGACGTATTTTGAGGAAAATCTGCGCTTCTGGAAACTCGATTGAAAAATTTCTTCCGTGACCGTTACCGCTCGCTAGAAAACTTTTTGAGAATACCTTGTTCTCAAAATAGTGCATAGTTTTTATCGCCAGATAGAGTAGATGTATAACTTATTTTTTCAATATCTCTGTTCCTAAGAGTCCCATTTGAAAAATTCTTTCTTTGTCGGAAAGCGTTTCCAAAGCGAAATATTCTGCATATAATTTCAAAATTTTCGTAACGCATAAGTGTGCCACTAAAGGGCGTAAGTTCACCTCTGCCTTTCTACTGCATGTTTGTAGCAATATCTACGGGACTAAAAACCCGACTGAAAAAATTCTTTCTCCGTCAGATTCTACTATCTATGAAAACATTTTGCTTATAATTCTTTCCCAAAGTAATGCACAATTTTCTGCCTAGAGGGTTCTAACGTTTAACACGTTTTTCTCGATATCTCTGCTCCTAAATATCCGATTAAAAAATTATTGTAGCACCGCATAGCATTTACCTTCAGGAACACTTTGGGCTTTTAAAACTACTGAGTTTTTTTGTAGTTCACAATTCTGTCACTATGTGGTGTTTGTGTACTTCTGTTAGTAGCTGTATTTCCACTTTAAAAACCCTACTGAACTTTTCATTTCTTACTATATGCCATTCTCCATTATAAAGATGCAAAACCAGTGGCGTATATTCGAGACTAGCTAGACTAGCTGCGAAGCCAAGAGAATGCAAAAATAAAAGTCAATTAAATACTGTGTGCTCAAATAAAAGTCAATTAAACACTGTATACTCAAATAAAAGTCAATTAAATACTGTATACTCAAATAAAAGTCAATTAAACACTGTATACTCAAGTAAAAGTCAATTAAACGCTGTATACTCAAATAAAAGTCAATTAAATACTGTATACAAAATAAAAGTCAATTAAATACTGTGTACTCAAATAAAAGTCAATTAATTACTGAATAATCAAATAAAAGTTAATTAAATACTGCATACTTAAATAAAAGTCAATTAAATACTGCATACTCAAATAAAAGTCAATTAAACATTGTATACTCAAATAAAAATCAATTAAACACTGTATACTCAAATAAAAGTCAATTATACACTGTATACACAAATAAAATTCAATCATCATTGGTATTCAGATATGTCGATGCTTTCGCTGCCAAAAAAAAACTTGTGCGGATTCGCCTTTTTGACTCAGTCTGGCGAGCGAAGACAAACGGCATAACGCAAGCAGCACTTCCAGAGTCTTCGCTGTTTTGATTCGAAGACCTTCCATACGATTGGCTGGTAGCGTTTCCATGACAACATGAATGAGCGTGTGGAGGGAAATGAACCATTACTTTGGGCAACGGTTCGCTCAGAAAAGAGAAGACTTCGACTACCTCAGTCACTCGCATGCTTCCGCCTGTAACAGCACGTGTTTCGCGAGAGTTGCTTCAGTTTATGTGAAGTGTCAATGAATTAAAATCAGTGATATTATATTTTAAATTCGTGGCTTTGGTGGATTCGAACTGTTTTGATAAAATTTGTGAAAGCTTCCCTGAACATCTACAGTCGGAACTTAAAGAACTCTACGCTTCAAATTTTGATGCAGCTCGACTAAAAAATGAACTGAAGGTGTTTTATTCCCTTGATGAATAGAAAAAAGAAATCATTAAGAGACATTACTTGTTACATAAAGGTGAATTAATTGGACATAGTGTTTATTGAGGTGTACAAATTAGCAGACCTAACATTAAAGTTTCTATCAACAACTGCAACTGCCGAAAGAAGTTTATCTGCATTATAAAGAATCAAGATATATCTTAGAGCCACACAAGGGCATGTACATTCGAGCAACTTGGCTATTTTGTCAATAAAAAAAAACATTCTTTTTAAATATGAAAAACTACTTCGAATAAACTTTTTATGAAAACGTAACAATCAATTTCACACAAAAGGAAAAAAGAATTGAGTTTATGTACAAATAAAGTATTCAGAAGAAGAATGGAGCTGATGTACAAATAAGTGTTCAAGTCCTAATCCTCATAATTATTTGGTATCATGTTAAGCAATAGCATGTACCTAAAACAAGTTATTACTTATCAATTAAAACTTGAACTTCGCAATTTAAAATAAAAGCACTAGGGCGGTGGGGGGGGGGGAGCTGGGTGAGAAGCCCAGCCAGGTCTCGGACCACCCAAAGTACGCCACTGTGTGAAAGTCAAAACATTTTCCTCGCTACCTCTGTTTCCAGAAGATGTATTTGAATTTTTTTCTTTAGCATAGCTTTTACTATGAGGAATACTTTCGCATATTTTAAACTTATCCGTTACGCAAAATTCTTCCACTTCAGGGCGTACAATTATATTCTGTTTCCCTCTATATTTCTTCTTCTGCGTGTTTGATTTGAAAATCCCTTTGTCTTTGATATCTTCCTTCTATTATGGGAAACTTTTTATGTAAAATTTGTTAAATTTCGTAACATACTTTTCAGCCGCTTCTAGGAGTAAGCAGATGTTTCTATTTCTGGATGTTTTATTGATAGCAGAAATCGGTTGATTTTGCTTCTAACAGGTTCCATTGATTATTATGAATAACTTTGAAAAATTCTATTCACAGTGGAAAGGTTTCAAATGACGTGCTCATTACAGCCAAAAATTCGGAGTCATCCTTGTTTACGCTTTCCAACCGTAGGTTGAAGAAGCGTATATGCTCCAGCTTTGTCCGTCCGTCTGTCTGTCCGCACGATAACTCGCGTAAAAATGGTTCGATTTCGAAAAAATTTAGCGTGTGGTGGAAGACCACCTGGGGACGAACTGTGTTGAAAATGGGCGAAATGGGGTTTAAGTTCAGGACATAGGAGCGGGATCCATTCCGTCGTCCTTATGCGTCATAACAAAATGCTTCGATTGAGACAAAACTTTATCATGTTGTTCCGAAAGTATACCTAACTGGTTCTGTTGAATATCATCGAAATGGGATCAAAGGTTAGTGCATAGGAGCGAGATTTATTCCACAGCCATTATCCTCATAACTTCAGTAATAACTTGAGTAATGATTTCTGGTATGTTTGAAAGCGTATCATAATCAATTCATTGCATGATTTTACTAACTTGTTTTTCCTTTAGTTGACAAACTGATCATCGTTTTTGATGTGCGGAATAATTTTACAGAACGTGGCTCTCTCCTCTACCCCCGGGCTACAACTTCTGCGATCTCAGTGAATTTAGGTAGGGTTTATGCAATTTAGGACTTATGTACCTTTAAGAAAACGCCATGGCCAATATAAGATAATTTTTATGGTACCAAAGGAAGACGTGAAAGCGCGCAAATCTTTCAGATTGTACACAGTCGCATCAAAATAATATGGCAACCCCCGGAGTCACGGTGTAACCGCCCTGGCGCGTAACAGACTTCACGTGACAAGGTCGATCACAAGGAGATATAAGAGGCCGGCCATGACAGATGAGTCATAGTGCGTTACGTGAGAACAAGGGCAGAGGTAGCGATTTGACGGAAGTTCAAAAAGGAATGATCATCGGATACCGCGCCAAGCGTGGAAGCGTCTGGGAAGCAGCAGGCTTCGTGGGCTGTTCGCGAAGTGCTGCAGTAAGGGTGTACCAAGAATGGACCGCTGGTACACCGAGTACCACCCGACGTCATAACTGTGGAGGCCCAAAGGCCATCGACCCCAGAGGACGTCGATTGGTAAAGGACTATCGACGAGCAACAGTGCAGCAATTGACCAAGCAAATGAACTCTGGGGCATCGAGGTACGTGTTCCCGATAACAGTATAGCGAACCCTGTTACGCATGGGTCTCCGACGTCGACGCTGTTTCAAGGCGCCCAGGTTAACTCAAGTCCATCGGAAACTACGCCTGCAGTTTTCATGGTATTACCGTCATTGGAGAGTGAACGAGTGAGGGAAAGGTTGCTTTCTTCGACGAATCGATATTTCTACTCCACAGAAGTGGCGGCCAGTGACCGACATGGCGTCAGACACACGAAAACCAACACCCGGACACGCTTGTCGGTCAAGTACAGTCCGGCGGTGGCAGTGTGGTCTTGGAAATGTTTTCCTGATTGACCTGGGACCGCTATTCCACTGGAAGGGTCCCTGAATGCCAATGGCTACCTGTACATCCTCGCTGACCACATGCATCCCTTCATGTTGGAAGTGCCGCCCCGGTGGCGCAATGGTCTAAGCGATGGCCTCTGATCATTCGTCCAAACGGGGTCCGGGTTCGAATCCCGGTGAGGCATGGATGTTGTGTTTGTCTTATGGCACTGGCTTTCTCCCTTCCCTGGAACCAGTGACCCTAAATTAGGGACGGGAGACTGCTTATAGCCTATTAAGTTGTTCACGGTGGTCGTTAAACCTCCAATCAAAAAAAAATGTTGGAAGTTTACCCTGGTGGTGATGGTGTCGACCAACAGGACAATGCGCCCTGCCATGTCGCTAAGGGGGTGCGTGACTGGTTCCAGGAACACGACAGTGATGTCTCCCTTTGCCGACGAAATATCCCGACCTCAATCTAATAGAGCAGCACTTCTAGGACTATATGGATTGATTGGTTCGACGTGCTGACCCACAACCACGTCATCTCCGGTATCTCCGTGCTCTTTTGCAGTCCGAATGGGTATATGTTCCTCAGGCAACCTTCCAGAGCCTCATTGCGTCCATGCCACGCCGTCTCCCCGCTGCCGCCTGGGCCAAGGGTGGTTATTCCCATTGTTAAGTAGGTGGTCATATCATTCTGATATGATCATATACAGCGTTTTTCAAATGAAGTGTAAAATTCTTGCCTTAACAGTGGCAAAATTATCTATGACCTTATCATTCTCCAGTTCTTACACATTTTCTCATGTTGCAATTCACTATATATAAACTGCTAAAAATGAGTGGCCCAGTTTGATCAAACCAATGTAACGGCTTTGTGACTGCCCTGAGAAGATCAATGCTCATTTCAATTTTTCCAAAAATTTTCTTGCTGAAGAAAACTGCAGGATGAAGCGTTCACCCCTTAAAATTACTCAGCTGGGTGCACATTTGAAGGTCCTTATGACTTGAAAAAACTTAGCTGTCGTTGAAACGTTTTGTAGCATATACTCATTATTCATGGCACATGGTATTTCTTGTGGATAACGTAGAATTACCAGGTTCATTAGTGTTATTAACGCAGGTTATTTCCCGAATGAATCCTTTGTTAATGACCAGATGTGAACTGGCATTTATCGTAGTAACATTTAGTATAACTTTATTTGATAACTGTCTTAAATGTCTGAGTAAATCCATCTCAGTTTTTCCAGTTAATCCGTTCAGAATGATACACATGATTTGCAATATATTTCCATTAGTAAAATAAGGATTTGTTATTAAATACTTGCACCGTTTTATGTGATCACAAATATAACTTTGAATTACCTTTAAGCCAAAACGTCAGTTTTCATAAGGAGTAATAATGCAATGCAATGTTCTTTCCTGTGACAAGGCAAGTATTTATATTCGTATAATTAATTTCGTGTGCAATGCCATAATAATGCTGGTTGGAAACGACGGTTGTTTTTTTTAACACACAAACGATCCTTTGTAAGCTAAACAACTTTCAAAATAATAAGCTCATCATGTTTCGACCTAACTAAAGTTATGTCTTCATCAGGAGCAAGTCCAATTATACATTCAGTAAATGAAAAAGTAGTTTGGAAAAAGGAAACGCTAGAAATAGACTCACAGTTACTCAATTTAATCAGGTGCGTTCATCATCCAAGAACAGGCCGGCGAATGGGATGGTTGCTACTTTCAAGTTTGATCCATTAATTTCCATAAGGAAGGGGCAAAGGTTTATTCAGATTTACGAACTGCAAAATTGAGTTTAAAAATCCTCCCAAATTGCAAAATTTTCTTCCATCACCCAAGACACCGATCTCAGATTACTGCTGCAATAAATTATGTGTAAGCCAAACACGAAGAAACCTCTCCATCCGCTTGAAGAAACACAAACGTGCAGTAAGGGATCAAAATATCAGAAAATCTCTATACGAACATTCAACTAGCTCAAACCATGTTAGATGAGAAGATACTAAATTAATTTTTAAGTCTTCTTTCCTTCCTCGTCAGAGTCGTTGGAGATATTCAAGACTCATTATGGCACATGGTATTTCTTGTGGATAACGTATCAAGTCTTAAACTGAAATTTGGGCCCAACTGTAAACACTCTGAAATTTCGGGAACCTGTTCTTTGATGATGAATGCACCTGATTCAGATTGAGTAATTATGAGTCTATGTCTACACTTTCTTTTTTTCCTAACTGCTACTTCGTTAACTGAGCGCATTGTTGGACTTTGTCCTAGTAAAGACATAACTGTAGTCACTGTTAAGCCCACCTCTAGCACCTAGAGATTTATTTGTCTCTGTAGCTCAAGCAAAAATAAATAAATAAATAAATGTGAGGGTGCATGTAGCATTTAGCTGATCATCGAAATCTAGTTTGTGTTACACACAACATAGGATGTGAAAATAAGAGTTTATTTTTCGATATAATCGTAAAGTCTGTTGAGACACGTGCCATAGCTGAGACTAAGAAATCAAAGCCATGGGGTTAAAATATATGTTTCTCATAGACGTAGGCTATCGTTTGCCTTTCAGTTACACAACATTATCTTGTTCAAAGCGTTGAGGTCGAGGACGCTTCTTAAATCTTGGGTAAATGTGTTAAGTCCTATGGTGAAAAATCACAGCTATAGGGGAAGAATTGTTCAGTTCCAAGCATTCAAGTGATTCGCTGTTGTTTTGGAAGAGTGCGGTCGGGAAATATCGTGCAATAGCAATACTCCCTTTGACAACAATCGAGGCCTTTTAGGAAGAACACTACCTTACCTTTTGTTGTCGAACAGCATCCTTCATCGTAGTTAACTTGGTCTGATAAACAGCTGAATTGATCGTTCAAGTTCTCTCTCCCATCCACGTACAGCTGAAGAAGTGTCTGCGATGTCGCGCCATCCATGACTTTTTGCTGCCATCAGTCAAGTTGCGTTAGAACCCATCCGCTGCAGACCACTCCGTATCCAAGAGGCTCGTGATTGATATCCTACATGAGATTAATTAAAAAGCCGTCTCCAACACGATAATATAAAGCTTGAAATGATGGTATTTACAAGTTAAAAACCTTTAATGAGTTAAAAAACACACATACACAAGAACTTTCGGGCCCCGTCGAACAGGTCAAATCATCAGATGAAACTAATACAATGAGTAGTGAGAATGTCTTAAGTATGAGTTCAAAATGACGTTATAGCTCATGCGCAGAAGGGCGAAAACTGAAAAGGTTCCCCGAACAAGAAACTAATCTCAAGAGGAGGCCATCAGGGGGTTCTTGTATTTAAAAATAGGTTGAGTGTCTTCAGTTTAGATTCTATGAGCTGACGAACAATGTCGATGGGAAGGCTTGGAAAGAGTGACACTATATCTCTCTTTCCAAGTATTTCCATCTACACTGTTCATCATAGCCGCCCCGGTGGCGCAGTGGTCTAAGCGATGGCCTTTGATCATTCGTCCGAAAGTGGTCCGGGTTCGAAACCCGGTGAGGCATGGATGTTGTGTTTGTCTTACGGCACTGGCTCTCTTCCTTCCCTGGAGCCAGTGACCCAAAATTAGGGACGGGCGACTGCTTATAGCCCATTGAGTTGCTCACGTCGTTAAACCTTCAATCAAAAAAAAAAAAAAAAAAAAAACACTGTTCATCAGCTCATAGAATCTAAACTGAGGACACTCAACCTATTTTTTTCAGCAGAAATCCAGGCCGTCCTTTGTGCGTTAAGACCTTCAATGTGAGCCCATGGGCTCACCATCATCCCCAATCCTTGCCGAAGTGATTATGCAAACTTGAGGAACGGGTTCGTGGCTCGACTCATGTAGCTCCCCTGCTATATGTAAAATATGTGGACTATATTTTGGTGTTTGGGTCTCGTTCACATTTCGGTTTATTAGGTTTTAAAGAACAAATGTGTACCCAATTCCCCTCCATCAGTTTCACATTGGAATTGGAATCTAATTGCCAACTTCCTTCTTTGGACTACCTAATTGAACGTAATCCTGGAACTCATACCATCCAAACCTCTGTATACCGTAAACCAACAGCTATCACCTCAATAATACCAAACACCTCTTCCCATCTTGTGGATTTTTTTTTTTTTTTTTTTTTGATTGGAGGTTTAACGACCACCGTGAGCAACTCAATGGGCTATAAGCAGTCGCCCGTCCCTAATTTAGAGTCACTGGTTCCAGGGAAGGGAGAGAGCCAGTGCCGTAAGACAAACACAACATCCATGCCTGACCGGGATTCGAACCCGGACCCCTTATGGACGAATGATCAGAGGCCAGCGCCTTAGACCACTGCGCCACCGGGGCGGCCTTGTGGATTTCAAACTTTCGGCATTAAGGTTTATGTTACTACGAGCTGTCTCGCACTCCTCTAACCATACTCGACGCCAAGCTGAACTGGTAAAGATTATCAAGATAGCTAACTCACATAGTTATGACAACAATACTGTTTATACCTTATACAGGAAATTAAGTGCTCTACTTTGCAAAGGGAGGTAAGAAAATTAAAATTTATCGGTTTTATTTCTTACCACCCGATTTTGTAATATTCTGAAAAACCTTTGAAAAAAAAACAAAAAAGTAGCCTTTGGTATTAAGACCAATAATATTTGGTCTTCGATATGTAATGAAAGGGACCCAGTACCAGTCGCCAACAAATTTTGTATTTACAGTGTTACCCTCAAGACCGTAAACCAAGAAAATTCCGGCCTTTATTATATCTGTTCCACAAAACGTACCCTGCAAACCAGATTAAGCACCCAATATAATATTCATGTCGGCTCCAGAAATACAGCTCTTGCATGCCTTGTTCATGGAGGAATTCGCTACCCCGACTGGTCAAGCGCTACTTCACTATCTACCAACAAGTAATTGGACACCTATGATAGCAAAGGAAAACGAAGTTTATTCACCTTCAATAGTTGGTGGAGCCTCCACGAGCCGCGATTACAGCTGCGACCCGCCGGGGCATACTCTCAACCAGACGCGGTACGACGGCTAGCGGTATTTTCTTCCACTCGGCTTGGACAAGACAGATCAGCTCCTTCACCGATTTCGGACGCTGGGGCAACCCTTAAGTCGACGCTCCAACTCGTCCCAGAGGTGTTCGATAGGGTTAAGGTCCGGGATCTGCACAGGCCAGTCCATTCGATTAATCCCATTGTCACCATACCAAGCCATGGTGGACCTCGCAACATGAAAGGTGGCATTGTCATCCTGAAAGTAACATGGGTCCACCCCGTAAAACTGTCACAACGTAGGAAGCGCATGGTCATCCAAAATGGTGCAGTAGGTCACGGCGTTGAGTCTACGAGGAATTGCGACCAAGGGTCCCGTGCAATACCAGGAGAAACACCCCCATAGCATAATTCCACCTCCACCGAACTTCACAGTTGGCACAACACATTCCGGCAGGAGGCATTCTCCAGGCAGACCCCAAACCGAGACCCTGCCATCCGAACGGTAGATTGTAAACCTTAATTCGTCGCTCCACAGAGCCTGTTTCGTTTCCACTGTTCAACGGTCCTCTGTCGACGTTTTTTGCACCACATTAGCCGAGCAGCGCTATTAGACTTGGTGATCAAAGGCTTGTGGGCGGCAGCACGTCCATGATAACAGAGCAGATGGGCTTCCTTACGGATGGTATTCATCGAAAGAACACTCCCGGAGGCCTGTTGAAACTCCTCGCGGATGTGGCCCATCGATTTGGTGTGGTTCTTCCAAATTTCTCTGGCCAGCACCCGTCGGTCTCTTACTCCCAGTTTTGTGGGTCTGCCGTGTCGGGGCACATTCCGACAGTCACCTCTCATCTTCCACTTTACAATCACGTAGGCCACAGTTAATTTTGGGTACTTAAACTCGCTGGATATGTCACGTATGGATCGACGACTACTGTGATATCCAACGATTACACCTTTCTCAAAATCAGAGAGCTCCGAACTGCGTGGCATCTTGCATGCGACTGGTTGCGCTGTTGTTTCCCACACGATATTTAACGGCGGCGGCCGTGACGTGTATCAGGACCGCAGATATCGTCGATTGCAGGGGTGTCCAATTACTTGTTGGTAGATAGTGTATTTAGGATACGCCATCCTATTAATCACATTTACTTCTTACTGAAAGCTTATTCATTTTATGGTATTGAAATCTGTGTTGCAACGGCAATGTATCATGTAGTGTTTCTCAAGTATGGTGTACAAAGTTTAATACAAGAACCTCCTGATGGCCCCAATTCAAATAAGTTTTGTGCTCGGGGAACCTTTTCAGTTCTCGCTCTTCAGGGCATGAGGTATACGTCATTTTGAATTTCTACGTACGACATTCGCATTACTCGTATTAGTTTCACCTGATGATGAACCTGTTCGATGAGGTCCAAAAGATCTTGTGTATGTGTGTTTTTTAACTCATTAAAGGCTTTTAACTTGTAAATACCATCATTTCAAGTTTTATATTATCGTGTTGGAGACGTCTTTTTAGTCAATCTCATTTTTAGCACGAATTTTTCATTGTCTTCATGTCCTACGTTGTGTCGTGTGAAATGTTGAGTCGCTCTTCTCATATTGCAAGAGGCAACCTTCTGTCTTCCCGCAACGCTGTTTCCTTGTCATCAATACATATTTAGAAGATGTAGGTGGTCTTCCACTCTTTTGTTCATACACTGCGATTACTTGACGATATTCGAATCGAACGCCCGGCACTACACCAGCACGCTTGTCCTGTCATTATACTGGCACCATAAAGTGCCGCTGGTTTGCGATGGATTTCGACAAACTGATTGCTCTTGCCCATAAAATCCGAATTACTGATTGCCGTTTTTCCAGTGTCAGTACGGTATCCCCTCGCTACGCTGACTTTCCGCACGTCAGCTTTGTCTGCAGTGCGATCCGTGCTTGCCATCTGGTGCAGAAATCACTGACAAACTTAGAGCAGAGTCGCCGTCGCGGTGTGTGGTTCTTTTTTTCTTATTGATTGGTGTCTTAACGACCGCCATGAGCAACTGAATATGTTATAAGCAAACGCCTGTCCCTAATTTAGGGCCGCTGGTTCCACAGGGAAGGGAGAGAGCCAGTGCCGTAAGACAAACACAACATCATGCCTCATAGGGATTCGAACCCGGACCCCTTTCGGACGAAAGATCAGAACTTCAAAAGAGCATTTATTTACAAAAAAAAGACAACATACAAACACAAATTTTCACCGGGAAAAAAAATTGCACAATAACTCACCGGCAACGACAATAACAACACACAATCAATATCGCAATAAACAGAGTACTCTACAGGAAGAAGCAGACGACATCAGAGCAAGTTGAAGAATAACACACGGCAAGATAAAAAGAAAACAGTTGCACAACAAACAATACAAACAGGACAGACCACTAATGAAGCAAGGCGGTAAAGAAAAGTCAGCCGAGTTTGTCAAAACTGTCAAGGGAAAAAAAACAAACACACACACGGTCCGACAACAAGCTGCAGCCGAAAAAAAAAAAACCTGGTAGTTCGGAGAAATGCGTTGACAAATGGCTGTAAGCCAACGAACAACAAAAATTTACATTTAAAGCGTATCTCGGTCAGTAAGACCGACAGCAACACAGAGAAAAAAACAACCACTAGAAACTAACACCCCGTACCATTAACACAACACACAAAGCACAATATTCAAATAACACCAAGAAATTAACACACAATGCACAATATACAAATAGCACCATGAACACAATAAAGAATGCACAATACACAAATAACACCATGAAAACTTTGTGAAAAAGAACACAGGAATTAAACTTGCAGACAAGCATCACCACCAAATAAATTCGGGTCGAAACAGTGAATTCGCACTGTATGCACAGCACTAACCACAAAAATAAACACCGATTACACAAACGAAATCAAGGAACACGTCGGTAAGGTTCAGAACCAACACACAAAAAAACCCCTCGGTACCACGCGCCAGCAGTACCCGTTCAGCAAGAAAAAAAAAATTAAAACAAAAAAATAAAAACAACCACAACATTAAACACAAAACCGTGCGACAGTAAACTGTGTGAAACCGACGAGTAATAAATATAAAATAGGTGAACGACACCAAAAGCAAACTAGAAAAAAAAGCCGACACTTGAGCAACAAAAAACAAAACAAAAAACACATCAGACAATGTGCATGCCACAGCAAAAATGCAATCAACATCAACAAAACAACATAAAACACCTTGGTAACAGTAAACAATAAACAGAAAATACCAAAACGCTTAGCCGGCACACAAAAAAGTTTGTCGACCAACGGCTTGAGGCCGACGGAAAATAAAATAAAAGAAAAGAAAAAGTCAGTAAACGCTACCGACAACAAATTAACGGGAATGTGTGTGCACGGAAAGCAACAAGAAGATAAACTAAAGGAGACACTAACCCACTGACACAGATCTACGGTATGTACAAAAATTATGCACTAAACAAAAAAACACCAATAAAAAAAAATAAATATAAATATAATAAACTCTGGCTATGGGAGGAGAGCAATAATGCCTGCAGAAACATGAAACCATGACAAATATGGAGACCAGAGAGAGAAAAAGGCAGGCACATCCTGCCGAACCCGCGCCATGTCATACTCAAGTTGGAGGACCGATCTGATGGATGATCGGTACCTCCTGCACAAAAACACCCGGGCCGGATGATAACGCCGGAGAGAAGCTCGATCCACGCTTGAGTGGTAAAACAAATAAATCGTCAACTTCGCTTGGAGAATGATGAATGCACAAACAGAACTGTGGACATCTACAGGGGGAGAATGGCGTCGGAGGAAATAAAAATGGAACATTGTATGAGGACAAGGGCAAACTTTGGAAAGAAGGAAAAACATAATCGAAAACAAGGGCTGCAACACCAGACAAGAATCATAGGAATGTGACACATCACCAAGTGTAGAACAAAAGAAGCAAAGCGGGGAAGCCAAATGACGAAAACGATGAAGGGTACGCGGAGTGAGCAACCGACGGTGTAGGTGCAGCCAATGAATGTCCCGGGCTTTCGGGGAAGCCAGGGAAGTCGATGGATCACTCCATGTACCTGGAAGATCTGTAGCTGAAACAGAAGGAATTGCTAATGGAGCTGTGAAATTGGTAAGAAAATGCGAATAAAGAAGCTTGGCTGTAACTTGATGGGGTAAAAATGGAGAATCGTTTAAGTAGAGAAGAAAGGGAAGACTGAGCGACGGGGCGGAAGACTGAATGAGGCCAATAGAATTGACAAGTAAAGGATAAAGACGAATAAGACAGGATTGAATAAGACAGAACTGTGCACGATGCTGAGGGGTATCAAGTAACAGAGGGGAAAGGCGATCAAAAGATTTCCAGTGAAGAGAAGAATCAAAAAGTTGAGAAACCTGAACGACGCCACTTGCAAACCAAGTGGAGAAGTTCAGGTACTGAGAATTTGGAGAACGAAGGGCAGAGGAGAAGAAAAGTGGTTCCGCAAGGAGATCGTTAGTCGAAGCTGGGGGGAGGCGGACTGGACATAAGGAGTGCCAGAGGGAGAAAACGGTACGGTAAGTAGCGGGAAAGTGATTGGGAATGAGTGGAAATAGGTCCATGCGGATAAAAGTAGCCAGAGAAAGAAAAGGACTTCGTGGAAAGACCAAAGTGTCAATTATAGTAATCGAAGAACCGCAAGGAAGGGAAAAAATCCTCAAAAAATGTTGGAGATGGAAAGCGTTCGATTTAAGGGACAAATCCGGAAGGGCAAGACCACCAAAAGAAACCGGAAGGACAAGCGTGGATCGATGAACCCAATGTACGACATCCCAAATAAAATTTGTAAAAAGACATTGAACGTGACGAAGAAAGAGGGGAGTAGGGAAATGAGCAAACCAAGTATGAGAAAGGGCCGGAAGAAGAAAAGCGGAAAGAAGATGCGACCTGCTAAAAAAAGAAAGAAACGGTTTCAAACGGCGAAAAGGGGCAAGGCGTCGATTCATGTCCTGCACCAAAGGGGACCAAGTGGCGGCAGCAACCGCCACCGGGTTCCCGATGAACACTCCAAGAAGTTTGATGACCGTGGTCGACCACCGGGCACCCCAAGGGCGGTCGCCGCAGGACGACCACGAGCCAGCCCACAAGCCAACAGATTTAGAGGTATTAAGGGCCGCACCTGAAATTGAAGCATACTCAGTATAGGTAGATAAAACAACACCAAAAGCCTGTTGGGAACGTAAAAAAAGAGTAAGGTCGTCCGCATAGGCCGACAAAACCACGCGATGGTGCCGTGTGGAGGCCACACCACGCGGAATGCCTGCCAGCAAACGAGATCGAAGGGAAATAAGAAGTGGTTCAAACGTGAGGGCAAACAGTTGACCCGACAGGGGACAACCCTGCCGGATACCGCTTGCAAAAGGAATAGCAGCCGTCATAAAAGAAGAGGTCCGAACACGAAAGTAAGAATGGGAATATAGATTGGAAAGTGCCTGACAGAAAAGGGAAGGAAAGCCAAAGTGACGAAGAACAGAGAAAAGATAAGAATGATGGACAGAATCGAATGCTTGTTTCTGATCTAGGTTAAAAATAGCAAGAGGTTCAGAAAGACGGGAAGCAAGAGAGTGTAAATCACGGATGGTAGTGATGTTAGTTGCAATCGAACGGGAAGGGATCGTATAAGTTTGGTCAGGATGAATAATAAATTGTAGAACAGGGTTAAGGCGAAGAGCCAGAATTTTTGCAAAGATTTTGTAGTCGGTGTTAAGAATCGAGATGGGGCGCCAGTTAGATAGAAGACCAAGATTACCAGTTTTAGGAATTAGGCGGAGAAGAGCAAAAGCAAAGTCAGAAGAACCGAAAGTCGAAGAAGAAAAGATCGAGTTGAAACAAGCAACGAGAAGAGGAAGCAGAGCAGGAAGAAAGGTTTTATAAAAAGAAAGTGGAAGACCGTCAGCCCCAGGGGCGGAGCGGTCATTCAGACTAGAAATGGCAAAACGAACCTCCGAGGGAGAGATCGGTGAAACCAAGGAGGGGGAAAAAAGACGGGACCTGAGGAAGATGTGATAATAATGGAGAATTCTCTGCAGGCGGCAGGACCCGCAATCGAAACCGATCAGTGAAGTACTGAAAAGTTCGATCACAGATCTGCACTGGATCAGAAACAGTTGAGCCATCTGGAAGCGAGAGAAAAGAAATGTTGGAACTCAGAGCACGGTGGGATTCAAGATGTCGAAGGTGTTGAAACGGGTCATCATGAAAATGTAACTTGGAAAACTTTAACCGGGTAAGAGACGAAGAAGCAAAGGAAGATAGAATGCTATGAAGTTGTGATTGAAGAGCTGCAAACGATGGATCTGAAGGAGAAAGGAACTGTAGTTTACGGTGAAGAATAGTTAAATCATGAAAGCGGTGAAAACGGGACGAAAAAGAGAACTGACGTGCAAACGATAGGATAGAAAGTTTGGTGGAAAGCCACAGAGCTGCTGGGTCAACCGTGAGAGGAAGTTCAGAAATGGATGAAGAAATAATCGAACGAACTTCGGCCTGAAACGTGGGATCGGAAAGGAGAAAATCATCGAGAGACCAAACCGGGGAGGGGGGACAGAGAAAGAGGACAAAAATATTTCCAGAAGAACAGGACGATGGTCGGAGGAAACAGAAGGATGATGGGTTACTTCAACAAGGGATGAGTGGAGGAAACTAGAAACATAAAACCGGTCGAGACGAGCCTAAGCATGCGCTAAGGCGGCCGGAGGAAACCATGTGAATTCACGGGACAGAGGGTGGATGGTACGAAATGCGTCAATGAGACAAAAATTACTAACTAGTTGAGACAGTTGGGAGGAAAGGTTAAGGCGACTCTCCCCGGAACCATCACGGTCAAGACCCGGTTGGAGAGTGCAGTTGAAGTCACCACCAATAAGAACGATTTCAGAAGGAGGAATTTGGGAAAGAAGGGAAATCAAATGCGAAAGAAGAGCATCAGCATCAACCGATGATTGTGGCATATGCAAATTGAAAACATGAAAACGACGGGAAAGATAACTAAAGGAGATACCTTGAAAGGAGCCCAGCAGACTCTGTGACTCAACGATATCTGAAAGAAGAGAATGAAACCGAGTACGGAATGCAATCGCTGTACCGGACCCAATGTGCGTCCGGTAGTTGTGATAAAAAGCGTAGGGCCAGCGTCTCCAGCAGGAATACCCGGTCCCCAAGGAACAGTTCGTCTCCTGGAAGAGGAGGATATCTGTCCTCAGGAAACGAACGTCCTCGAAGACCAAAGCATTCGCGGCTGAAGACGCAAGGCCTCTACAGTTAAAGCAGAGCACCTTTAGGGAAGGCATCACTGGGGCGGCTGCATCCAACCTTCCAGTTCTGCCTTCAAAACTTTAAGTAAATACGCCAACCGGCGAGCGTACTGCTCTGTCCCGGATGGCAGATCAACATTTAATAAGAACTCATGCAGGAACGTCAGTTGGGTTAGCATCTCCGGAAGGTGAGAGAGTTTACTTGCTATACAAGGGAGAGTAATCAATTTCGCCCGTCTGGGGCGAGCAATCAAGGCATACAGATCTGTGAATGAGAGGGGAGTTAAGGGCACCTCAATGTCAGCAAACATAGAGGTGATGTCAACCAGAGAGGGGGCAGGAGAGTCGTCATCAGATTCAGCAAATAAAGTTTCTTCAGAATCGGGATCGGTAACGTCCATGGAATCATCGTTCGGCAAACAGGTAAAACGGTTGTAGATGGAAACTGAAGAAGTAACAGGAGCCGGTCCAGGTGAAGGTGACGAGGATGTAGCCGTCTTCCTGGATTTCTGGCGGTCCGAGGAACTCGCACGACGGTTCGCTGAGCCAGGGGAGTTTTGCCTCTTGGTCCGCTGAACCTTGGGGGTGGAGGCCCCTTCAGACGCTGGCAACGGGGGAAATTCCTGCAGGTCAGTGGATGCCGAAGCAACACGGACCACTGGAGGTGATACGACAGAGGTGGAACCAGGATCGGCAGCTGGAACAGATTGAGTGGGGAGGGTGGGGGAAGAATCCGGAGCGGTGGGCAGAGTCCCCGCTGGAACAGCAGCATCAAGTGATTGAGTTGGAACAGTAGCAGCTGTGGAATGTGGGCATGCCGATGCAAGGTGACCTTCACCCTTGCATCGGAAGCACTGAACGCCAGCAAACAGATTGAAAATGTAGGTCCGGGTTTCAGTTATGAGTTCCAGGGTGGTTGGCCGGTTAACTATTGCTTGTGGGGTTGGAAAGATGACTCTGTATTGACGACGACCGCCCTGAACATGTTTCAGGGGGAGTCGCGAGCAGCAGCTGGGAGGTACTTTGTGGTACCAACCACTCGCCCCATGGTGTTAAGGGCATCAATTAATACCGAGTCAGGCACAGCTGTGGGTACTGGAGACAAGGTGACAGTCACTGGTCTTTGAGCTGCTGCAACTGGTTGGAGATGTACGGAACCAATGTCCAAGCCAAAAGCAAGGATTTTGTCCACTGCCTGTTGATGAGTGAAGTGCACGACAACACCCCCTCCCAAGCGGATAATAGACACAATGCTTTCTCCGGGTACAACTTTAGAAATAGCATTTAAATATTGGGGGAGGGGGTGTCGCGCAGAGCAGGAACAAATACACTTAAAAGTAAGGCAGACGAAAGTTCCTTACCTTGAGGAGAGTCGAGTGGTAATGTTATCCTTAAAGCGGAAGCAACACGTGTAAACTCTGGTCGCGAAGACACAGAAGCACTATGTAAAGTAGAAGTCGCACTCACAGCCGCGGCGAACGAACGAGACACAGGAATAGAAGAGCTGGGTACCTCTGACCCAGCCTCCGGCAAATTTGTAACCAGCGGTACAGTTGGCGACGAAACCACAACACTATTTGACTGAACACCATTCATGGTGGTCACGGAAGATACAGACGACGAAGAAAGCGCAGAGGAAGGAGATATAGACGGGTATATGGCACTCATGCTGGTGGAGGTAGTAGCCAGCCCGGCTACTAACCCTCGCGGCTCGAGCGTTGCAGCT
Organism: Macrothele yani; assembly: GCA_039090855.1. Classification (NCBI taxonomy): domain Eukaryota; kingdom Metazoa; phylum Arthropoda; class Arachnida; order Araneae; family Macrothelidae; genus Macrothele; species Macrothele yani. Next base: position 90,067,345 of record CM077026.1, read on the forward strand.
TGCAACACTCAAGAACAGGCAAAAAACGAAAAAATAAGCACGTACAGCTTGTACGCCTCACTACTTGCGAGGAAGGAACTCAGGTAATAACACACGAACTGTCAAAGAACAAACGCAAAAAAAAAACCACAAACTTCACACGAAACTTCTAATACTGGCAGGAGCTCGAAAAAATGCGACTGATCAGTCAGAAGCCAGTGCTTAGACCCCTGCGCCACCAGGGCGGCGGTGTGAGGTTCACTTTAACGAGAATAAAATAAGGAATCGTATGTTCTAATTTCTCGTCGCGCATTGCAAAATCGCATATTCGAAAGTATCGGGACGTAACCGGTTCCAGTTAAACAAGTCCCAGTAAACTGCTTTTCTTGAACCTTAAACAGCCGCCCCGGTGGCGCAGTGGTCTAAGCGATGGCCTCTGATCATTCGTCCGAAAGGGGTCCGGGTTCGAATCCCGGTGTGGCATGGATGTTGTGTTTGTCTTACGGCACTGGCTCTCTCCCTTCCCTGGAACCAGTGACACTAAATTAGGGACGGGAGACTGCTTATAGCCCATTGAGTTGCTCACGGTGGTCATTAAACCTCCAATAAAAAAAAAAAAAAAACCTTAAACAGCACACTGGTCAGAAAAAAATAATTTATGGACATTCAGAAATTTAAGAAGAAGAAATTATGTCAAATATGTGCTACTTAAACACTTCATTTGGGGCAGAGACCAATCATTTTGTGTCGTGATTTTACGAACGAAATGTAGCGGTAATAAAAAAGAGTGGTTAAAGTTTTCTGTGCATATTTCTCGAAGAAAATAATTTCTTGCTATCCGATTTTTAGAACGGAAGATACATTATCCCTTCAAAAAATTATGACCACTCCTGATGCATGAAGAACCGTAACTGTCAGCCAGATGGCGTGCGCAGAAACGTATGCAAATAATATAAGTCTTTTAAAAGGACGAGTTAACTCGTTCCAGCCAGCTAAGGGTGAATTTCATTCACCCTTTATCTGGCTGGAACGAGTTAACTCGGGGTTAGAGAAACGTGCTGAAATCAGCTTGAAGGAATATATTCGCTGTCTAAGAAGTAGGCCGCACGCGGCTGGAATGAGTGAACCTGCGCTTCATAAGGTGCTACTTTCTCCTTAGAGAGAGAGAGAGAGAAGTTTGTTATTGACTATTGAAATTGGTGATCTAGGAGGATTATTGACACTAATTCTTTCTGGCTGTTAGCCTGCTAAAAAGGCTATAGCAATGGCGATGAACCTAAGAAAGGAAAAAGAAGATGCTTGAGGCACTTCTTTTTACCCAGTGGCATGATGTCCTTCTCAGGGAAACTAGCCCTACACCCATGATAACTTGAGCCATGGACCAGATGATAAAGCACTAGAATGGAGCGCTTGTCACCAGTGATAGGTTTATTGTCGGCAATGCGGAGATAAGAGGAGGAGAGATTGTTTCACCGCAGCTTTACAAACAATTTCTATGTAAACATTTCTGTTTGGGGAGGGGCGCAGAAATATTTTGGGCACAATTTGGTTTAGGTTCATCGGCCGCTTAAAGGGTTAAAAGGACACGTATGCAGTCTCGCGTGAAAATGAGAAAAGATCGTAACCTAATAGAGTTTGAAAAATAAATTATTGTTGGCTACCGACTAAAGAGTTGTGACATTACAGAAACGGCAGATACAGTACAGTTGTCAAAGTATTCCAGGAATGGAAGGAAACTGGCAATACCTGCAGTAATCGGGGTGATAGTGGACGCCCACCGAGCATTGACGACGGTGGGCAGCAACGGCTATCCTGGCTAGTACGTTCCAACAGACGGGCCACAGTGGGAAAAACTAGCCAGGTCATTTATTGCAGGTGCATCGAGGAGCATATCACAGACCACAGTCCAACGAACTGCTCTTTGTCTCTCTAGAGCAACTGTCCGCTTAAGGTTCTCATGCTGAGGGCCAGACATCGACGATTAATGAGTGAATTTGCATCTAGAAGAAGGTATTGGACCATCGAACCGTAGTCGCCTTTTCAGGTGAATCACGTTTTCTGCTTTATTGTGTGGTGATAGATGGGGAGTACGGGAAAGTACTGCTGACAGAAATCATCCCGATACGATGCTCAAGAAAAAGCAGGATGTGGCAGTGCTATTGTGGGGCATGTTTTCCTGGGAACCATTTGGAGCAATTATCCCCCTCGATCGCATGACGAAGGCTTCAGGCTACTTATCCATTCTGAAAGAAATACGGGATTGCGCCATATAATACAAATTTTGAAGATGACGTAATCCCGTCATCTTCAAAATTATATGGCGTAATCCCGTATTTCTTTCACGATTTATCTGCTTCTCCGGGCAATCACTGGATAGGATTCTTAACCTCCAGATTCGCTAAACATGAATGCCGGTTGCTTCGACTAGCGAATCCTGTGATTTACATTCAAATTAATATGAAACTTGGTCGTTCTTGGTGGTGTAGTGGTTAGCATAACCGGACGACGCGGGTTCGAGTCCCGCTCCAGGACGATGAAAATTTTCAAGTTTTCGGATATTATCTGACTTACCATCCTTGTCACATTTACGCCAAAAATCGGATTGTCATCTTCAAAATTTTCACTTATCCATAGTTGGGGATCAGGTGTCCCATTCATGGTGACTATCAACCCCGATGGCATGGGTTTCTTCCAGCAAGATAATGCCCGTTGCTATGTTGCTAAGCATATGCGAGAATGGTTTGTGGAACGTTCCAGTGACTTTAGTTTGACCTGGCCACCGTACTCGAAGGTCATCAATACCATTGATCATCTATGGGACTATCTTGACCAACAATGTTTAACGTATAGATCCACCACCGGTGGCTCTTGATGATCTGCGAGAAGCTCTAATGTCTGCATGGTACATCATCCGTACAGAAACATTCAGAGGCCTCATTGAATCAATGCTGCTACGTTTATCTTGACCAACATGTTCGACGTATGGATTCACCCATTACCGATGATTCTTGATGATGTGCGAGCAAAAAATCATCATATGTAGAGGATTTTAGGAAGGAAGTGTCTTGCCCCAAGTCTTAAACAACCCTTAGAAATAGGAAACTAGGAGATTTGGGCTAGAGCGTCCGATAGGAAAGTGACACGGAAGCGAAGTAGAAAGGGGGAGGAAGACGCCCTTATTTATTCCCGGGGGCCAGTACCCGGGGTCCGACGGCTTAACGTGCTCATCCGACTCACGGCGGATATTTAGTGGATCGAGCGTTCGTACCTGCTGGGATCGAACCTGAGGCCATTTTCGTGGCAGTCACGAACGTTGCCCACTAGGTCACCCGTGGCCCGATCTGCGAGAAGCTCTGGTGTCTGCATGGTAGAGCATTACTACAGACACTTTCAAAGGCAGTTCTCACCGAATCACTACCAATCCTTATATCTACGGTATTGGCGGCACGAGGAGGTCATACCTCATACTAACAGATGATCATAATTTTTTTACTAATAGTGTATCTTGTCCCCAGAGAGATAGGGAAAACGATAGCATAAGCTCCACAACTATTCTCAATTCACTGTTTGATGAAAGTTTCCTCAAGTCTCTTTCGCAGCTTTCTGTCTTGAACCTGTCTCTTCCATATCACATCGACATGCCATCAGATTTAATCTGTTCATCTCCAACGTATTCTCTTCCTGGGTCTTTTCCTGCCCGTTGGTATCCAAACCAGTATTTCAACTGAAAAACAGCGGTCAGTTCTTCTAACAATATATCCAGCCCGTTACCACTTGATGGTCCGTACATGATGTCCTCAACCCTTGGCATTTTCCTCTACGAGTTTCTTTTTACTATACTCCTTGGTTACGCGAAGCATGTATCTCTTCACGCTTCTTCAAATTGTCTGCAACTTTTGTATGCCATCTTGCACCAAAAAGTGGTGCTACCCAGGCTGCGTCACTTTTGAGGCATAGGTAAAACATTGTGTGATGCATGAAACATACATAAACATGGTACAATGGGTTGAACTTTCAACTATTCAGGTTGAATACCATAACATACTTGCCAAGTTTTACGGATTATCCGTAAAATTTACGGCTTTCTGCTTAATTTTACTGATTTACGGATAGAGGTCTGTTTTTACGGATTTTTTAATATTTCAATTGCTCAATCGAAATATTTCATTCCCCTGCAACCATCCACTTAGATTTTCTACCGGTCCTTACGAGCGCTGTGTCACGCGTTGATGTCATCTTTGACTCGCCGGCTTCGTGACGTCGTGCGGTAGCTCTCTCTCCCCACGGGAGTGCACAAGTGACGTGACGAGTGCCGACACCAGACGCATGCGCAGAGACTGCGATGGTAGCCGTCGCATTTTGTATTTCCACGGCCCGACTTGATCGAGCGAGTGGTAATGCTGATCGAGCGGCCATGGTATTTCAGTCCCTGTAGACGCTAATTCATCGTATAGCAGTTGATTGGTATTCTCTTAGGAGGGAAATCGCAGCCAATGAAAGAGAAAGGTAAAATCTGCATGTACAGTTTTGAGCAATGTTGTTGTAGCAACATAAGAATACTTTCTTATGTGTGATGTTTTCAGTGTCTGGTGTTGTTTCTTTGATGTAGAGTTGAATTACCGGGAGGAGCAAGTTGTTAGTTTAGCTTTTATGCAAATCTATAAAGATAAGTACTAAGATTATACCATATAAAAGTTATTTTTAAACTTTTAAGGAAGCAAAACACCGCAAAGTTCCAGTGTATCAGGAAATCTAATAAAGGTGCAAAATTTGCATTTTGCAACATTTGCCGAAACGATTTTAACATTGCCCACGGAGGCAGAAACGATATTTTTATCATCTAAATGGTTCCAAACACAAAGGTAATGTGAAGTGTAGATAGTAACTCCAAACGAACTACGTTTTTTAAAACATCAGATAATACTCAAGGGAATGTAACTCATACTGAATTTTTGTTTACGTCTTTTTGTACAACACAACGTGCCATTCACTGCTGCCAGCCATGCTGGTCCACTTTTTCGGCAGATGTTTCCAAAAGATGAAACTGCCAACTTATGGCTGTGGGAAGACCAAAATGACGGCAATTGTCCACAAAATGGCTTTATAATTGAGCTTCCGCTGTTGTAAAACTTTTTACAAGAAGGGCCATTTTCTGCGAAATGTGATGGAAGTCATGAAAGTGATTACAATATTATATAATCCTGATATACAAGATAAAGATTAGAAGGTGTGTAATGTACAGTGTTGAATGCAATGTGTAGGTACTCTTGAAGTGAATATTTCATTTTTACACGAAATGTTTAGTTTGGTATTGAAACACCACAGGTTTGCAAGGCTTAATATTGAACAAAATTAAGATTTTACTTTTATGGTTTTTTAAATTATTATTTTAAACACAGGTGATACTAGTTTAGTTATTGTGGCATATGCAGAGATTTTTACTGCATATTTGTTAATATAATTATGTTTTGTTTTGTGGTAAATACCGTTCTCGCAAAAGTTTTACTGATGAACATTTTTCAAAGTTGGCCAGTATGCCATACTGTTGTGCATAATTGCAGCATGTTAATGTGTATTTCATGCATAGCACGATGGTCTGCCTTTTTCCCCCAAAGCGGCGCGCAACTGGTATAGCCTCGCTTTTGGTGCAACCTACCGCAAAATTTTAAATAGTAAAATAAAAATCTTGAAGGATGCAATGATTAAACACTTTTTTTATGACACAATGGCTAATTTTTCTCAAAATGTCCATTGCTTCTACAAAATGCACAGCACTCAAGATTTATTTTTACCTCTATTAATGTCTTCCTCTATGTGGCTCGTGCTTGATATACTATATGTTGTCCAAGGTAACTTATGCACAGTGGTTTTACAAGAACTGAAGATTTAGAAGTTGATAGTGCAAATTTAGCTGTGTATATACACTGAAGAGCCAGAAAAACTGGTACAAACGAGCTTATGCAAAATACATAGCAACGTCACCTATGCGCGTACTGGTTGCGTCCGCCAGTGAGTATATATAGCGAACGACATCCTTGCCAGCTGTCAGAGCTGTTTTCGGCATGAGAATGACAAGTAATAACGATTTAAGCGATTTTCGGTGCCATAGTTCGCGCTTGTGAGATGGGCCATAGTATTTCGGAGGTAGACACGAAGTTCGGATTTTCGCGGACGACAATTGCAAAGGGCGTACCGTGACCACAAGAATTCCGACAAAACCTCCAACCTACGATACCAGTGGGGCCGTAAAAAGACATCGGGTGAACGTGACCATCGTCGGCTGTCAAGAATCGTTTCACGCGATAGGCGTGCAACACTCTCGCAGGTATCAACGGAATTCAATGCTGGAGCGTCAACCAGCATCAGCGAGCGGACTGTGCAACATACCCTGCACGATATGTGCTCTTTGGGAACCGACTCCCAACTCGAGTCCTCTTGATGGGTGCACGACCCAGAGCTATGCGCCTCGCTTGGGCACGGCAACACTGCCACTGGACACTTGATGACTGGAAACGAATATCCTGGTCTGACGAGTCGCGTTTCCAACTGTATTGGGCAGATAAAATGATTCGTGTGCGGCGCAAACCACATGAAGACATGGATCTCGCCTCTCAACTGGGAACTGTACCGTCTGGTATGGGGTGTGTTTAGCTGGACTTCCCTGGGACCTCTGGTACGTCTACAAACGTCGTGACCGGACAACGCTATGTGCGCATCCTATCTGACGAGGTACACTCGTTCATGCCCTGCATTCATACTGATAGGTTGGGCCTGTTCCAACAGAACAATGCACCTCCACATAAGTGTCGGGACGCCACATTATGGTTAGAGGAGCATTCATCTGAGTTTCGGGTGTTGCCATTTTCACCCAAGTCCCCAGATCTGAACGTGATAGAACACATTTGGGATGCCATGCAACGCGCTATCGAAAGCAGGAATCTGAGACCTCAGAATACACCCGAATTGTGGAACGCTCTGCAGGAAGTATGGTGTGCATTGCCTACAGCATATTTCCAGAAGCTAGTGGAGTCCATGCCCCGTCGTATTTCTGCAGTCCTGCGCTCCCGTGGGGGACCTACCAAGTATTAGACTGGTGTACCAGTTTCTCTGGCACTTCAGTGTATATTTTATATATATATATATATATATATATGTGTGTGTGTGTGTGTGTGTGTGTGTGTGTGTGTGTGTGTGTGTGTGTGTCTTCATGTACATCGAAATGTTTGCTTGAGGAGGAAACGGTGCGATTTCATGTAATAATTTATTTTCCACTTTTTTATATTTATATTTCAAGCACCAACTACCTGTCACTTGCTTCACTTGATGTTGCGTCTCATAAACGTGCAAAAGTCACGTTCCTGTGCAGCGCTGTGAAAGTGTTCTGCAAGGGTCTTATTCCGCAGTCTTAGCAGCAAGTTTATCATGTATGCGTGTATCTTGACATGTTCCAGAAGCACAACTGCCGCTGCTTGGACGGAGCACTGCCCAAGGCCTCTGAAGGTCTAACCGATCGGACGAGGAGTTTCGTGACACGGAAACTCCCGGTCTGCTTTAGCTAATTACGTTTAATGTGAAATCGATGGTCTCCAGATCTTGGCCATCTCTGCCTTGCTTTCCGCATTTAAGGAGCCCGGGTCTCGTGGATTGCGAGGGATCCGGTGACCAATCAGTCTCTGAATAAATGACCAGTACTCTGATGACTCTTTCACTCTCCTTCTTTCTTAGCAGGAATAGGCAGCTTCTAGCTCTTGGCTTATTATGTATTCAACTCCCCGAAGAAAGGATTTGAACACGAATACAAAGCGGTAGTAGAATACAAGATGTGGAGCTGGGTAGATGTATGTTTAAAGGAGGTATTACCGTGCTTTATTTTAGAGATCTCAGTTCATCTACTACTTATGGCTTTTAAAATAGCATGGTGTTATTATTAGTTGAACATTGCCTTTAGTTGAAATTAATTAGCGTCTTTAACTAAACTTGAAGACGAATGAATGAAGCCAATGACCTTTATTAATATTTGAACAAATACTCTAAATCACGGGTGCACAACCTTGTAACTAGAAATGAGTTCCGGCTCAATTTTATGAGCACGGGCCCGCCAGGCTCCAAAGGCCTAGAGCCCGGGCCGGGGCCCGGTCCGCGTTCTTTGATTACATGTGTTTGCTGAGCCCGGGCCCGGATTCTTGGAAAAGTTTGCTTATCAAGGCTTGCATTTATGCATTACACACTGGCCAAAGATATGGCCCAAGCAAGGATTACTTTAAAAATCATTAGTTTAAAAAGTTTAGTTCATTTAATTTACTTCACAATATTAATATGTTTTAGATATACTACGCATAAAGCCAAATGTTCTAAAATGTGTATTTGAAAATAAATAAATAATCAACGTGCCCTTCGATCGTATCAAGGGAATCAGTAATTTTGGTAAAAGCTGAAGAAAAGAAAATCGTTTAGAAACAAAAAATTCCATTCGTTATTTACTTTTGATTTCTAAATTTACTTTTATTTTGAATAAATTGCATTATAAAACGTACAACACCGTACAGACAGTTGCAAGTGTTTGAAATTTTGACTCTAGAAAACTAATCTTTGCAATATAATTTACATATATGCTAATTGGTAAAGGTAGTTTAGAGAGATGTAGTAGATTATAAAAAAAGCATGTAGGAAATTTCCAAAATTAAAAAAAAAAGAACTTAAAAGCATTCCAGACCAGATTATTCTGCATTGTGTAACATTAACAAGCTGTGCGCTTAATAGTATAATAACCACAATATTATCATATGTGTGTGCAGTTTCCAGATCAAGTTCATCATGAAAAAAGAGAGAAAGAGAATTGCATCTAATGCCTCAGCGCTTCCACTTGATCTTCTTTTCTCTAAAACTCGACCTGCTGCACTAAAAAACCTACGTCACCCCAAAAATCGCGGGAGTGACGAAATAATAAAAAAAATTACCATACTTCTAACTGCACAATTTTGGAAATTAATACATCATTTTAAAGATACGATTCTTGTTTTTTAATAAAATATAAAAAATGGGAATCTGATTTTTTCCCAGTTTTTCGATACCAGACCTCTATCCCTGCTTGGGCCATAGCTTTGGACAATGCATAATGCAAGTCTTGCTAAGCAAAATTTGTCTTGCAATGGCAGCTAGCTTAGGAAATTGAAAATCCTTCCACCATGGTAGCAAATCCACAATGAAATTCAATACGCGTAATTCCGAGCACGGACCCGGGTCTGAGCTTATCTCTACTTGTAACACCTATCGGCCAATTTCAGGTAGACTGAACAATGGTGGGCCGCATGGGATAGATAACGCCTCCCTCAAAACAGATTCAAAAACATCCTCAAACCTAAATATAGTAATAACAACTCAAAAAAGTGTTGAGACATTTATTAAACAAAACGGCTTACTTGCTTGAAAAATATGCAGGTGTCGCCAAAATCGTTTTTGTTTTTTGTAAGTTGTAATGTTCGTGGGAAATAGTTGTCGGAACACTCCACAAATTAGTTCTTAATAACTTCACTTTTGAGCGAATCAGGAGTCACTCAAATAACTTTAGAAAAGTTTACTTACTATTAGTCTTTATTCATCAAAAGCGTCTTTAGCTCGACTCACCTTTAAAACACATTAGTGAAAATAATCCAACGAATGTAACTCTTTGTTAAGAAAAACACACTACCAGCACTAAAGTATAGGACACAGTGGTCAAATAACACAAGCTTCAATTTAACATACGTCTCTTGATTAGTGAGATAACTTCCACCCTCTCCACCACTGCTGCTTCTCAAAACACTATATATACCGTTCAGCTCTCGTCTCAGACATTCAGCGCCGCGGGTGGCCTAGTGGGCAACGTTCGTGACTGCCGCGGATAGGACCTCAGGTTGGATCCCAGCAGGTACGAACGCTCGATCCACTAAATATCCGCCGTGCTTCGGATGGGCACGTTAAGCCGTCGGACCCCGGGTTCTGGGCCCCCGGTAATAAATAAGGGCGTCTTCTTCCTCCCCCTTTCTACTTCGCTTCCGTGTCACTTTCCTATGGGGCACTCTAGCCCAAATATCCTCGCTTCCTATTTCTAAGGGTTGTTTAAGACCTGGGGTCAGACACTCCCAAACTAAAATCCTCTACATTTGATCTCAGACATTCACACGTCATTCGTTCCGACCTCAGGGGTGTTGCCGAGCAAAATCTTGCGAGAGAGAAGATATCACGTTAAGTTTGAGAAATACTAAGGAGAATGAACTCAAATATACATACATAGAGAAAGAACCCAGAAAAGGAAAGTTAAATTAGAGTAAACATCACAAAGTTTCTCATGAGAAATTTGGCATTGTTGTTCATTGGTCTTTGAATATCTTGTTCAATGTTGGACACAGCGATCTCCAGGTTTTCAACAGTTAGACAAGCAGCAAGTTTATCATGTATGCGTTCACCTGTTTCATGACAGAAAATGTTTGTTCGTATAAGCAGGTGCTTCTGAGTAATGTCGCCGTTTTTTAAGCGAGGGTTTTCAGTCTCTTCATTTCACAAAGCAAGTAGTGTTTATGGAAAATTCTAAAGAAACTTCTTCAAATTTAGCCTGCAATTTGGAGTTATTTTGAAGATTATCAAGCACCATCTGAAAATCAATGGACGCAGCTTCAATATTAGTTGCGAACCGTATTTGCAAACACGTCATATATTTGTGTATACCCCCATGAAATTTTCATATTTCTTCACTCATTGTCATAAAAATCCGCGCACCAAGCAGGAGGCGTCGGAGTGAAATGAGATTTTAGTAGTGAGATGGTACATACCAAGGACAGAAGTGATTACGATATCACAGCAGCAGGACGATTTCCTGCGGATATACGCTACACATTCCGGTCAGCGTTAGTACCGCGTCAGACAGCCTCGTGTTTGGATACATGCGGTGATACGGTCCGGCATGGAGTCAAAAAGAAGCCGTATGTTATTCTGGGACAGATTGGCTCACACTTCTTGCAACTGACGCTCTAAATCACGAACACTGGGACATGGAGAAAGCTGGCGTCTCATCTGGTCCCACACGTTCTCGATGGGGGACAGATCAGGCAATCTGGCAGGCCGTGGAAGCGTCAAAGCATGACGTAAACAGTCCAGGTAATCTCGAGCCGTGTGCGGACGGGCCTTATCTTGTTGGAAAATTGCTCTGGGCCGCAACGCCAGGAAAAGCAGCTCATGGGGCCGCAGGATTTCCTGTACGTAGCTCTGGGCTGTTAACGTCCCTCGTATTGCAGCGAGGAAAGTCCGGCTGTCATACTCGATGGCTCCCAAGACAATCACGCCTGCAGTTCGGGAAGTGTGACGCTGTACAGTGAGGTTGGGATTGTAGCGCTCACCTGCGGCCCTCCACACTCTGACATGGTGGTCATCAGTTTCCATACAGAAGCGGGATTCGTCGCTGAACACTATACGTGACGAGTCCGTAGCATTTCACGTTGCTCGCTGCTGACACTACTGCAATCGACGCCGATGATGATAGGGTGTTCATTGCAAGAAGCGTAAGGGCCGTCGAGAGTGCAGATTCGCCCCTGCCAGGCGTCTGGAAAGGGTTCTGGCGAACACAGAAGTCCCTTGTACAGCCGCCACATGTCTCTGGATATTGGACAAGGATGTCGTTGCATCTGTGCGTGCCGCTGTTACGATCCCACGGTCCTCTCTGCTGGTAGTGTGTCTGGTCGTCCAGAGCCAGTCCGCCGTGACTGGGTGCCTTCCCGTGTCCATTTCTTCTAACACGATCGGACCGTACTGTCCGACTGGCTCAAATGGCGGCCGATTCGGCGCGCCGGCCATCCTGCCTCTCTCATCCCGACGATACGGCCTCGTTCACACTCCGTCAGTTGCTCGTATGCACGTCTACGCAGGCAAATCTGCATGTCCATGTCGCTCAGGGATCTCACCTGACTCTTACCGTGCACTTCGGCACGAATGTGGAGTCCCCTTATAAACCCCAAGGATTGCGATTGCAGCGCCTGTCTTTGTCGGGCGGGCATGCGGAATCGCACGAAACTTTAATCATTTGCATGTCTGCCCTCCCTATAGTTATTTGCAGAGAGTCGCTTTAATCGCATGGTTTTTTCTTGGTACGCGGATTTTTTTTGACAATGAGTGTATGTATATATTTATGTACCGCCAGTCCTCCATAAAATTTTCCATATCCATATATAATTTTTCATGTTTCTATAAATGTTTGACTAATTTCCTCTTCGTGTTCCCCCTGGTATTTTGTGAGCATAGGCCCACGGGTTGTACACGTCTGCCCTAGATAAAACTACGTGAATAAAAACAGCCAAGTTGGAAGCTTACGTCAACTGTTTATCCTCCACGCACTGGAAAATCAAGTCCCCAATACCTATAATCATCAAGTAATACTGTGACACTTATTAACAAGATCTTGTATCAACATATACAGATGGTGTACAACGAAACTGAAACACCTGCGCAAATGGCACCCCACGTGTCACGTTGCTGTACGCGCTACCTGGTGGCCAGTCTGTATATATTGCACAGTCGATCAATGAGAGCAGAGTGTGAAGGTTGCATTAGCAGAGCAGTAGCAAAGCTGGACGTCAAAAATTGCGATCCACACAACATAATGGGAGGCATTGTAACAGGGGCTTCCATATTTATCAGAAGCGAAATTCTGTAGCCATTTTTAGAGATAGTGAATTGTAGTCATTTTCTTTCAATTCCCGCCATTTGGATGGGAAGGGCAGCGAACAGACAAAGTACCTTTTTTCCCACGCGTCGCGGCAGAGGGGGTGTTAGATTTATCGTTTCGTCGATGTGAGAAGAATGAAACTGGACATTATTGCTTCTCCGCCGTCCCAAGCAGTCCGATGCATAGGGGGCCAGCGAGCCAATTAATGAATCTTGCGTTTTTCGGAGAGGAGGAGGCATCTTTGGGTGTGGCTTTGCTTGGGAGGAATTCGTCGGACTTCACACGGGGGAGAGTTTTCGTTCAGGGGTCGGCTATCGGAGAAAGAAAGAGCAGAGAGAACTGGGTGGCAGAAGGTCGACGAGACAGATCTTTAGCGGGGGTGCAGTATCGTCGGGACAGAGGGAAGTAGGGAGTGAGTGAGGCCGATGATGAGAGAGACGGAAGGAGCTTATGATTGGTTAATATGTAGAAAGAACGGAGATCAGGAGAAAGCTTAAAGACATTCCCCGTAACATCTGAATAAAGGTCTTCCTCAGTGCAAAATTTAGCCTCAGTCGATTCACTTTTCTATACTTTGTATTGTATTTATCTGCTCCAGTTGGGAGAATTACGGATTATACCACCGATACCGAACTTACTGCAAAGGAAGCATCAAACGAACCCGCCACACAGGGCGCTGTAATAGAACTCAGCACCAAGCCCTGTAACAGCATATCCGAGTTTCAAATAGGACATATTGTTGGTGCGCGTCTCGCCGGTGCATTTGTGTCTAAGGCATGACCCTGGATACCAGCAAGAGGGAAGAACCACATCCAATAGGAGTAACTGTCGAGGTAAGAGGAAGCTGTCTGACAGGGACATCCCAGAGCTAACTCGGATGGTAGCCAAAAACATAAAACCACAGCTTCCCAACTCACCGCAGAGTTGAATACGCACCGCGACTAACCTGTTTCCATCAAAAATGTTGCTCGGGAGCTTCAACGGGTCAACATTCACGGTCGTAGTGCTGTCGCCAAACCCAGGATCACCAGTGTGAATGTTAAACGTCGTTTGAAATCGTGCCAGCAGAGCAAATTGTGAACGTTGGACAATGTGAAATGTGTATTATTCTCCAATGAATCGTCCTTCACTGTCTTTTCCACAACCGGGAGAGTTTACGTGTTGAGACGTCCCTCATAGGCTTACCACCCGGACGGTTTATTGCCCACAGTAAAGCACTGAGGTGGATCGGAGATGGTTTGGGAGGCAATAACAGGGCAGACTGTTGGCCTACTGATCGTTCTCGAGGGGCACATCACTGCCAAGTATTATCGATCAATTCTGGAGGACCAGGTGCACCCAATGGTTCAAACATTGTATCCTGACGGTGGTACCGTGTATCAGAATGATAACGCACCGATACACAGGATCAAACTGGTGGAAGAGTTGCTTACAGAGCATGAAAGTGAAGTTAACATCCGCCATGGCCTGCACAGTCACCCGACTTGGACATTATTCAGCCACTCTGGGGTGTTCTGGAGGTCAGGAAACGTTACCCTCAACCATCATCACGTCGCGAACTAGCCACTTTTCTGCAAGAGGAATGGCTTCAAATCCCTCTGGCAATTGCACAGGACTTGTATCGGTCCTTCTCACGATGAGTTGAAGCTGTATTGGCCTCCAGAGGAGGTTCTTCACGGTACTAATAAATTGTTGGGTCCTTAACCCATGTGTTTCGTTGTCCACCCCTTGTGACGTAACTGCCCCGCAGGACACACACGACTTAAAGGCAGATAGCAGCGAGAACGAACGTCTGCGTAGCTCAGTTGGTAGAGCGACTTGTTCCGGAATAAGTGGACTCGGGTTCGATCCCCGGCGTGGACCAAAAATGACGGAGAAATTTGCTTCGTTTTAATAGCGCCCGAACTTCCCGGATGACCCGACCGTTAAAGATCTCCCAATGGTGTTGTGTTCTTTCCACACCGCGAGAGTGCCGCCCCGGTGGCGCAGTGGTCTAAGGCGCTGGCCTCTGATCATTCGCCCGTAAGGGGTCCGGGTTCGAATCCCGGTCAGGCATGGATGTTGTGTTTGTCTTACGGCACTGGCTCTCTCCCTTCCCTCGAACCAGTGACCCAAAATTAGGGACGGGCGACTGCTTATAGCCCAATTGAGTTGCTCACGGTGGTCGTTAAACCTCCAATCAAAAAAAAAAAAAAAAAAAAAACACCGCGAGATAGGAAAAATAAGAGAATCCTTTCTTTAGCGCTTCGAAAAATAAATGTGTGTGACGTTGCATTCCACACACCATATTGACTGGGAGTTCTCAAGTGCACGTTCTACAGCGGATGGCTGCCTGCAACGATTCATGGTCACGGGTGACCCGTGGGCCATGCCCCCGGCCCTCTTTCGGGGGGGGGTGCATGCCCCGCAGGACGCACGAGAGATAAAGGCAGATAGCAGCGAGGACGAACGTCTGCGTAGCTCAGTTGGTAGAGCGACTTGTTCCGGAATAAGTGGGCTCGGGTTCGATCCCCGCGTGGACCAAAAATGACGGCGAAATTTACTTCGTTATGCCCTCGTAAATCTCAATCAAATAGCTACAATTCTTATTCGTTGACCCCCATAGATCTAACAAATTACTACCTTTATCGTTATTGCAAGTATATTGCCAGCATGTCCACAATATTCACACCATACTTTTTTACTCCACCTAGCCTATTTTTTTCTGACTCACTGTCAGTGTAGCCAAAATGTACAAGCTGATCGGGGAAATAACGTACGGTTCAGTCTTTAGTCAAAAAGTAATGAAATTTACATAAGAAAACAAAAATTCAAATGGAAGGTTAAGATAGAGGTATGCGTAGCGTGTAATCTATTTCACCGCATGTGTTTATCTCCAGTACACAACAGCTAGTTATGCATCAAACAGCAGTCATCGCTCTTTCCACGTTTATAAGTGAGTCACGGAAAAATTCCCATCGGCAGCCATCGGGAATCGAACCCAGGGTCTTGCAGTTACGCGCCAGACATACGTCAATTGTGTGTATTGATTATTCATTCGCCTCCTAGTTATTTTTTATTTGCTGATTACCAACTTTGGTGAATCCCCAGCATTGTGCGGGGCTCCAAGAAGCAACCTGCCATATGGTTTGGCAGTTAGTCGTATGTGAGTCTGGGGAATTTCAGGCTGCTGTGGTGCAGTGGTAGCATGTCCAGCGCGTAATTGGAGGAACATGGTTTCGATTCCCGGTTGCGGCCGATGATAATTTTTCCGTGATTCACTTATAAACGTGGAAAGAGTAATGACCTCTGTTTGATGTTCCTAATCCACATCAATTGTGTGTATTAAGCTAGTTATGCGTAATAAAATTCCGATAAACCATTACGGACATGATACTTGAATGCGTAACCCATTGACCAAGATCATCTAAATGAAGTGTCCCTCGTTTGATGTTTGTTTCCAAGCCTAAATGTAGGCATTGGTTTCTTCTAGATTCGACCCATCAACTTCTTAATCTTCAGTTTTTGTAAAAGCATTGTAGCTCAACTTTGTTTCTGGTAAGTTCATTTTTACAGCTACTTTTTTACCCATGTCAGCAAGTTCCTGGACAATACTCTACAACTCTGAGGGTATACCTGCAAAAAATATTATGAGGTCTTCAAAACAATGGTGGATTAAACAAACCCCGTTGGTCACTGAATGATAGAAAAAACGTTCAATTCAATGATAGAAAAACATTCTGAAAAGCAGGATTGAAGAGCTTGGGAGATATGGTGTCATCTTGTGTCACCCTCTTTTCCAATTTTTATACGTGCTGTTTCATCTAACAGACAAACGTTTACAGTCGCGTTTTCATAGATGTTAATAATCATATTAATCTATGCATCTTCAATACCGCAGAGGATTTCAAAGGCGTTATAAATGCAGATGGTTTCACCTAATCAAAAGCCATTTTGTAATCAGTAAAGGCCATACATAATAGGTGTATATATTCATTCGCCCTTTCAATTAGTTGTCTGAGTACATTAATATGATCTATAGAACTATAGCTTCTCCTGAATCCAGCATGTTCTCTTGATTGAGCCACAACCAATGTTTAAGTCAAAGTACCTTAGTGAGCATTATGTAAAAAACTGACAGGTCGCAGTTCGCGAGATCCTCAAAGTGCCCTTTCTTAAGTAGCAGGATCATTGTAGCATTTTTTCAATCTCCAATCTTCCCTTCATTGAGACATCTGCTGAAAACTTGAAAGAATGTATTATCTATTAGGTGTACAAATAAGTTTTAAAGCATTTTAAGACAATGCAACATGTAATTTGAGAAAAAACAGCAATACCTTTACGAATCAAAATATGCGCCGTCATTATCTATCACCTTCCCCATCGGTCATCGCATGGTCAGCTGACGGATTCCAGCCACGTAGAAATACTTCGTCGTGTGACTCGATGAAGTCGTCAATCCATTTTTGCACTCCGTCACATCTCCGGAATCGTGCAACAGAGAAACCATGTTGCATCGATCGGAACAAATGCTAGTCTGAAGGGGCTATGTCGGGACTATAGGCCGTGTGCTCAAAAACTTCCCAGCCAAGCGTCAATAACGTTTTCTTGAGCGATTTTGCGATATGCGGCTTAGCGTTGCCATGCAGTAATTTCACTGGGACACAATCCTTTGCCTGTGAATGAACATTTCCCACAGATTTCCTAGTTCAATCGCAGCAATTGTTGCTTGTAGCGATCAGCAGTAACAGTTTGACCCTATTCCAATAGTTCATAATAGAGCACACCCTTCATATCCCACCAGATGCACAGCAGAACCCTCTTGGAGTGAATATTGCGTTTCGGTGTAGACGTCGTTGTTTCACCGGGGTACTCTGGACCAGTTGCGGTCACATGACAACAACGCTGGGGAATGTCGGATATGTAAATTAGCAGTATACGTCACACCAGAAAACGTTTTAAAACTTATTTGTACACTTAGTATTTCCCACTGGCTTCTTGTGCAGTGTCAACGGTAATCCCATCTTCATTTGAAGCTCTTTCCCATTTCATGCGCTTAATCGCATGCGGCGACTATGACAATGTTTTGACTGGTAGAGGTTTAATCATCACGAGAAAAAGTATAAATATTTATTCAAAAACAGATTTATCATTAGGTGCACAGAACCTCAAACAAACAACGATCTAAGTACATCAAATGGAACGACGTAAAGCTGATAATCGTCTATTGTCTTCCACATGTTAGTATCAGGAAATTATTAGATATTATCAGACAGATGCACTGATCCTTAGATCGTGATTTAATTTCAATAGGCAATTTACTTTAAATTTGGAAATTGCCGCTCCACTATATCGTACGAGGTGCACTGTGAAATAATGTATAATAACAAATAATTGACGAAATCATAT
This sequence comes from Macrothele yani, assembly GCA_039090855.1. NCBI lineage: Eukaryota > Metazoa > Arthropoda > Arachnida > Araneae > Macrothelidae > Macrothele > Macrothele yani. The sequence goes on from CM077026.1 coordinate 90,085,406, forward strand.
AAATATTAATCCAAAACAATTTAAAAATTGAGTAAATATTGTTTAGATGCCACAAATGGAAAAGACAGCAAACACAGATAAAAGGAATATTGCGGATGAAATATCGCTGGTTTCAATAACCATTACGCAGGACGAATAGTATTTGCCATTTAAAACAACAACTGGAATTATTTAAAAATTACTAATTAAAAACAGAATAGAACAGTGCGTTCATGAATAATATAGGAGCATGGAAGTGAAGGCCAATGAAATATCAAGTTGAAATAATTCATTCAAACACTCAACGTGGATCAGGAACAGCGATGATTTCTGTTTGGTGAAATAATTCATTTCGAAAGTCACTGAAATAAAAGAGTTATTAAAGAAAAGCATACTGCAGTGATATAGACAAACCTTCTAAATTTCAGTCACTGTCTTTATTTAGATACCTACCGGTCGACAATAAAATTCATTTGCAAAAAACCTTACATTTTAATTTAGATAATGGCAACAACATTCAAATTTAAAAAAAAACCTAAAGTTTCGATGTACAACCTTGTAAATATATAGTTTGTGAGAAACGTTTAATAAAAGGAAGTGAATTTTAAATTTATAAATTCTCCAGCTGGTGAGGGTTTTTTTATTAATTTAACCTGGATAATACAGATCGAGAAATTCAAAATATATCTAGCGGGCCAGGGGAATATCAAAATGAAAAGGTCACTCGACTGTTTGGAGAGTTGAGGCTATCCTAATAATAAGTACATAGTTAATTATGTATATATTGTATATAATTGTAAATTTTATTTTTGTTTCGGAGCTTAGTGACTACTGTAAGGAAATCTAAGGGCTATCAGCAGTTACCCAATCCTAATTTGGGGCCACTGGTTCCGGAGAAGGGGAGCCAGTGCAGTTCTAAAAGTACACCACCCATGCCTCATCCGGGACCTGGACCCAGGCCATTATTATACGAACGGTCAGAAGCTACCGCTTAGACAACTCCGCCAACGGGTCGGAAGATTTTAATTTTTTAAACGTTTTTAAGAAAATGTATTACTTGCATCACTCATTTCTTCCGGAAAAACGTTCCTACATTTTGTTAGGAACATGTTTTACTTACATCACCCATGTTTTTTTTTTTTTTTTTTTTTTTTGGTTTTTTGAAAGAACGGTGTGGAATTATTTTAGGAACACGCATTACTTACATCACTCTTTTTATTTTTAAGAACACATATTACTTGTATCACCCTTTTATATTTTATGAACATGTATTACTTACATCGCCCGTTTACATTTTAGGAACACGTATTACTTAAATATCTCTTTTTGTTTTTAGGAACACCTATTACTTACATCACCCTTTTACATTTTAAAAACTGGTATTACTTACATCTCCCTTTTTATTTTTAAGAAAACATGTTGCTTACATCACCCTCTTACATTTTAGGAGCACGTATTACTTACTCTTTTATTTTTTTTATTTTAGGAACACTATTATTTATTTTTAGGAACACATATTACTTACATCACTCTTTTACATTTTAGAAACATGTATTACTTACATCACCCTTTTTATTTTAGGAACATGTATTACTTACGTCAGCCTTTTACATTTTAGGAACATGTATTGCATCACCCTTTTCATTTTTAGGAACACTTATTATTTACATCAACCTTTTACATTTTAAGAATATGTATTACTTACATCACCCTTTTTATTTTTAGGAACACATATTACTTACATCACACTTTTTTTTCAATTTTTAAGAACATGTATCACATCACCCTTAGTGCATTGTAGTCCTATAAATACGCCCTGGATGAAGCTAAATTATTCAATATTTATTCTGACAGAAGGCAGTACTGTTTAGTCCGTGTTCTCAAAGAAGCCAGTAATATGATATCACTTGTGTCTTATACTGCCTTTTTAACTTTCCGTATTTGTTGACCATCCACATCCACGCACAAATTTTGGCTGCTTCTCGTTATGCTTTATGTACTGAACCATTACATCTGAACTCAAATGAGTTTTCCTCCTTTTGGGCGATGACTGGTAAGTCGCGCATTTTGATACAAATATAGAGACCATGAAACGAAAGGTCTGATTTATTAGGGGCTCCTTGTTTTTGTCAGTGTTTACTCTTTCTACTAATGTGTGTTATTGTTCTTACGACTTTGTCAGTAGTTGGTGTTATAAGTAGTAGTATTTACCTCTGCGATTTAAATAAGCCAGTTACTCCAAGGATTTAGTGTAAGTGAACTCATGTGTGTTCCTTTCGAACAGTTGATCATCGTACTCTGTCCACACAGAAGCCAATACTATTCAATACCTTTTCTGACAGAAGCCAACACTATTCAATACCTTTTCTGACAGAAGCCAATACAATTCAATACCTTTCCTGACAGAAGCCAACACTATTCACTACCTTTCCTGACAGAAGCCAATACTATTCACTACGTTCCCTGACAGAAGCCAATACTATCCCATCCCTGTTCTGATAAAAGCTAATAATACTGCTCCATCACTATTCTGACAGATGCCAATCTATTTAGTCCGTATTCTCACAGAAGCCAAGCATTTCCCTGATGGTATTGGGTAAAGTGTAATTCACGGTGTGCTTTTGCATTACCGTCATTGTATTTAGATTTCTTATTTCATACAAGAGAGCGCAAAATATATTTTTGAAATTTCGTGGTTGGTATTTCTCTCTATACGAAAGCCGTACATGCTGAAAGTTATTTCCACCCACCCTGTCGGCTGGGTGTTTTAGAACCGATCGATTGCGAACGGCACATCTCTGTTTAAGCGGTATGACAGTTTTTTCGATACGTGTCCATTCCGTTGTTGGATATTTGACCGTTTTTGGTCGAATATGGCCTGCAGTGGACAGGCAAATTGCGAACATTTCTACACTTTAGAAAAGTAAGTTTTTTTTAATAAATTAGTCTTTTCTTTTTTTTTTTTTTTTTTTTTTTTTGATTGGAGGTTTAACGACCACCGTGAGCAACTCAATGGGCTGTAAGCAGTCGCCCGTCCCTAATTTAGGGTCACTGGTTCCAGGAAAGGGAGAGAGCTAGTGCCGTAAGACAAACACAACATCCATGCCTCACTGGGATTCGAACCCGGATCCCGTTCGGATGAATGATCAGAGGCCATCGCTTAGACCACTGCGCCACCGGGGGCGGCTTTCTTTTTTGGCGAAATATCCAGAGCACTGTAATTCTGGGCTCATTAACTTCAGTGAAAGTTTATTTTTAAAACCCATCTCTGATGCCATCTTATAAATTCAAATCACTTCCATTTTTCTACAGCTCTTGGGAGTAACTGAGTTGACCCCCCTTTCACTAGTTTTCGCCCAGCCGTGTTTAATGAGGAAGGGAAGATGACCATATAAGATAGTATAACTATATTAGTTATTCAAATTTATTGGCGTAGATGAAAATGAAAGTTTCCAAGCTTTCGCACATCAACCAGATGGATATTTCAAGGAAGGTGGACAACAAACTGTAAACTGGATAATAGAACTCTTCAACAATTTGAACGCGGTGACTTAACTTGACAATAACTGCTACAAGTATTGTCAAGTGAAGTCAATATCTAGTTCAGTTGTTATCAAGTAAGTCAATAAATAGTATAGTTATTATCAAGTCACCCGTTAAAATTGTTGAAGTGTTCTATTACCCAGTTTGCTGTTTGCTGTATTTCTTGAAAAAGTCATCTAGTTGAAAGCTTGGAAACTTTGATTTTCATCTACACCAATAAATTCGGATAACTAGATCAGTTTTACTATCTTATGTATACTTGGTGTAGAGTTCTTTGTGTTATTATTTGGACGATGGCCACTATCTCTACGCTTCTAAAATCCCCTATTTTTGCGAAATGTAATTTTTGCGAAATGTAATTTTCGAATGGAACAATCAAAACTTTGAAGTTTTAATGACGATTCCTACACTTTCCTCCTTTCTTCTTCCTATTCTCTTGCTCTTTGGCCTTCATTGGATAGTTACTATGTGTATGTTCATTATCCATGGACATTGCTTCGTCCAGATTCAACATTGGACTCTGAGCCGACATTGTCAATTCTGCGTTGTCCGTATTTAACTCAGAAGACTTTCTGTCCATATTAGAGCGAGTAAATCTGCAATTTACAAGAATTTCGGAGGTAATCTGTTCTGAGTGAAAATATTTTTCTCACCGTAACGAAGTTCTAAGTCATTTTCTTTGCACGTCAGCAAGTTTCATTCTTGCTTTGAATTTTCGTTTGGCGTAAACTTACAGATTCTCCCAACCGTTAAGGAAAGCGGTTGTTACCACTCTTACGAGTGTACCTGGTAAACAGCAGTCATAGGCGAAAACTGAGTAAGAAGGTCTTCTGGTAACGGCGTAATTAAAGCTGCAAGAACTTGCCTGTGAGCGCTGATGGAATGTAGAGATGAGGAAGATTTCACGTGTTCCTTTCTCTTTTCCCTGAGGATGTCAGGTCGTCATAGCAACGGAATATCTTATGCGAAAGACGTTGGGCCATTCGATACACCGATCGATTCTTCCTGGAATCAAACGATCCTTTTGTTTATTCCTCCCATAGGCACAATCTTTTTTTTCCTTTTCCCTCCTTCTGGTGACAGTGATTTGCCTTCGTTCAACCTCGCTTTTAGAGTCCATTTCCATAAAGCCTTTCTAGAAGCACTTTCTCCTGTTTTTCTCCCTTTCCCAGCTGCTCTGGGGGTCTTGAAACCAATGGAGAGGTTAAGCCGCAGAGATCTGAACTCCTCGGTACTTTCCAGTAATTTAAACATCAAATACTGGGTTTGGGCATCCCTTAGATGCTTCTGTGTTTGCGTCACTGATGTCACACCAATTCAGGGTTTATTTTTTAGCTTGCATAGCTTCTGTATAGTTCTGTGTTTCATTTTCATAGGCTTTTGTAAATGTTTGTTATGCACAACGAGCTGCATAACGTCCCTACTGCTTGGATATTTTTAATAGAGGTTGGAAAGTAGTTATGGCATAAATCCATTTTTTTCAGGGATTTAACGACCTCCGTGGGCAACTCAGTGGGCTACAAGTAGTCGCCCTACCCTAATTTACGGCGGCTGGTTTCAGGTAAAAGAGAGTGTCAGTGCTGTAATACAAACACAACATCCATGCCTCACCGGGATTCGAACCCGGACCCATCTCGGACGAATTATCGGAAGCTATCGCTTAGACCACTGCGCCAATGGGGTGGCCATTAACTTCTTAGTAGTTCATCATTCGTCGTTCATGCAAAAGAGTCATTCACAAATGATTCAATTTCCAGGTTGTCACTGTGCTAAATTTCCAGGTTGGAAATCATTCATTGCACGATCCCGTGTTGTGCTTTCAAGACTTTTTTTCACAAACTGCCCAAACGAGCGCGAGCTGTTCATCATTAACCGCTCAAGATGAACGATTTTCACGAAATTCCTCGTGACTAACAATTAGTGGGCACCCATCGACCATGCATACAGGTATACTGCGAATGACGTCACAAATTCTGGCTCCAATATCTAAAAAGGGGAAATTTCACGTGGTCTTCGGCAACAATGTCAAAAGAAAATTCTACAAGTTTTCACCGGTGAGAAACGAATTGAATGATTAAATAGAGCTCTATGTATTTATAGTAATAAGTGATTTCAATTTTTCGCAGTTTTTTTATCAAGGTTAGTATCAGGGATGAATATAGAATTGTTTTTCGTGAGGGGCAGACAAAAATGGAAGTTTTTGAAATCCACGAGAACAAAATAAAAGTTAATGAAAAATAGAAGAAAAACTAAAGCATTTTTTTCTACGTAATTTGATGCATTTTTATTAAATTTAGGCATTTTTTTCTAATGTAAGTCGCATTTTAACCATAATATGGGGCGAGGAGGCAAGAGAGAGAGAGAGAGAGAGATGGAGAGAGGTGTGTCCAAGAAGCATCCTTCTTGCCTGGGTACGGGACGTCCTGAACGAGGTGACAGTTTCGGTGAGTTATGAGACCCCCGGAGTATGCATCCTGCAGAAAATGCACGGACGGGATGGGATGGGATGGGATTAGCTGATGGCGAGGGAGCTGGGTGATATCACATTTGGGACAAGGGTCCAGAAATTTGGCGGGCACTCTCTTGATTTTGTTCCAAGCTGGAAGATGTGTAAGGTTTTTTTCCTAATGGCTGCGGTCATCAGGCTATAGAAGTTCTTTAGAGTGGCTGAGGTCATTCTTTAACTATCTTCGTTCATAGCAGAGAACACTCTGTACTATGGTACAGACACCTGTAATCAATACATAGTATAAAATAAAGTCCCCGGTAGGCGTCTGTCTGTTTGTTCGGGCAAATCTCGAGAATAGCTGGACGGATTTTTTCACCATTCCATAGAGCATTTGTCGAGGAAGGTTTAGGTGTATGAAACATTAATCTATGACAAAAAGCAGCCGAGCGGTAACGATTTTAGTGACAAATCAAAGAAAAAACCGCCGTTCGCATTCTTTCGTGGCTTCCACTGCCTAAACAACGATGCGCGGCGACCGGTTTATGAAACTTTTTTGCTCGTTGGAAAGGCTCTGCGCGGCGGCCGTTAGAAAAAGACGCAAGGCGCATGCGCGGCGGCCGTTAGGAAAAAGACGCAAGGCCACAGACTAAATGCGTAGTTACATCGGACGCTGAAAGAACTGGTTTATCGGCGCTCGCACAGACTAAATGCGTAGTTACATCGGACGCTGAAAGAGAATTGGTTTATCGGTGCTCGCACAGACTAAATGCATAGTTGTTTTCGTCCCCACGTATGTATTAATATCTCTGCGAGCAGCTCTTTAATTAAAATTTAAATATTGCATTAACATTATGCCGAGACGAAAATCGAATATAGGTCGTAGTACATCGGACGCTAAAAGAATTTGTTTATGCCGCCATAATGAAACATTCCAAGAAACAGAATTTCGATTGGCAAATGACAAACAAAGAATGGCTTTACAAAGAGAAAGACACTCTCCTGTTGAACGTAATAATCGTCTCTCTTTAGATTCGCCGTAAATTCTAAATTGCTACCGTGCTAGGGTCGCTAGTACCAGATAAATGTTACGGTGAATTTGATTCAAAGCAGGATCCTGGCACCTTAATGCTCTGAATTCTTACGTGATAGGAGCGGTACCTCATCCGATGAACTCTTTGCTGAACTGTTCGTCTTATGAACGCGCTGCTGAACTGAGCATCTGTTGGACTCTTATGAATTCACCCAGTGGTGCATGGTGAATAAATTGTATGATTCATAGTAAGACTACCGAAGTGGAATGGATTTGTGTATGTGTATAAAATAGTCTGCACCCCTCTGCAAATAGGGGAGGATGTTGTAAATAAATTTTGTAAATAGAGCCTGTGAGTCTGCTTTCGTGGACCGAACCTAAACAACTAAAAAGTGAATAAAAAAGTTAAGTATTGTCAGAACAAAAAAGGTTTGGCTGGTGGCAGCAACTGCTAGTGAACGAAATCTGAAATTCCAGCAATTGCCTGATCGCAAAGCTACGCACCAAGGCGTTAACAAAACAAATAAATAATAACAACGCCACAGCCAGTTCCATCGTTTCTGATTTTGAGAAAATAAATCTTAAGTTGATGCCCCAACTACTAACGAACTGATAATTCACATTTCTAAAAATTAAGGCTATGGTCTTCACTAGACAGAAATCTGAACGGGGCTATATCATAAATTTATTATTGGAAAATCAAATAATTGATATAGTACCACACGTTAATTACTTAGGAGTGATTTTTTACCCCTGACTTACGTTGAATAAACACATAGAAATACTTTCGCATAAATTATCAAGAAATATTGGACTAAACTATTAACGACTCTCTCAGTTAAAACGCTAATTCTCCTGTATCACTCATTAATTCAGACTCATATTAACTATTTCTTTTTATCCAGGGGTCAAACAACTAAAACAAACTTAAATACATTACAGGTATTACAAAATAAATACATTAGGTTAATGAACCTAATTTCAAAACGAAGTACTGCTATGACAACACACATACAACCATATTTACATCCTTCAGTTCATCCTAATTATTTCCGAATCTTAACAATAGATTAACTTTTCCATTACAACCTAGGTAAAATTATGTTTCAAAGACTCAAGATTAATCTACATGTAGACTTAATTGAAATTAACTACAACAGACATAACTACCAAACAAGAAATAGATTACCGCTTCGCCCAATACACCCTAAACCACAGCTATTAAAATAAGGTTTGAATTACTCTGGACCGGATTATTGGAATTCATTATCTGTACACTTAATAAATATCAATGACCAAAATCTCTTTAAAAAAACACTGTTAGAAAATAAAAAATACTTTCCTTAATTAATCCAAACACCAATACTAATTAATTAATATAAACACAGAGTCATTTCTAAATTTATTATTCTGAATTGGATTCATCTACTAAGGCCAAACTCGCTTGTCTTACAATTTGAGGGAACGAAGGGCTTGTCAGGACTCCTAAGAGGCCTTTTCTCTTGTTCCCTTTGTTGTTCAATTAATAGCCTTTGCATAATTTATTGTAACTTAATATTGTCATGTAACAGCATAAATAAATAAAATTATTATTATTATATTGTCTAGACTTGCCATCACGTGACTTGTGGTTGTTCCCCATTTTAAAAAAGACATTACGGGGACGAAAATTTGAGACTGGGTGCTTCAACAGCATTTTAGAAGGAGTCCAGAAGGCATTCAAAAAGTTGTAATGTTCGTGCAATATAGCGCTGTCGGAATACTACACAAATCAATTCTTAATAACTTCACATTTTAGTGAATCAGGAGGCTCTCAAATAACTTCAGAAAAGGTTACTTACAGTTAGTCTTTATTCAGCAAATTGTCCTTTAGCACGTCAACAAGGTGACGAAGGCGAGTTAATATCAATAATAACACGTGACTAAGAAACACAACACTGATATTAAAGTAGCACGCCCACCGTGGCACCGGGACATTTCCCGCTGGACCACTCGAGAAATAGCCCACTTTCTTTTTTTTTTTTTTTTTTTTTTTTTTTGGAAAGAACGAATAATTATTTTGGTATCATTTGAACTTTATGTTATTTGTCTAAAACGTTAGTGTCTTTAAGAAACTAACTTCCTTCTATCTATCTTTATACATATGTCTGGCGTTTGCCCTAAAATCGCCAAGCAAAACTTTTGCTGCTTCATTAAAAAATATTCCATCGGACCAAACGCGCTGTTATAAATAAATTAAACTAACTGCGGTTAAGCGTAGGTCGTTGGGCTTGGAGCCAAAGCGACGTAGGTAGATCCTACCCTCCTTTTGTAGTCTTGAAGACTGCACTGGTATCAATTTTGATTGTCCATCATCCCCACACCCTTATCCACGTGCAGACATAGAGCACAAAGCGATTCACCGGCAGAGATGTTCCGAAATCCGTGTACCACCTACATTTATCTGAAAGAGAACAAATATTTACCAGTACAGGTTCATGGGTCAAAATGGTGGTTCATGGGTTAAAATGGTGGTTCATGGGTCAAAATGGTGGTTCATGGTTTAAAATGGTGGTTCATGGGTCAAAATGGTGGTTCATGGGTTAAAATGGTGGTTCATGGTTTAAAATGGTGGTTCATGGGTCAAAATGGTGGTTCATGGGTTAAAATAGTGGTTCATGGGTTAAAATAGTGGTTCATGGGTTAAAATAGTGGTTCATGGGTTGAAACGGTGGTTCATGGGTTAAAACGGTGGTTCATGGGTCAAAATGATGGTTCATGGGTTAAAATGGTGGTTCATGGGTTAAAATGGTTGTTCATGAGTCAAAATAATGGTTAGACTTGAAAAAGGGTCGCATTCCAGGGGTTGGGCGAACACCGTTGCGCAGCAAACAGTCACTGACCAAATAAATATAATTATCTGGTACAACACCCCGTTTTGAGTATGATTTCCCGTTTTGAGTATGATTTCCCGTTTTGAGTATGATTTGATACACTACTTTCAATCACGAGTTGGGTTTTAAGATTCTTTCACCCTTAATTGCTTTTAAATTTGTTGTACGAACTCAATTAATTTTACAATGCATATTTCAGCATTGCGTATAAATTCTCTCATTTTTATGAGAGAATTTATAAGGTGTTCCCCTGTGAGTACATGTGTTTCTGTACTAGACTACAATACAAAAGTTTCAGGCCTGGTTTCGTCGATCCAGTCCGCCCCTGAGCACACGCAGCCTTCAAATAACTCAAACAGCAATTAAACAATATCGTATTCACAATTAGCATTAATTTCCACTATCAATCTCAACACACACGCTTCTCAAAAATACGCATTATATATCGTTCCGTTCTTATCTCAGACGTCCACACGTCATTCGTTCGGACCTCAGAGTGTTGTCAACCATATTCTTGAGAGAGAGAAAGTATCACGTTAAGTTTGAAAAATGGTAATTAGAACGAACACAAATTTACTTAGGGAAGGAAACCAAAATGCGAAGTTTAGTCAAAAAGTGGGAGGAACTTTGGGACACCTGTAATCGATGCAATGGACTGTATTTCGAGAAAGATGACCACTTTCTTAATTATTAAGGTACTATAGCGCAACCCTTTTTACGTTATGTAAGACTCCCGGCTGAATAGATGTTAAACTTAGTAAAAATACGATGCAACTAATTGTGCCGGATAGCTCACGTTAGAACAAGGCTTTTACAAAGGCCAGACGAAACATATGGAGAAGTCCAACTTACGTCAACTTTTTATGGGTCCAGCAACATTACACTAAATCCAAAACACCCCACTTCACATATCTTAGTCAAGAAGTCCAATTTACGGCAACTTTTTACTGGTACAGCAACATTAGACGAAATCCCAAACACACCACTTCACATATCTTAATCAAGAAGTCCAACTTACGTCAACTTTTTATTGGTCCAGCAACATTAGACGAAATCCAAAACACACCACTTCACATATCTTAATCAAGAAGCCAACTTACGTCAACTTTTTATTCGTGCAGCAACATTAGACGAAATCCAAAACACACCACTTCACATATCTTAGACAAGAAGTTTACGGTTAAAACTCAATAACGATCTGACATCTCCACACACAAAGCAGATCAGATCAGATCATATGCAGAGGATTTTAGGAAAGGAGTGTCTGACCCCAGGTCCTAAACAACCCTTAGAAATAAGAAGCTAGGATATATGGGCTACACACACACGCGCACACACGCACACACAAAGCAACATCTGCATCGTCTTTTTATCTAACGTTTTATCTAACACACACACACACACACACACACACACACACACACACAAAGCAACACATGCGTCGTCTTTTTATCTAACGCTCTTATCACATACATTCGTCACTCTTGTTCCGACCCAGTGTGTTGCCAACATTATTCTCGTTTGTGGAAAAAGACATAACGCTAAGGTTTGAAAATGTTTAAGAGAACGAACTCAAATTTACATAGAAAAAGAAACTCAAAAGGAAAGTTAAAATAAGATATACGTTACAGTACGCATGTACGCATATTTTATTTTATAAAATCATTCTCACTTTTGGGCTAACCCTTGTATTTCATTGTGAAGAAAAAAATACGATAATACGTGATTAATAGATGAAGACGAATCAAGGTTGGTTGTTTTCAGGATTCTTTTTGAGTAAAGGACAGATTTGCTCTTGCATTAGTTGCATCAGTTAAACAGACTGAATAGGTAGTAAAGACGTGACTCTTCCATACGCTGAACAAGCTGATCACGCGCAGAAGTTGAATCAAGATGGGCAAGCCAAGTTAATTACTCAGTAACGCATGTTAAACGAGTCGGCTGGCGCAATGCAAGGCAACTGGAAATTCACTTACTCTTAATTAGGAAAAAGACATCAAGCGTGAACAGAAAAGTTTCACTACAGCATACATAGAATCTTTCTGACAACGTGAACATGGTATAAGAAGAAAGAAAACGCATCCAAATAATTGTTTAACATTCGAGGATTGATAGAAAAAGTATCCTGACTGGGTCCGTTAAATCTAACATTTTAATTAGCGGATTTGTGGTTAATTATCAGGAAAGTAGGTTCCTTTAGCTTGCATACACTTCGCTGTTCCAGGCACAGAGAACTTAAAGAAACTCACTTCGAACTAAGTTTCTCGAACCGTGAGTATTTATCTGCTTCTGTTTAATCGCTGGCGCATCATAGCTACTTCTGCTTTCCAAGATTGTTATCTTCTTTAAATTGAAGTAACGGAACATAGTTCAGAGACCAGTCGAGCAGAATGAGAAACTACAACGCTTGCCATACAACTAACTTCGTTGAAACATGCGCCAGTACCAAATAAATCTGGGATGGAAAATGACTTTACATAAATAAAGTTTTAGCAAATTAATAACCAGGAACTAACTATACACCAACTATACTCAAAATAGTGCAATTGTACTATGACCCGAATTTCTTGGCGCAGAATAGAAATCAAAGTTTCCAAGTTGTGAAGTCACCGCGTTCAAATTGTTGAACTGTTCTATCACAAAGACCTTTAAGACACATAGACTAGAAAACCGTAAGTTAACCGTGCGAGATTTGAAGTTCAACGTTGCACGGCAAGAATCTGTCATATCTCGTTGTGTACTAAAGGCGTTCGCGTGTTTATATCAGTTACATCCATATTTTTATGCATATAACCAGTAAGATTTATTAATTTTTGTTTTTATAAATAGTATGTATATATTGTAAAGTATTTCAGAAAATAATATAGCCAGATTTAATAATAATATTCATAATGCTGTGGGGAAACCTTCAGAAATAAAAAAGAAGTTATCGGCAACTTCTCTTAAGAAAAAACAAATGGCCACATTAAAATGATTTTTGACGTTACTTAGGGTGTGAAATACGAATTTCATGCAGTTAGATCTCGCACTCTGCAAGCAACTGAAGCCGAAATATATTTTACACGTAGGACTAGCAACGTTTCCCTTTAGTTATTTTATAACCCCCAAAATTACGATAATGATGTTTTCTTTAATCGTAAGTTAATGTCTAATTTATCCCCCATTGAAAAACAGATTAATATGCAGTATTATGACAACGTAAAATTTATCCTTTCGTGCTGGTAAAAGAGCTTAATTAACGTTGTTTACATAGGACACCGGCCGTTTTGCCGTACAAGCTCTGCGTTCAAAATGTTGCCAGCTGCTGCCACTCATTTACACAAGAACTTCTATTCTATGTATCTTAAATGTCTCTGTTCTATCATTCAGTTTGCAGTTTGTTGTCTATCTTGCTTGAAAGCGCCATCTGGTCAATGTGCAAAAGCTTGGAAACTTTGATTTCTATTCTACGCCAAAAAATTCGAATCCCTCGTACAGTTGTACTACACTGGCGTGCAAAAATTAAGGACGAGACGGTTTTTCGAATGTAACGTCGTGCAGAAGTGCTCCACATCGACTCAAATCATACCACCAGATCCCCAAGATGTAAGAATATGTTACAAGTGAGCAAAACCTTCCAAACAAGGAATCCAAAGGATACAAAGGCACTTTATTGAAAAGGCAGCTTCGAGCACAACTGAACAGAAGACAGAAACGTCCATGTGACAGACGGCTGCCAAGTAAAATCCAGTCTTTAGTAATGGGTATGATCAACCCTGAATGCGTTGCAGGATTTACAACGTCTGTCCATGCTGAGGACGAGGTTGTCAAGTAGCTGTTGAGGCATCGCGGCCCATTCCTCTTGTAGCACCAATCGCAGCTGCGGAATCGTTGCTGGCGGCTAGTGACGTACTGCCAAGCGTCTCCTGAGAAGGTCCCACACGTGTTCGATTGGATTTAGGTCCGGGAACCTCGCGGGCCAATCCTTGCATTGAATATCTTCACTCTCCGACAGCTCTGTGACAGCCACTGTACGATGAGGTGTAGCGTTGACGTCCATGAAGAGGAACTCAGGACACACAGCACCTCTTAGCAGACGCACGTGAGGCAGGAGAACCTCGGTACTATAGCAGACACCAGTGACTGAACCTCCTTGGAAGATGTGGAGGTCAGTACGGGTACCAAGCATGATACCGCCCCAAACGAGAACTCCGCCACCTCCAAACCGGTCCCTTTCGATGATGTTGAAGGTGTGATTGCGTGTTCCCTTCTCTCTCCAGATGTGTATACGTCCAGAATCGCTTGTCAGACTAAACCGGCTCTCATCCGTAAAGAGAACTCGACCCCATTGCTGATGTGTCCAGTTCTTGTGTTCCTGGCACCACAGAAACCGCCGTCTCCGATGAGGTGACGTTAATGGCACACACCGTACTGGTCGTCGTGCAAAAAGACCACCTTTGTGGAGCCTCCTGGCCACTGTAAAACGCGATAACGGACATCCGGTTGTCTGTTGTATGTGTCTTGGGATTTCTCCCGCTGTCTGCCGTCTGTCTCTTCTCGCCTGTAGGACAATATACCGGTCATCCGCCGCCGTGGTTGCTCGTGGACGACCACTGCTAAACTGTCGGACAGCTGTTCCTGTCGTTTAAAATGCTCTCCAAGCTCGTGAAACGATGTTCTGAGCGATCCCGAACTCCTCGGCCACACTAGTCGCACTTGTACTGTCTTCCAGCTTCCCAATGACGCGACTTTGGGTAAAGTAATCCAAATGTTGTCTACTGGATTGCCTGTTGGCCATATTACACGGTGGCAGCAACTTGACGTCGTTCAAACCGATGTACACCGTGCAATAGCTTTCACTGAATTGCTGAGCGTACACCACCCGTATGCTTTATACCCTTCCAACCCCCCCCCGTCATGCTGTATATATGCGCATGCCCTACCGTACCGTACCCTAGTCTATCTCCTGAGTGGTCTTTCGGTCTGTTCTGCCTGCTCGTTCCGCTGTTATGCTAATTTCTCCTCTTCGTCCTCAATTTTTGCACACCAGTGTATTTTGAGTAATTAAAGGTTTAATAATGAGATCAGTTCAGATCAGATCAGATGAAGAGGATTTTAGGAAGGGAGTGTCTGACCCCAGGTCTTAAAGAACCCTTAAAAATAGGAAGCTAGGAAATTTGGGCCTGAGTGCCCGATAGGAAGGTGACACGGAAGAAGACGCCCTTATTTATTAACGGGGGGCCAGTTCCCGGGGCCCGACGGCTTAACGGCGGATATTTATTGGTTCGAGCGTTCGTACCTGCCTGGGATCAAACCCGAGGTCATCTCCGTGGCAGTCACGAACGTTGACCACTGGGCCACCCGCGGCCCTTCCAGGTTGGCTAGCGCTTACTCTTCGCAACTTGTGCAATTCCAGGTTGTCTAGCGCTTACACTCTTCGCAACTTGTACACTTCCAGGTTGGCTAGCGCTTACACTCTTCGCAACTTGTCCACTTCTAGGTTGGCTAGCGCTTACACTCGTCGCAACTTGTCCATTTCCAGGTTGTCTAGCACTTTCACTCTTCCCAACTTGTCCACTTCCAGGTTGTCAAGCGCTTACACTCTTCGCAACTTGTCCACTTCCAGGTTGTCCAGCGCTTACACTCTTCGCAACTTGTCCACTTCCAGGTTGTCTAGCGCTTACACACTTCGCAATTTGTCCACTTCTAGGTTGTCTAGCGCTTACACTCTTTGCAATTTGTCCACTTCTAGGTTGTCTAGCACTGACACTCTTCGCAACTTGTCCACTTCTAGGTTGTCTAGCGCTTACACTCTTCGCAACTTGTCCACTTCCGGGTTGTCTAGCGCTTACACTCTTCGGAACTTGTCCATTTCTAGGTTGTCTAGCTCTTACACCCTTCGCAACTTGTCCACTTCCAGGTTTGCTAGCGCTTACACCTTTCGCAACTTTTCCACTTCCAGGTTGTCTAGCACTTTCACTCTTCCCAACTTGTCCACTTCCAGGTTGTCAAGCGCTTACACTCTTCGCAACTTGTCCACTTCCAGGTTGTCTAGCGCTTACACTCTTCGCAACTTGTCCACTTCCAGGTTGGCTAGCGCTTACACACTTCGCAATTTGTCCACTTCTAGGTTGTCTAGCGCTCACACTCTTCGCATTTTGTCCACTTCCAGGTTGTCTAGCCCTTACACTCTTCACAACTTGTCCACTTCCAGGTTGGCTAGCGCTTACACTCTTCGGAACTTGTCCACTTCCAGGTTGTCTAGCGCTTACACTCTTCGCAACTTGTCCGCTTCCATGGTGGTTGGCGCTTACACTCTTCGCCTTCTGACGGCTAACTGCCACTGGCTGAAGCCACCTACCTGCTGTTGTCATGCCGGTGTGTTGCGCAATCTCAGTGGCCAATGTACGCCGCCCTGTGGCCAGGGCTGGGACTTTGGTTACCTCGTTATCGGACATTACTTTCTTTCCAACCCAATGTCATCAATCCGTCTTTGTTTAGAACAATCGAGGAAGTTTGTTGTTTTAGGAAATTTTTTCTGATGAGGTTTGATCTCCTATCCTGGTGTTTGTGCCAAGAAACGGTCATTGTCACTTCTCGTGATGTGTGTGAGAGACACGCATTTTTGCGTTTTCTGAGCGATAGGCAACGACTGTTGGAAATAACAAATATAGTGGATAACGAACAAGGGAAGAATAACTTTGCTTAAATTCTGCGATCATGTCTTCCACGAGTACACCAATGAGCCAAAACATTATGACCTCCTGCTTAATACAATGTTGATGCTATTCCGCCAGTTTGCTAACAACGCTGATGACCGGGACGCCAATGAAGACTGGTTCCACAACCAACCACCAACGTTCTTTGATCAGGGTATCCACAATCTCGTGCCGCGATGAGACACTTGCTTGAACCGAGAAGGCAACTATGTGTAGCGGATATGTAGCACATGTATCACTCTTACTTCCTGTATGTTCACATATCCCAACCTATAAACCCTTAACGGCAAAAAACCGTCAGTCTCATTTTCATTTGAGCTACCGTTATACATTTAAAAACAGCAATACTACTAATAAAAATAATGAATAAATGACGGGGACGGGAATTAATCATCAGGGAAAGGCATTCCCGGCACCCGTTTGGGTGGATGTCGGGGATATCTTTCCCTGCTATTTGATTTCCAGCCCCGTCTTTTATTGTTTTTGTTTTGTTATTGTTATTAGCATTGCTGTCTTATATGTATGTTTGTAATTATATGTGTTTTAACTCGTGTTGGTTTCTTCATGAGAGGTTTGGTGCTTGGTTACCTAATGGTTTGACGGATTCTGTGGGGACTTCTGTGTTGAATGTGAGTGGATTATTACTCATACACTTTATCTGTAATTCCTGCAGCTATGCGCGGTTCTAAGGCGAGTTGTACAACTTGCTATTACATGTTTTTAATTTCATTTCTTTTAGTCTGGCACGACACCATTGCAGTCTTTGGCGACGATGCAATGGTGTTAAGGGCAGTCGTCGTAACGGTCTGCGTGCGTGTAGTCCTGCATCGTGCAGCCGTCTGCCAATGGTGCTGGCACTAATCGGACGATGCAGGGAGGGCACCACTGCTCGATGAATATCCACAATCGTGGCTGTTGGGTCACTCCGCGCATGTCGGACAACCCGTCAGTCCCCTCTCTCCGTGGTTCGTCTAGGTCTTCCAGACTCTTCTTGTTGCTGCTCGCGCCTTGTTCTATCCACTGCCGCCAAGAGCGTACTATGTTGATATCAGCACGGCTGGTATAGCGCGCAATATGGTGATAAGGCCATCCCGCTTTTTGTAGCCCGATGATGCGGCCCCTCTCAAACTCTTCCAACTACTCGACTTGTTTCCGAACTTTTCTCCGATGCATACTTCACTTGCAAAAGATACAACCAACACAACAGCATGAGTCAGAATGGCAAGCACGCGCAACAGGACGACCTTATATAGCCGGTCAGGCACAGCTCAACGACCCCTCTTTGCTGGCGTCCCATGCGCGGCCGAGCATTATACACTGAAGAGCAATTGAATTACAGACAGCTGGCGTTATGCAAATGTGGCGCTGTGGGCGGCCCTGTAAACGGAGACGACATGATGTATACAGCGATCCGACAATATAAAGAGTGATGCGACGGGAATCAGTAAGAGTCGGACGCAGTACGGGTTAGAGGAAGGATCTAAGCGTGTTTGATCGTGGGCAAATCTTCGGGGCCCGACGAATGGGTCACTCCATCTCGGAAGTCGTTCAGCCACTGTGTCACGGGTGCACCGTGAGTACATCGAATCCGGTAAAACCATCCCTGCAAGGGCCAACTGCCGTGGACAACAGCGTGTGGATGAGCGGGTAATCGTCGGCTTGCTCGCATTGTAACAGCGGGTAGACGGGCCACAGTGCAATAAATCACTCGGCAATTTAATGCTGGTAGTCAAAAACGTGTAAGCAGTCACACCATCCAGAACCATCTTCTCGCTATGGGGTACAGAAGCCATTGTCCCACGAGAGTACCGCTGCTGACTGCACATCACAGGGTGCAAAGATTAACATGGGCGCGGGAACATCGCCACTGGAGCCTAGACATGTGAGAAAATGTTGCCTGGACTGATAGAGTCGAGATTCACGTTGGTACATGCAGATGGCAGGATACGAGTACGGCGCAAACAACATGAAGCGATGGATCCTTCTTGCTAACAGGGTACTCTTCAAGTTGGTGGTGGTGGGGGGGGTGGCATTCTCGTCTGGGGACTGTTTACGTGGACTGAAATGGGACCCCTGGTACGTGTGCCATTGTCCCTCACAGGTCAACGTTACCGGGATATCCTGGACAACCATTTACTCCTGTTTGTGCGTCTTCAAGATCCCACTGGGGACCTCATCCTGCAACAAGACAATGCACCGTGCCATCGCTCCCGAATTGTGTCCGAATGGTTGGATGAACACTCCGCCGATGTAACCTCACTTCCTTGGCCAGCTAGGTCACATTACCACAATCCCATCGAGCACATCTGTGATGCCATCGAGAGAAATGTTCGAGGCTCTGACCACCCCACCCCCTCTCCATCAAATCTTCGTGAACTATGGGAGTTTGTTCAGGGGTCGTGAATCAGTATGGCTTCCGGCGTCTTGACGAGTCCATGCCCAGACGAACCGCCGCCGTCATCAGGGCGAAAGGTGGTGCTACACGTTACATCTCTAATTCAATTGCTCTTCAGTGAACTTGAATCATTTGCATGTCTCACGATCTTAAACCTACCCACGAAGTTTCATTCCTGTAGGTTGCTTTCTTCTTAGTGCCACTATTTTTTTGACGGTGAGTGTATGTCGTAACTTCCCGGTAATATAAAATAAATAAATAAGTACATTTTACCATAACTTCCCGGTAATATAAAATAAATAAATAAATAAATAAATAAAACACTCTTCTAGCTTCAGCGAAGGGAAACAAATTTCGCAGCAATTAAGCATTTTACTATAAAAACGAAAAATATTCCACCTCTTGGAAACATCTGGATTTTCCACCAAGTTGATATCCTCCATTTTCTTCACCAAATTCCAGACGGCACTCCTTTTTAATTCATCACACACGCCCCATTCCCCTTAGACTCTATCTCTCTCTAACGTTCCTTTTTTATCTTCCCCGTTTCTTTCTTCTCTTTGCTCTGGTTTCCTGTACAATCGATCTGAATGTCGTCCCTCAGTCGTTCTACTAATGTGTTCCATCCACCTCCTCTTTTCCTTCTTTCGATGAACCAAACATCTTGCTGTCGTTGTATGATCTATTTGTCTCCTACATACACCAAAACATTATGATCATGGGATGCAAATCAAAGCAACTGCTAATAAACGTCGGTTCGTATTAAGGTCATTAACACCTGATACCGAGCACTGTTAATCAATGTTATTCTTGGTCTTCAGATAGCAAAGGCAGCGGACTTTAAGCGAGTACCATAAAGGCCAGATTTTAATGGCCAAACGACTGGGTCAGAGCATTTCCGACACTGCTACACTTGTGGTGTGCTACGATCAGTCGTGGTTATCATCTTTAAATGTTAACCGAGGAAGCAAAAACCACGATCTGCCAGTTATGTGTGGGATGATAATGGTAATATAAAATAACTCTCCTTAACACCATTGCATTGTCGCCAAGGACTGCAATGGTGTTGTGCTAGACTGTCAAGGAGCCACTCAGAATGAACGCGGGTGATCTTCAGAGACGAGTCCCGCTTTTATCTTGGAGGACACGACCACCGAATCCATGTGTGAAGGCACCGTGGTCAGCGCCAAGATGAACGATTTGTTGTCGAGCGTCACACGTCCAGAAGGCCTGGTGTCATGGTGTGGGGTGCAGTTGCTTACGATGCCAGATCAACTTTGGTGTTCATTACAGGCACTTTGACAGCCCAACGTTACGTTAATGAGGTACTGCAACCAGTGGCCCTACCTTTTCTAAACGTTCACTCCGGTGCGATTTTCCAACGGGACAACGCTCGTCCGCGTGCTGCTGCTGTCTGGAGAGCTTGCCTTTAAAGCTCTGACACTCTGCCATTGCCAGCCGCATCATCATACTTAAGGCCTATTGAAAATGTGTAGGAGGTTAATACCGTATGGTACGAGCCAATAAAAGAGATACTGTAGCGCTACTCTCCGCTAAATTGAATCCTGGTGACGAAAATAATGTGTCACAACACACAGTGCATCGAAATCTGCTGAAACTGAGGCTGCTTAGCCTCACGCCGCTACAAGTGTCCATGTTAACTAGTTGCACCATGTGGACGGCGGGATACGTGTGCAACGTTTATCTGCGGAAGAGTTGGAACTAAAAGCACCGTGAGACGAAAACAAGCTAGTGGAGAGAGAGTAATGCTTTGGACGATGTTTTGCTGGGAAACCAGTTATGCATGTGCAAGAAACTGTGACGTCTGCCACCTTCCTAAACATCATTGTAGACCAAATACGAGTACGTCCTTTCGTGGCGAAGGTATTCTCCTCCAATACTGCCTTCTTTCAGCGGGTTAATGCGTCGTGCCACACTGCATGGACTGTTCGAGAATGGTTCGCGGAACATATGGAAGACTTCCAGGTATTGTCGTGGCCTCTGAAGTCCTTAGCCACGGATCCAATCGAGCATGTGTGGTTTGTATTAGAGCATCAAATTCGATGTGCGGCGTCCTAACCATGTTAACTAACAAAAGTTAAAGGATCTCCTTGGTATCGTGATAACACATCACACTTTTAGAAATCTCGTATGCCGCCCCGGCGGAGCAGTGGTCTAAGCGATGGCCTCTGATGATTCGTCCGAAAGGGGTCCGGGTTCAAATCCCGGTCAGGCCTGGATGTTGCGTTTGTCTTACTGTACTGGCTCTCTCCATTCGCTGGAACCAGTGATCCTAAATTAGGAACGAGCGAATGCTTATAGCCCTTTGAGTTGCTCACGGTGGTTGTTAAACCTCCAGCCTAAGAACAAAAATCGTACGTAGCGTCGATACCTTGTCGGGTAAGAGCTATTTTGGCGACACGTAGAGTATCAATATCATATTAGGCAGGTGGTCACAATGTTTTGGCTATTCGGTCTATATATACACTATACTGACAAGTCACCGGACACCCCTTCAAACGCACATGAATGGATCCGCTGCGTTGTTAAGATGCGCGCTACAGCTGCAAACGATATAAAAACAAGACTGCAGCTGACCGCAATCATGTACTGTGAGATTGAGGGAAAATGTCGCGGCGGGAGAGTACTCACTTTGAGAAAGGAAAGATTGTTGGGTGTTGTCCATAAGAGAAAACGAGAGGCGTGTAAACATACCCAAGTCAACTGTTTTGGATGTACTGAATAAATGGAAGACACATGGCGGCCTGAAGTAGTAAAACGTACCGGCAGACCAAAGAAAAGAAAATCAGTGATAGAGGACGTCGAAGCCTCAGGAGAGTCGTTACAGCTAATCGACAGAGTACTGCACAAGGCCTCAGTGTACAGGTGAGTAAAAATGCTGGAACTTCGGTATGTACACGTACAATTCGCAGAGAACTTCATTCCATGGGTTACCGTGGTCGTGCGACTGCTCCTAAGACTTTCATTTCCACTCGGAATGCTACTCGTCGTTTAGCATGGTGTAAAAACATTTATCGTGGATTGTAGATTAATGAAAACGCTTCCTATGGACTGATGAATCCAGATGCACGATGCATCAGTCTGGTGGCCATGTGTGTGTGTATGGTGGCAGCATGGGAAACGCTATTTACCATAGTGTATTGTTCCTACGGTCAAGTTTGGAGCTGGCAGTGTACTCTTGTGGGGGTGTTTTTAGTGGTATGGTCCCAGCCCATTGGTTATTGTGGACAAACCTGTTAACCAGCACGCCTACCTCGATATTCTCGACAATTATGCCCTACCAACTCTGTGGCAATACTATGGAACCCAGCCTTGCTGAACCCAGCAAGATAAAGCACCGAGCCATAAAGCGAGAACTGTTACGTCGTGGTTTGACGATAATTCCGTATTGTGTGTGGACTGACCAGCAGAGAGCCCTGATCTTAATCCCATAGAGCATTTATGGGATAAATTAGAACGCCGCATAAGAAGTTTGGAACCAAAGGCTACTACTAAGCAACAGTTAGCGGCAGCATTAGGTACTGAATGGAAGCACATACCTATCGCTGTGTTCCAAAACCTTGTCGAAAGCATGTCTCGAAGGGTCAGTGCATGCATTAAGGTCAAAGGTGGACCGTCACTGTGCTAATGTATGTCAGTAAATGCTATGTTGTGTTTCTTTTCTAGGTGTTCGGTGACTTTTATCAATATAGTGTATGCGTCGTATGATCTATTTTGTGTAAACTTTACTAACCTTAGCTGTGGTTCCAACAAGTGTCTCTTCATTTTTTGAAGGCTACCTGTTTCTTATTTGTTCTCCCCTTGGGAAAGTCCAATTTTCACTTCTGACTGGGAGCAGGATATTTAAGATTGTCAAATCATGCTACGCTTTGATTTTCAAGACGTTTCTGAGCTTGACCGATACTGACAATGATCGTTTATACAGTAAAACGAAATCAGAACTTTACTAGACAATTATAATACCCTCGGTAATTTAATGAAAAGTTATTTCAAAGTCGAAAGCTAAATTAATTTGTGCGAAGTTCTAAATACGAATAGATTATGTTTATACAGAAACTTAAATATGTAGTTTCCATTGAACTTATATTATTTTTCAATGATAAACCCCAAAAGAAATGTAATTACAGAACAGTCAGTAGGTCATGAAATCGATTTAAATAAATGATTGCGTTAAGGGATGGATAATTATTAAATCGTGAAGACCAGTCAGACAACCCAAGAACCTTTCAACTGCGTGCGTGTGCGCGCGCATGGTTGTAAATGCGTACAACTGACAGATCGTTAACTTTCTTTCTAAGCATCCCAATCGCAAAGGAGCACTTTTTCTTATCCGGAATGGAAATGAAAAATGATCCGCGTTAGTGATATCATCTATAACAACACAATATCCTGTTGTTGTTTTTTTCAAATTGCCCGAAGCGTTTCAGAACACATTGCGCCTGAAAGTATTCGAAATGCCACCCAGAAACAATCGTGAGTGATCCATTTGTCCAAGCATAAACGTTGGAAGAAATATTTGGTTCCCAAATCATATGGACATCTGATACTGTGGTAAATGATTCGCCGCTAAAACATTTCCCGAAGTTTAAATAGACAGTTGGTGCTAATGGGCGAAAATAAAACTTTCAACAATCCATCTATACTAAAAATGAATCCTAAGTTTGCTTGTTTGGAAGTTTAATGGCCACCGCGAGCAACTCAATGGGCTATAAGCAATCACCCGCCCATAATTAAGAGCTACTGGTTCCAGGGAAGGGAGAGAGCCAGTGCCGTAAGACAATCACAACATCCATACCTCACCGGGATTTGAATCCGGACCCATCACGGACGAATGATCAGAAACCAACGCTTAAACCACCGTGCCACCGGGGAGGCGAAATCTAAGTTCCTCGTTGTTCGATAGCCTGGTAGTTTGGGTAGGACACACATTGGCTGACTCCATTCCCTTGGTTTTTGCAATTCTTTTATGAAATTGATTATGAGTTGCACAAAATTACAACGCTGAGTCAGACATGTGTGGCGTACTACAGATGTGACGTCATGTCACCACGGCAAGTAGCAGTGATAAGCTCTTGCCGGCGTAGCTGAATTGGGAAAGCATTCAGCACCGGAGGTGAAGGATGTAAGTTCGAGGCTGCCATCAGCAGAGAAAGGGTTTGAATATCACACATGCACTTGAACTATCTCTTTTCGACACACCAGACACAGATGCACTGGAACTGCCCCACTTCGACATCCAACAGTAAGCAGCCTCGAAATATTTGCATTCCTCTCTCCCTGGTGCCTCTTCAGCATTTTATTAAATTCTTGGTGAACACATTATTAGTGTACTTTCCCTAGTTTTGCAGGAAAATAATCAAGCCGAAGTGCCCTTTTTACATTCATTTTAGAGCTCAAATTTATTAGGCTTTTCAGCGCTTATTTTGTTATTTCCTTTTACTTTTGATCCAATATTTTCGAAGTTCACCCATGATTGGTGTTCTCCAACTTAGTATCGGTCTTTAGTTTTCGGATTGGACACTCAATCAAAATACCAGCATTCAACTATTCATGTGAGAGGGAGATGTAAACTTCCTTCAACGCAGTAGAATCCGCTTATAAGAAGCCCGTATTCAGCACGACCCCGAATTTATCGAGCCAAGCAAGGACTTTTGTTTGGTATAATGTTAATTCAAAGCTAATTTGATCGTTTCAGACAAAGACAATTTGATGAAATCTCTAGATTTAAGAAGAGGGAGAAAAGCAAAGATAATCACTTTTAATAAGGAGAGTAGAAACAAATGAAATTCTGTATTTAGCGAGGTGGAAAAAATTACTGTGTACTGTCCTGGAATCGAAAAATAGAAATGCTGACATACCGGACGAAATCGCAACAGCGCAGGTGAATCTTAATGTGGCAGTTGACGAATGTTGATAGAAAGTAATGGGGAGGAAGTACATAAAATGCTCAACAAGCGGGTTCTGCAAGAGACCCTCTCCACCACCCACTCCAAGGAACTATGCCTTGAGAGCATCTATTTTTTAAAATAGTTCCACGTGAAGATTGCTTCAGCATTCAATGCTACTACTATACGCACATGTAGGATTTCCGCATATTCAGATATAGACTAACTACTTTTAATGACAATTCTGCCTCACAGATAAAGACACAGTACATTCTACACATCTACGTACTAGTTGAAGAGAAGAGACGACGCCCGGAGCGGGACGAAAGACAGGAAGTGAAAAAGGGAGGAGATCGTTGGCCGTAGTTGTTTGTTGTGCAGAATGAATCCGTTTAAGTTGTTAATTATTGTCTTGTGTTACTTGTGTTGTGTGTTCGAATAAAATGCTAAGAATTGTCGTTTGTGAGCCTGGAGAACTTCGAGACCGCTGTGGTGCAGTGGAAGCATATCCTGCGCGTAACTGGAATACCCTAGGTTCGATTCCCGGTGGCGTTCGATGAGATGAGAAATTTTTCCGTGACTCACTTATAAAGCGTGAAAAGAGTGATGACTTCTATTTGATGTTCCTGGTCCACGTCAACTGCGTATTTATACTAAGAATATGATGGCTGTAGTCGTAGAGAAAGATTGAATTTCCCCAGACACCACGAGTTCTACATACATACATACAAACATACACATCACTAAGCTGTTCTCTGATATATTCAAAGGTTAGCTGATATATTCAAAGGTTAGCTCCTCAAAGGAAGAAGTTACTGTTGTTGTGTCAGACGTCTCCCATTTACAGCGATCTCGGCACCCAGTTCGAGCTTCATTAACATTCATCACACGCCGCAAACCAGATCTTTTACACTTCATACTCATTATCTTTTCCTGGTGCAGACATTCCTGAATTTGGTCCTCCCGTGATTATTTCCTTGGCCTTCCTCTACCTTTTCTATCCTTCCACATGGGCTGAATAAATTCTCTTAGTAAGCATTTCATCACTCGTTCTTTCAACATGGCCATTCCACATAAGAATATTAGTCTCCATCTTACTAAAAACATTTTGCCTCACATTACACATCTGCAACACATCTCCATTCCTGACGCTATCAGAGCGTGTCTTACCACAAAACTCCCGTAAGTAACGCATCTCCCCAGCACACAAACGACTTCTATGTCTTTTCTGCAGAACCCAGGTTTCACTGCCATACATCAGAGCAGGAAAAACTACACTTTCATATACTGCCATTCGGGATTTTTTTTGAGAACCTGCATCACTAAGTAACAATGGCACACACAACAGCAACAAGGGCCTCTGTGAATCTTGGAGACGTACCAGCTAGTTCTGTGTGACATTGGCGTAAAGACCCCGACTCATTGGGCTTTGTTCCAGCATCCTTAGGTGGAACCGCCAACTGGAACTGTTAGCTGTGGGATGATCACCCGCACTGATGTACCTTTATGATTTTTATGACTCAGAAAGAATAAAACTGACTAATAAATGCTACTACTGTAACGATTATTGCAAATTAACTCTTCTTTTTAGATCCTGTATCTATGTAAATTTAGTTCGTTCTCCTTCAGCATTTTCCAAACATAACGTTTTGATTTTCTCTGTTGTCTGACTGTGTTTTGGCAACTGCATTGAGATTGAGTGACGTATGTGAAAAACAGAAATAAGAAGGAGGTTTAAAGTGTACACATATATCCTGAGGCCGCCTCTCGTTAGAGGTATTCGGCTATCTCACGTTAGATGTATGCTGCTGTCTTTAGTTAGATGTTCCGGCTAACTCACATCTGTTGAATTCAGCTGGAAATTGTAATTGATTTGAAAAGATATTTGTCAATGTCACATTATTCGAGTTTGATTTAGTGCGTGTGTTGAAAGCTGTGCTACATTTTTGTTGAAGTGACCATTGCCTTTGATAATTTGAATAAAAGGTTGAACTAACAAGTACAAATTCTGAAGGTGAGAATCCGTTTTGGGGGGTAAATATGACAAAGATGGTAAGTCAGATAATATTCGAAAACTTGAAAATTTGGTCGTCTTGGAGCGTAAATCGAACCCGTGTCTCCCGGATGGCGCCCGAGTAGGGTAACGACTACACCACCCAGAACGATCAAGTTTCCGAATAATTTGAATATAACCATCACAGGATTCACTAGTCGAAGCAACCGGCATTCATGTTTAGCGAATCTGGTGGTTAAGAATCCTATCCCGTGATTGCCCGGAGGAACAGATAAATCATGAATGGAATACGGGATTACACCGTACAATACAAATTTTGAAGATGAGAATCCGTTTTTTGGTGTAAATATGGCATGGATGATAATTCAGATAATATCCGAAAACTTGAAAATTTCGTCGTCTTGGAGCGTAAATTGAACCCTCGTCTCCCGGATAGCGCTCGAGTATGCTAACCACCACACCACCCAGAACTTACAACAATTTTCAACCAGCAAGTTACCATCCATGTCATATTTACATAAAAGAACGGATAGCTAAAACTAATTAGTTGCGATAGCTTAATCAAAGTTCACGTAATGTAGTTGCTCCAGGTACATTGACATTTTCCACATATATTTAGGTTCTTAAAACCAAAGAACACCAAATTATGTATTCATGTAAGTGCTAATTTTATTTCAATTTGCACTATTGCAGTTAAATTCTTAAAGTATATACAATTGTTATGGATACACGTGACATGAACGTATACGCATATTTTTACCTGATGGAATTCTTAGTTCCCTTTCACTTCGTCCGTGTTCATTTCGTCTGCGTTCAGTTGGTCCAGTTCATTTCGTGCACGTTCAGTTGGTCCAGCTCAGTTCGTCCACGTTCAGTTGGTCCAGTTCATCTTGTCCATCGTTCACTTTGTCTACTGTTCATTTAGACCGCTCTTTAATTTGTCCACATTCTTTTGTCCTCGGAATGGATGGAATACCGTGGAAGTTCTCTGTTCTGATGGAATTTTCATTACTAGGCAGAAGAAAAAAAGGTCAACCGGCAGTACTTATTTACATTCGATTTTTTCTCCTGTTTTAAGTCTTTTGATTAAAATATAACGACTTTAACCCTTTAAGCAGCTGATGTACTGTGCTTGAACTAAACGGTGCCCAAAATTTTTGCTGCTTCCCCTAACAAAAATTTTCACATAGTGACGATGTTTAACAAAAACTACAGTAAAATAATTTATCTTAATCCCTTCTCATCTGAGCAACAGTGAAAACGAACGCATTATAGGTGATGAACCCTCACTTCTAGTCCTGTATTCCTTGTTCCATGACCTAAAACTTGATAGGGAAGGGCTAGTCTTCCTGAAAATAAGAACCTCATGCAATTGGGTAAAAAAAGTTACTCAAATGTCTTCCCTCTCGTTCCTTAAATTCGTCTCCATTGCCATAGTTCCTTACAAATTAATTCATCAGACGGGATTGGGGTCAATCATACGCCTGAATGACCAGTCTGAATAACAAATCTAAGGGCGGAAGCGTCTTTTTACGATGCTCTAGTACTGAAGGTAACTCGTACGAGCAGCTTTGGGACCACTAAACATACCTTGTATGAATTCCTTCCAGTAGCGTTCGGCGCACTTCTTAGACAGCGAATGTATTCGTTGGAGTTGAGTTCAGTACATTTTGTTAAATTCGATTTAACTCGTTCCAGCCGGTTAAAGGGTTAAATGCCATTTAAAGAAAAACGAGGAATTGAACTTTGAAGAGATTTTTTTAACTATTTTGTGTGGTACGATGTCAATCGCTATGACGTAAACCAGAGCTGATTCCAATGGCCATAAATGTGTTGGATTGAAGAGGAGAAATTCAGACCCTTTTCTTCTTTATGTAAAAAGCCTCTATATTTTCCTACTCGCACTACTCAAATTCAGAGCAAATATCAATCTCAACAATGTTTTTCACTGTGATTTTATGGATTTTTCTCGTGTTAAATAGCTATGATTATTATAAGTACATCAAACAGAGGTCATCTGTTTGATGTACCTATAATAATCATAGCTTGATGTTCCTGGTCCACGTCAAATGTCTGCATTAATTATTATAAGTACCCCATTTCCTTTTCTGGTTATTTTCTCACTCCACCAGAAGAAATAACTGAACTAAGTAAACGTGGACCAAATGAACACGTGAAAGTGATCCGTCACCGAATTTTTCACCCCAAAACAGATTTAGCAACGATTTCAGTTGGTCTTGGTCTTCTGGTTGTAAGCTGGTTCTACCGTAGAAGTAACATTTTCTTTTCGTAAATGAACTCTAAGCACTTGATAAATTCCATTACGTTTCTCCCACACTGAGTGGATTCGATAGGAGAAATTCTAACGGCAAAATGAAATGGACGTGAATACAGTGCTGGAAAAAATGTTTTAAGGTCGTGTAAAGAAATGCAAAAATGCAGACAACAGAGGACTAAGTTGACGGAGCGAACCGTTCAAATAGTTCTAGAACAAGTTTCAAACCCTTTTAAAATAATAACGCGATAAAAATGTTTGCGAAAAAAAATTAAAGAAGAAAACCGAATTAACTACATTTACAGCTGGAAAAAATTATAAGGTCAGGAACGTTTAGAGTATGGAAATTAGGTTGTTTCACGCATGTGTAGGAACAGGCGCCTTGATAAGCAGAGCACGCGAAAACGTCAGTGTTGCCTTTGAAAAGAGTATTTCTATGGTAAAGAGCAAAAAGTTGTCGGATTTTGAGCGCGGTAAAATACAAGGATTGCATGCGAGTGGGAAGAGTGGCACGGAAATTACAAAGACTGTAGGCCAATCCGAGACCGTAGTGAACAATTATTTGCGAAATCCATCTTCTTATGGGCTAAAGAAATCTACAGGTAGGCCAAAATCAATTTCAAATCGCATGAAACGTACAGTTTGTAAACTTACATGTGCTAACAAAAAGTCGTCCAGTGAAATTGTTCGTGAACTGAACTTGTCCTGTAGTGGCCGAACTGTAAGAAATGTTTTATCCGGCAATTTGAACATCCAATACATTAAGCTAAAGCCAAAACCCTAACTGAATGCTAAACATACATATGCTCGAGTAGAGTTGGCAAAAAGTATTACTTTCGATGATAAATGGAAAGACGTGGTCTTTTCTGATAAAAAGAAATTTAATTTGAACGGGTCTGACGGTTTCACTAAATATTGTCATGATCTGTGGAAAGGAAACCCATATTTTTCAAAGCGCAAATTCGGCGGAGGCTCGGTCATGGTTTGGGGTGCATTTTCTGCAACTGGAAAAACATCACTTGTGATTATAGACACAAAAATCAATTTCGACCAGTACCAAGATATGATAGCGGACAGTTTGCTACCTGTTGCTCCCTTTACGACATCGGCAGATTGGATTTTTCAGCAGGACAACGCCAGCATCCACAACAGGTCTACTAAAGCGTGGTTTGAAGCCAATGACGTTCGTGTTTTGGACTGGTCTTCAGAGAGTCCCGACCTCAACACGATGGAAAACCTTTGGGGTATAATGGTGCGCTCAAAACCTCTGGGGTATAATGGCGCTTTCCAGACAAAAGCGGACCTCATTGCAGCCATGCAGGCAGCATGGGCAAACATCGAAATTCAGACACTATCGAAACTTGAAAACTCTATGACGGATAGATTGATTGCAGTCATTGAAAAGAAAGGCAAACTCTTAGACTATTAAGTGCTAAATTGTTCAAACATGTATGCCGACCTTATACTTGTTTTCCAAAATGAAAACGGTCTAATAATTACAATTTTATATTTCATTGTTAATTATGCAACATTCGGATAAATATCTTGTCTGTGCTTCGACTATACTTTGCTTTGATACTGTGTTAAATTGGAGGACCTCTAGAATTGTAGTACTTATGTAATAAACTATTTTATGTGCGACCTTATGTTTTTTTCCAGGGCTGTATAATTTTTTTAACATCTATATAATTTTTTTAACATCCTTTGTGCCTTGCAGAGAACTCGAAATAATTAAATAATTCAAGGATGGGAGACAAAACACTGCAAGGTAAGAAGGTCATGTACATTGAGTGGCTATTATATCACTCCAAATCTGCCAAAGGGTATGATTCACGAGGAGATGAGTTATAAGCACTGGAATAGCATTTGCATAACATCTGCGATGAACGAACGCATCGAACATTCAAGAACTAGAAGCGGAATCCCAATCGATATCTCTCTCCTGTTTTGTTGCCTATAATGCATTAATTTATATTCAGTCCTCTTTTTTTCTTTTTTTCTTTTTAAGTTCACGAAGTCGCTTTTATAACTTGATGGAAATAAAGATAAAATTCCGAGAGGAACTCAGCCCTTCTCGTGAGAGTTAGTTGATGATGGCTTTTTTTTAATGGCTAGAAAAACATTCGCTCTGCAAATTTTCTTCGCGCTGCTTGCCTGTGATGTTGATAACTTCCTTGAAAAGAGCGGAATTGAAATCAAATTTCTGCATATTAGCCAGAAGAGACATTTATTCATCTAGAATAATTTGATGTTTTAAACTATATTTTGCGGAGTATTCTGATTCTTAAAGCGACAGCTGTTAAGGAACTGAAAATAGCATTTGTAAAAGATTCAATTTTCACGCATCACGCGGATTTCATACTTCGGAAACTAACTTGCTCCTGGGTTTTTGAGTTCTTCCTTGAGTTCCGCAACTTGATCCTTTCTTCTTTTCGTATTTTAACACAAACATTTGTGTGAACTGTCTATAATAACATGCTTATATTATCCTTTTGCCCTTCCGTCCGTCTACGAATGCGATACTGAAATAAGAATGATTGGGAAAAAAAATGTTTGTTTCATAATTTGTAAGGTCTTATACACTATCTACCAACAAGTAATTGGACACCTGTGATAGCAAAGGAAAACGAAGTTTATTCACCTTCAATGGTTGGTGGAGCCTCCACGAGCGGCGATTACTGCTGCGACCCTCCGGGGCATACTCTCAACCAGGAGTTGTACGACGGCTAGCGGCATTTTCTTCCACTCGGCTTGGAGAAGACAGGTCAGTTCTTTCATCGATTTCGAATGGGGGGGGCACCCCTTAAGTTGACGCTCCAACTCGTCCCACAGGTGCTCGATAGAATTAAGGTCCGGGCTCTGCGCAGGCCAGTCCATTCGATTAACCCCATTGTCACCATACCAAGCCATGGTGGACCTCGCAACATGACAGGTGGCATTGTCATCCTGAAAGTAACATGGGTCCACCCCATAAAACTGCCACAACATAAGAAGCGCATGGTCATCCAAAATGGTGCAGTAGGTCTCGGCGTTGAGTCTACCAGGAATTGCGACCAAGGGCCCCGTGCCATACCAGGAGAAACACCCCTATAGCATAATTCCACCGCCGCCGAACTTCACAGTTGGCACAATACATTCCGGCAGGAGGTGTTCTCCGAGCAGACGCCAAAACCAGACCCTGCCATCCGAACGGTAGAGGGTGATTTTCGTCGCTCCAGATAACCTGTTTCCACTGTTCAACGGTCCACTGTCGACGTTCTTTGCACCACGTTAGCCGAGCAGCGCTATTGGACTTGGTGACCAAAGGCATGTGGGCGGCAGCACGTCCATGATAACCGAACAGATGGGATTCCTTACGGATCGTATTCATCGAAAGAACACTTCCGGATGCCTGTTGAAACTCCGCGCGGATGTGGCTCATCGATTTGGTGCGGTTCTTCCGAATTTCTCTGGCCAGCACCCGTCGGTCTCTAATTCCCAGTTTTGTGGGTCTGCCGGGTCGGGGCACATTTCAACAGTCACCTCTCATCTTTCACTTGCCAATAACGTAGGCCAATGTCGATTTTGGGTACTTCAACTTGCTGGATAAGTCACGCATGGATCGGCCATTTCTGTGATACCCGACGATTACACCTTTCTCGAAATCAGAGAGCTCCGAACTGCGAGGCATCTTGCATGCGGCGGGTTGTGTTGTTGTTTCCCACACGATATTTAACGGCGGCGGCCGTGACGTGTATCAGGACCGCAGTTATCGTCGATTGCAGCGGTGTCCAATTACTTGTTGGTAGATAGTGTATATATATATATATATATATATATATATATATATATCTATGATGTACGATGCTTTTACAAGAAATGAAAATTTATCAATTGATGGGGAAAAGCTGGAGATAACGGATTCCTACATTTACCTCGGGCGGCAGGTATCAAGCGATGGGTCACATTGATGAAGAAATTAATCGCGTATAAAACTTGGCTGTAGAGCTTTTAGAAGAAACATTCTACATCTTAAGAGCAATATGCCATTATGTCTTAAAAGAAAAGGGTTGAATCAATGCATCCTTAAAGTGCTTACGTACGGAGCAGAGACGTGGACTTTAATTAAAAAAGAAATACAAAGACGGCAGTCAACTGAAGGAAGCGTGGAGAGATGCATGATTGGAGTAACCAGGACAGATAAGATGAGGAACTCGTCGATAAGGAAAATGAGAAAGAGTGGAAGACATCATGATTATGGGTAGTAATTTTATCGCGGGAAAAAAAAGGCAAAATTCGTGGGGCGGACGTGTTGTAAATTACGAAATTTCGCGAAAGGCTCACGGAATACCGTATTTCTTCAAATATTCGGCTTTCAGGCTCTTTTCCCACGCTTTGGATATGCAAGATGCGTTGTCTATCACAAAAGCCTCATATTCGCAAAAGGTATTTTATACATATTGACTCACTGAGGTATTTATATATTAAGAGAATTCAATCCGGTTTGTCACAGATATTTATTTTTTCAAGTCGACCATGGTTTCTCTGGGTATTGACCTAGCTTTACCAGGACGAAAGGCACGTAAATATTCAAATTGTATATGTTATCATAAATGGTGTTTACAATCACGGGTTTTGGTAAGTTGCTTCCACGCGCTTGATAGAAATGGGGTGGATGCCATGTCATTAACAATTTGCGAAGCATTCTGACATATATGGAACGCTTCCAAAATGTTAAGTTTGGTGGTTGAATCTGGCTTGTCAATTAGTTTTGCTTCTTCAAAGAGAAATTTATGGTCCTTTTCGTAACAGTGTTTAGCTATCGACGACTTCTTTAAGTCACAGTTCTGAATGTAGGTCTTGTGCTCCTTCAAAGACTAAAGAACTGTGTTGAAGACAAAAACTCGTGGGGAATTTATCAAATTCCATGTGAATGTGGCGCTTCGTATATAGGACAGACCCGTGTAGAGCCTTGGGTTTTCGATTGAAGGAGCACAAGACCTACATTCGGAACTGTGACCTAAGGAAGTCATCGATGGCTAAACGCTGTTACGAAAAGGACCATAAATTTCTCTTTGAAGAAGCAAAAATTATTGACAAGCCAAATTCAACCACCGAATTTGATATTTTGGACGCTTTCCATATATATCAGAAGTCTTCGCAATTTGTTAATGACATGGCATCCACGCCATTTCTATCAAGCGCGTGGAAGCAACTAACCAAAACCCGTGACTGTAAACACCATTTATGATATCATATACATTTGAATATTTACGTGCCATTCGTCCTGATGAAGCTAGGTCAATACCCAGCAAAACCATGGTCGACTTGAAAAATAAATATTTGTGACAAACCACGTTGTATTCTCTTAATATATATATATATATACACTGCTGGACAATTGCTAAGGACGGATCATAAACGGCTATATAGCGCATAAAAAAGTAAGTGTGGTTGGATGCCAAGTGAAATAAAATAATGTCAGAAAGCCAGGACATTACAAGAAAGACAATTTATTGTGCTCTGAAATCCAGAAGGCTTTGGAACGTGTTCAAGGAACAAACAGGCCATTTTGTGCAGAATACGTAAACGTGAAAAAAATGCAATTACCGTCCGCAGGCGTTCCGGCGTAAGATGTCAATACGGGATACGGCCACCATGGAGGGCGATGCAAGATTCCACACGTCGTTCATGCTTTGCACAACATTATCAAGCAGCTGTTGGGGTAATTTATCCCATTCCTCTGTCAGTGCACGGATGAGGGTGTCGTTGTTTATTGGAAGGCATTGGCGACCAGCAAGACTCCTCCCCAAAGCATCCCACACATTTTCAATGGGATTCAGATCTGGAGAACGTGCTGGCCATACGAGGCGTTGAATATCCTCGCTCTCAAGACACTCCTGGACAACGATTGTTCGATGACATGTTGCGTTGTCGTCCATGAAAATGAATCTATCACAGACAGCACCACGGAACATGCGAACATGAGGTAGCAGAAAATCATTAATGTACCGTTGGCCAGTCATAGTCCCAGTTGGAAGCACATAGAGGGATGTACGGCCATTGATCATGATGCCAGCCCATACCATGACACTACATGTCGGATATCGGTCCCTTTCCTGTATGTTTGCTGGACAATATGCAGTACCACTATCACGCCAGATCAGTTGTCGTCGACAATCAGACGATAGACTGTATGTACTCTCATCTGAGAAGAGGACAGCAGACCAGTCGTTATCAGTCCAATTACGATGTTGATGGCACCATTGCAAACGGGCGGTACGGTGACGTCTGGACAATGGGATGCACACAACAGGACGGCGGGCGTATAGTCCTCCTTCCTGCAAACGTCTGGCGACAGTTTTTCGGGAGATCCGCTTGCCAGTAGCAGCCATAAACTG
Source organism: Macrothele yani (assembly GCA_039090855.1). Lineage (NCBI taxonomy): Eukaryota > Metazoa > Arthropoda > Arachnida > Araneae > Macrothelidae > Macrothele > Macrothele yani. The sequence goes on from CM077026.1 coordinate 90,120,948, forward strand.
ATTTGCTACCTCACTAGCTGTGCTGCGCCGGTGTCTTTTTGTTGATAGCACTATGTACCGATCTTCTGCAGGTGTCGTACTGCGAAAACGACCTCCCCCGTGACGTTTGCTACACTCTCCATTTGTTTGAAATGATTTCCAAAGCCTTGAAACAACACTGTGTCTGACGTCGAACTCCCTGGCAACATCTGTTATTTTTCGCCCTTCTTCAATCTTGCCAATAATACGGCCACGCGTAAAATCATCTAGGTGATGTCGGGAAGACATACTGAAAATTGCAAGTTCGTCAATTGATTCTTTCCCTTTCAACTTTGCGTTTGAACAACAACGGTCAATACGCGTCAAATCCTTTATATCTCTTATCAGCGCTATGACGTCACGAAAAAGTTCGGCAATCCAAAATTTGCACACGCACAACACGTCTTACTGTATCCCGCACTTATGCTAATTTCCACATTTTCCTGCCTTCCATTTTATGGTTGCTATCGTTGCTATTGTCATCCGTCCTTAGCAATTGTCCGGCAGTGTATATATGGGATGTAAGGTCGGGTGATGCGTAACATCACAGCCTCTCCTTGGCAAATGTCAACCCCGCCTTCTCGTGGTACATCCTGTTCCCACTAAAGGGGCTCTGACGACCGCCAATAGCGGTATAACTATACCATCGGGATTAGAGGAAATGCTATCCCACACTCACCAACCCGCTTGGCCAGCGTGGTGAGTTATGGCCAAACCCCTCCAAAATGACTCCACAACTTAAATCTTGGCCCTCAGTCTCCGGCAGCTGGAATGTACCTGGCCAAGGCAGCGGCCAGTGCGACATGAAGGCAGAGGGTGCTAAGAATCCCCGGAGGACCGGACTAGGCTGCCATCTGATGCTGACCATGGCGACATATAACGGACGCTCCCTATCTTCTGATTCAAGGCTTCTTGAATTGGAAGAGGAACTACAAAGGATAAAGTGGGACATCGTCGGGCTAAGTGAGGTAAGGAGAAAAGGAGATCTCATTGAACTGAGAAGTGGACATCTCTTCTACTATCGTGGGACAGATACTGGCAGAACTAGTGGTGTTGGATTTATAATAAACAAGAAACTGAAGGATAAAGTTGTAGAAGTTGAAAGTTCCTCTGACAGAGCAGCACGACTCGTTATCCAACTCTCGAGAAGATACCAGGCTCAGATTATTCAAACTTATGCACCCACCACAAGTCATGCTGAAGAAGAAATTGAAGAATTTTATGAGGAAATTCGTGATCTAAATAATAAAGGTAAGCAGCACTTGAAGATAATTATGGGAGATTTCAATGCAAAAATAGGGCAACGGCAACAGAATGAAACTTCAGTAGGTAAATTCGGTCACGGCAACAGAAACCAGCGTGGAAATACTCTCGTAGAGTTTGCAGAGGCAGAAGGGTTTTTCATCTTGAACTCCTTTTTCAAGAAAAAGCCACACAGGAAATGGACATGGAGACATCCAAATGGGACGACAAGTGAAATTGATTTTATTATGTGTAACAAAAAATTCGTCAAAGAAGACTGCAGTGTGCTAAACAAGTTCAACACAGGCAGTGACCATAGATTGGTGAGATGTAAGATGCACCTCAACACTAAACTCGAACGTTGCAAGCTCATAAGACAAACAAAATGTATTGACATAACCAACCTTAAAAAACACCATAATACCTTCAAATTGGAACTGAAGAACAGATTCTCTGCTTTAGAAGGCCTAACATCGGAAGAAGTGGATATTTCTGAAGTTAACAGAAAAGTAACCAAAGCTCTTATGGAAACAGCAACAAAATTAGCTGGGTCTAAGAACAAATTGCATGTGAACAAATTATCAGGAAAAACCAAAATGTTGATGCAAAAAAGAAGAGTGATGAGGACAACTAAAGAAGATGTGACTTCCAAAGTGGAATATATAGAGCTATGCAAGACAGTACGAAAAAGTATCACTGAAGACGTAAGGAAATTCAACTGTGAACTAGTAAGGAAAGCAATTGAAAACAACCAAAGCCTAAAGATAGCAAAGGGACATCTCAGTAAGGGGAAAAAACAGATTATGGCACTGAGAAAAGAAGATGGTTCTGTAACAAGAAATAGAGGCGAAATTTTGACAAGAGTGAAAGATTTCTACTCCAAATTATATGAAAGGGATGATACATGTACTCCAGACATCAAGAAAGGTACCAGTACCAGAGTTCTTCCAGTCCTTCCAGCAGAAGTTGCACATGCAATCAAGAACATGAAGCGGGGAAAAGCTCCAGGAGAAGATGGAATTACTGTAGACATCATACAAGAAGCAAGTGAAGAAATCGAAACAGTACTCGCCCAAATTTTCACTCGATGCCTTAATGAAGGGAAAATTCCTGAGGATTGGAACAACGCTACAATGATCTTGCTACATAAAAAAAGGTGACATTGAGGATCTCAGGAACTACAGACCTATCAGCCTCCTATCAGTGGTTTATAAAATCATCACTAAAGTTCTTTCACACCGCTTGAAGGTGACACTGGACATGGCTCAACCGAGAGAACAAGCTGGATTCAGGAATGGCTACAGCACAATAGATCATATCCACGTACTGAGAGAACTAATTAAAAGAGCGAGGGAATATGAACTTCCATTGTGCATGGCTTTTATCGATTATGAAAAAGCCTTTGATTCGGTGAAACCATCAGCAGTTGCAATGGCTCTGAAATCCTGCGGTATTGAAGATGCATCCATTAATATTATTAATAACATCCATGAAAATGCAAGTGCAAAGATTCGGCTGTTTGAAAATGCAACACACATAAAAATTGGAAAAGGAGTGAGACAAGGTGACACCATATCTCCGAAGCTCTTTAATGCCACATTGGAAAATGTCTTTCAATCACTGAACTGGGAAAACAAAGGGATAAAGATTAATGGAGATTATCTAACCCACCTTCGTTTTGCTGATAACGTAGTCATTTTTGCAACTACCCCATCAAAGCTGAAGAGTAGGATCCAGGAACTTGCTCACAAGAGTTAAGAAGTGGGATTAAAAATGAACTTTCAGAAGACAAAATGATGTACAATGCTTTTACAAGAAATGAAGATTTATCGATTTATGGAGAAAAGCTGGAGATAACAGATGCGTAATTTTATCTTGGACAGCAGGTATCAAGAGAGGGTCACGTTGATGAAGAAATTAATCGGCGTATAAAACTTACCTGAAGAGCTTTTAGAAGAAACAGCATAATTTTCAAGAGCAATATGCCATTATGTCTTAAAAGAAAAGTGTTTGATCAATGCATCCTTCCAGTGCTTACGTATGGTGCAGAGACGTGGACCTAAACTAAAAGAGACATACAGAGGCTGAAGACAACTCAAAGTAGCATGGAGAGGTGCATGCTTTGTGTAACCAGGAGAGATAAGAAGAGGAACTCGTGGATCCGAAAAATGACAAGAGTGGAGGACATCATGATTAGAGTTAAATCCCTGAAATGGCAATGGGCTGGACATACTGCCAGAAGGACAGACCATCGATGGACAGCAGAAATTTTAGATTGGATTCCAAGAGACAGGAAAAGACCCAGAAGAAGACCACATGTAAGATGGGTGGATGAAATTCGAAAGTATGCGGGAATAACATGGAGGAGACTGGCACAAGACAGACCGTTGTGGAGGAAACTTGTAGAGACCTTCGTCCAGCAGTGGATTGATAATGGTTGACAATGATGATGATCATCATGATGATGATCATGATGATCAACCCATCTCACATGTGGTCCATGATGATCCACCCATCTCACATTTCATCCACCCATCTCACATGTGGTCTTCTTCTGGGTCTTTTCCTGTCTCTTGGAATCCAATCTAAAATTTCTGCTGTCCATCGATGGTCTGTCCTTCTGGCAGTATGTTCAGCCCATTGCCATTTCAGGGATTTAACTCTAATCATGATGTCCTCCACTCTTGTCATTTTTCGGATCCACGAGTTCCTCTTCTTATCTCTCCTGGTTACACAAAGCATGCACCTCTCCATGCTACTTTGAGTTGTCTTCAGCCTCTGTATGTCTCTTTTAGTTTAGGTCCACGTCTCTGCACCATATGTTAGCACTGGAAGGATGCATTGATCAAACACTTTTCTTTTAAGACATAATGGCATATTGCTCTTGAAAATTATGCTGTTTCTTCCAAAAGCTCTTCAGGCAAGTTTTATACGCCGATTAATTTCTTCATCAATGTGACCCTCTCTTAATATCTGCTGTCCAAGATAAAATTACGCATCTGTTATCTCCAGCTTTTCTCCATAAATCGATAAATCTTCATTTCTTGTAAAAGCATTGTACATCATTTTGTCTTCTGAAAGTTCATTTTTAATCCCACTTCTTAACTCTTGTGAGCAAGTTCCTGGATCCTACTCTTCAGCTTTGATGGGGTAGTTGCAAAAATGACTACGTTATCAGCAAAACGAAGGTGGGTTAGATAATCTCCATTAATCTTTATACCTTTGTTTTCCCAGTTCAGCGACTGAAAGACTCCCCCAATGTAGCGTTAAAAAGCTTCGGAGATATGGCATCACCTTGTCTCACTCCCTTTCCAACCTTTATGTGTGTTGTATTTTCAAACAGCCGAATCTCTGTACTTGCATTTTCATAGATGTTATTAATAATATTAATGGATGCATCTTCAATACCGCAGGATTTCAGAGCCATTGTAACTGCTGATGGTTTCAGCGAATCAAAGGCTTTTTCATAGTCGATAAAAGTCATGCACAATGGAAGTTCATATTCCCTCGCTCTTTCAATTAGTTCTCTCAGTACGTGGATATGATCTATTGTGCTGTAGCCACTCCTGAATCCAGCTTGTTCTCTCGGTTGAGCCATGTCCAGTGTTACCTTCAAGCGGTGTGAAAGAACTTTAGTGAAGATTTTATAAACCACTGATAGGAGGCTGATAGGTCTGTAGTTCCTGATATCCTCAATGTCACCATATGTATATATATAATCTTCACAATATTGTTGTCTTTGAGATCAAGAATCACTGAAGTTTTGTCTCGCTGACCGCTTTAATTTTTACGGATTTCAAAGTGATGCATTTGAGTAAGATTGCATTCAAATATTTCAGCATTATAGCTTTCAACACTCGTTTCAGCTGATTGAACAGCAAGAATATTCAAAATGTACCTATCTTCAGAATCAGTTGTTTCGTCTGCTGCGATGCTTACACACGGATACTGATTTTAAAAATATTTCACTCATTGCTTGTGAATATCATATATTTTAGGTAAATAACATTTCCGCATACAATTTGCATTTGGAATAATACCAATATCTTTCAACCAATTTTCCAAGTAATTCTTTTAATGTAGGGTCATCCAGTTTGGAAAGTGGGATGTTAGCTTCACAAAATGCATCAATTAAATTCGAAAGTTCAGTTGAGCGATGCTGTTCTTGTTTAGATATTTTCTCAATAAATTCATTTTCTGCATTATTTTCGGTTGATTGTCTGGACATACTTCTTTTTATGCAGCATTTTTGCTAAATGCTTTTCAAAACTGTCCTTTCTTTAAAAGTCTACTGGTAAGTTGCAACACGAACAGAACAATAAATTTTTGTTCACATGAAACGTTCTCTTGCCGTACTGATTGAATCTCTAACACGCTCTCATTTTACTCATATGGCTCATTCTCAAAATTAACGAACAATATCTAGAAATTTTATAAACTAAATACTCACACGAAAGCACAAATATTTTCTAAGCTAAGCGTCTGCGAAACTCAAACACTCTTTTCTGTGAGCTGCTTTTTCCCAATTAAAACTACTAATGCAATTCACGACTTTCGGTTTATGGTTTACTAGCGCGACAAATCGCCAAGGTCATTCAGCAGTAGCAAGGGAGCGGAAATCACGAAAGACAACACGCGCATTCTTCAGCAGAGTGCATGTAACCTGGAATTACCCGTCAAGCTTGTTCGATAAGAGCCTGTTCGTAGCGAACAATCTTGAATGGTAATTCAAGGCTTAACGTTTTGGTTTGGACTTCGGAGTATAATTACTTTGCTGTATATTTTTCGCGTAAATTCTAATGATGGCAATATTAAAATGATTAAAATATTAAAAATAATCTGAAATTATTATAGAAATTCGACTAGAATAGGAAGCAAATCTGAAATTCGCGGATACATTTGATATTCGGGGTATTACAGAAAAGCACCTAAAATTCAAGAAATAAATCGCGGAAATTCCCGCCGCGAAGCAATTACTAGCCTAATCATGATCAGTGTAAGATCCCTGAAATGGCAATGGGATGAACGTTTTGCCATGTATTTATAATGCGATATATATATATATATATACATATATATATATATATATATATATATATATATATATATATATATATATATATATATATATATATGGGATGTAAGTTCAGGTGATGCGTAACATCACAGCCTCTCCTTGACAAATGTCAACCCCGCCTTCTCGTGGTGCATCCTGTTCCCACTAAAGGGGCTCTGACGACCGCAAATAGCGGTATAACTATACCATCGGGATCAGAGGAAATGCTATCCCACACTCACCAACCCGCTTGGCCAGCGTGGTGAGTTATGGCCAAACACCTCCAAAATGACTCTACAACTTAAATCTTGGCCCTCAGTCTCCGGCAGCTGGAATGTAACTGGCCAAGGCAGCGGCCAGTGCGACATGAAGGCAGAGGGTGCTAAGAATCCCCGGAGGACCGGACTAGGCTGCCATTTGATGCTGACCTTGGCTACCTACAACGGACGCACCCTATCTTCTGATTCAAGGCTTCTTGAATTGGAAGAGGAACTACAAAGGATCAAGTGGGACATCGTCGGGCTAAGTGAGGTAAGGAGAAAAGGAGAAGATCTCATTGAACTGAAAAGTGGACATCTCTTCTATTATCGTGGGACAGATACTGGCAGAACTAGTGGTGTTGGATTTATAATAAACAAGAAACTGAAGGATAAAGTGGTAGAAGTTGAAAGTTCCTCTGACAGAGCTGCACGACTCGTTATCCAACTATCGAGAAGATACCAGGCTCAGATTATTCAAACTTATGCCCCCACCACAAGTCATCCTGAAGAAGAAATTGAAGAATTTTATGAGGAAATTCGTCATTTAAATAATAAAGGTAAGCAGCACTTGAAGATAATTATGGGAGATTTCAATGCAAAAATAGGGCACCGGCAACAGAATGAAACTTCAGTAGGTAAATTCGGTCACGGCAACAGAAACCAGCGTGGAAATACTCTCGTTGAGTTTGCAGAGGCAGAAGGATTTTTCATCTTGAATTCCTTTTTCAAGAAAAAGCCACACAGGAAATGGACATGGAGACATCCAATTGGGACGACAAGTGAAATTGATTTTATTATGTGTAACAAAAAATTCGTCATCGAAGACTGCAGTGTGCTAAACAAGTTCAACACAGGTAGTGACCATAGATTGGTGAGATGTAAGATGCACCTCAACACTAAACTGGAACGTGGCAAGCTCATGAGACAAACAAAATGTATTGACATAACCAACCTTAAAAAACACCATAATACTTTCAAGTTGGAACTGAAGAACAGATTCTCTGCTTTAGAAGGCCTAACATCGGAAGAAGTGGATATTTCGGAAGTTAACAGAAAAGTAACCAAAGCTCTTATGGAAACAGCAACAAAATTAGCTGGGTCTAAGAACAAGTTACATGTAAACAAATTATCAGGAAAAACCAAAATGTTGATGCAAAAAAGAAGAGAGATGAGGACAACTAAAGAAGATGTGACTTCCAAAGTGGAATATATAGAGCTATGCAAGACAGCACGAAAAAGTATCACTGAAGACGTAAGGAAATTCAACTGTGAGCTAGTGAGGAAAGCAATTGAAAACAACCAAAGCCTAAAGATAGCAAAGGGACATCTCAGTAAGGGAAGAAAACAGATTATGGCTCTGAGAAAAGAAGATGGTTCTATAACAAGAAATAGAGGCGAAATTTTGACAAGAGTGAAAGATTTCTACTCCAAATTATATGAAAGGGATGATACATGTACTCCAGACATCATGAAAGGTACCAGAGTTCTTCCAGTCCTCCCAGCAGAAGTTGCTCATGCAATCAAGAACATGAAGCGGGGGAAAGCTCCAGGAGAAGATGGAATTACTATAGACATCATACAAGAAGCAAGTGGAGAAATTGAAACGGTACTCGCCCAAATTTTCACTCGATGCCTTAATGAAGGGAAGATTCCTGAGGATTGGAACAATGCTACAATGATCCTGCTACATAAAAAAGGTGACATTGAGGATCTCAGGAACTACAGACCTATCAGCCTCCTATCAGTAGTTTATAAAATTTTCACTAAAGTTCTTTCACACCGCTTGAAGGTAACACTGGACATGGCTCAACCGAGAGAACAAGCTGGATTCAGGAGTGGCTACAGCACAATAGATCATATCCATGTACTGAGAGAACTAATTGAAAGAGCGAGGGAATATGAACTTCCATTGTGCATGGCTTTTATCGATTATGAAAAAGCCTTTGATTCGGTGAAACCATCAGCAGTTACCACGGCTCTGAAATCCTGCGGTATTGAAGATGCATACATTAATATTATTAATAACATCTATGAAAATGCAAGTGCAAAGATTCGGCTGTTTGAAAATACAACACACATAAAAATTGGAAAGGGAGTGAGACAAGGTGACACCATATCTCCGAAGCTCTGTAATGCCACATTGGAAAATGTCTTTCAATCACTGAACTGGGAAAACAAAGGGATAAAGATTAATGGAGATTATCTAACCCACCTTCGTTTTGCTGATGACGTAGTCATTTTTGCAACTACCCCATCAGAGCTGCAGAGTATGATCCAGGAACTTGCTGACAAGAGTAAAGAAGTGGGATTAAAAATGAACCTTCAGAAGACAAAAGTGATGTTCAATGCTTTTACAAGAAATGAAGATTTATCGATTGATGGAGAAAAACTGGAGATAACAGATACGTATGTTTATCTTGGACAGCAGATATCAAGTGAGGGTCACATTGATGAAGAAATTAATCGGCGTACAAAACTTGCCTGGAGAGCTTTTGGAAGAAACAGCATAATTTTCAAGAGCAATATGCCATTATGTCTTAAAAGAAAAGTGTTTGATCAATGCATCCTTCCAGTGCTTACGTATGGTGCAGAGACGTGGACCTTAACTAAAAGAGACATACAAAGGCTGCAGACAACTCAAAGAAGCATGGAGAGGTGCATGCTTGGTATAACCAGGAGAGATAAGAAGAGGAACTCGTGGATCCGAAAAATGACGAGAGTGGAAGACATCATGATCAGAGTTAAATCCCTGAAATGGCAATGGGCTGGACATACTGCCAGAAGGACAGACCATAGATGGACAGCCGAAATTTTAGATTGGATTCCAAGGGACAGGAAAAGACCCAGAAAAAGACCACATGGGAGATGGGTGGATGAAATTCGTAAATATGCGGGAGTGACATGGAGGAGACTGGCACAAGACAGACCGTTGTGGAGGAAACTTGGGGAGACCTTCGTCCAGCAGTGGATTGATAATGGTTGACAATGATGATGATGATGATATATATATATTGACAAAAGTCACCGTACACCTAGAAGAGAAACATAATATAGCATTTATTGACATACATTAGTACGTTGTCGGTCCACTTTTGGCCATTAATGCATGCAGTGACCCTTCGAGACATGCTTTCGACAAGGTTTTGGAACACAGCGATAGGTATGCGCTTTCATTTAGTACATAATGCTGCCTCTAACTGTTGCTTAGTAGTAGGCTTTGGTTCCAAACTTCTTATGCGGCGCTCTAATTCATCCCATACGTGCTCTAAAAAATTAAGATTAGGGCTATGTGCTGGCCAGTCCACATACGATACAGCATAGTCAAACCACGCCGTAACCGTCTTTTCTTTATGGCTCGGTGCATTATCCTGCTGGTACCAACAAGGCTCGGTTTCATAGTATTGCCACAGAGTTGATAGGGCATAATGGTCCAAAATATGGAGGTAGACGTGCTGGTTAACAGGTTTGTCCAAGATTAACAATAACCCAGGACCATACCACCAACACCACCCCCACACGGGTACACTGCCAGCTCCCAACTTGACTGTGGTAGATAGCGTTCCCCAGGCTGCCGTCATACCCACATTATATCCATCAGACTGTAGGATCGTGTTCATGAGTCCATAGGACCCGTTTCCATTGATCTACGGTCCACGATAAATGTTCTTTACACCATGCTAAATGACGAGTAGCATTCTGAGTGCAGATCAAAGGCTTGTGAGCTGCCGCACGAGCACGGTGATCCATTGAATGAAATACTTTGCGAATGGTACGTGTACATACCGATGTTCCAGTATTTTTACTCACCTGTACACTGAGGTCTTGTGCAGTACTCCGTCGATTAGCTGAAACGACTCTCCTGAGGCTTCGACGTTCTTTATCACTGATTTTCTTTGTCTGCTGGTACGTTTTGCTGCTTCAGGCACGCCATATGTCTTCCACTTATTCAGTACATCCAAAATAGTTGATTTGGGTATGTTTAAACGCCTCTCGTTTTCTCTTATGGACAATCCACTAATATAACACCCAACAATATTTCTTTTCTCAAAGTCAGTTCTTTCCCGCAGCGACATTTTCAGTCATCCTCACAGTTCGATATGATCGCGGTCAGCTGCATGCTTGTTTTTATAGAGTTTGCAGCTTTACTGCGCATCTTACCAACGCAGCGGATCCGTTCATTTGCTTTTGAAAGGGTGTCCGGTGATTTTTGACAATATAGTGTATATGTCCCTTTTTGATCTATTCGTAATGTTGGGTCTTCATTCCTATGTGAAACACGCGTCGGCTAGGTACAGCGATCACGTAAAAAACACAAGCGGCAAGGATTGCGGTGTGCTCACTGTCAGTTAGTACCTTTAAAAAGTGGTCCGAGGAGGTAAATCTCGAGCGGCCGGCAAGGTGTGGGCCGATCACGGCTTATCGATGCTAGAGGTAGGTAAAGGCTATCCTGTAAGGTACGAGCCAAAATAAGGGATACAGTGACGCAACTCGCCGATAATTTGAGTGCTGGTGACGGGGTCAAGTGTCACAACACCGGGCATCGAACACTGCTAAAAATGGGTCTGCCTAGCTGCTGACCGCTCCGAGTGCCCATGCTAACTGCAGCAGTTCACTGTCGGGGGCGCCTACAAATCAACTGAGAATGTGTGGTTTCTGTGTTTAATTAATCCAATCGATCATCTGTGGTTTGTGTTGGAACCGCAAATGCGATCTGCCGTGGCTCAATCACGTGACTTACAAGTTGTAAGGGATTTGCTGGTAACGTGTTGATGCCAGATGCCACAAGACACTTTAGAAATATTGTAGCGTCTATTTCTTGCCTGGTAAGGGTATTTGTTTGATACATGGAAGACTAACATTGTATTAGGCAGTTGTTCATAATGTTTTTGGCTCTTCGCTTTACGTCTAGTCAGATCAACGTCTAGGCAGTCTTTATGTCTAGTCAGATCAACGTCGCTTTATGTCTAGTCAGATCAAGTTGTTCATAATGTTTTTGCTCTTCGCTTTATGTCTAGTCAGATCAACGGTTCAAGAATTTGAACGCGGTGACTGACTAGACAATAAACGAATGGATGCGAATGTAATTATTTATTCAAAGACAAGGTGCGTCATTTTGGTTGAACACGTGGTATCATGAAAGGAAAAAAGAAAAAGCAATATTTGTAGAACTGGTTCCGAATTCGTGGTAACTCTATATTGCAAGCCTCACTGTTGGTTAAGATCTCTAAGGTTTCCCGAATGGCAGCAAATTTAGGAGTGGAGTACGTAGCTGATTTCTTTACAGCATCCCACATAGCAGCAGGGACTTGACTTGAAGTTATCTTTTGGACGCCCCGATGGCGCAGTGGTCTGAGCAACGAGCATGACCATTCTAGCGAGATGGGTACGGGTTCAAATCCCGTGAGGCATGGATGTTTTGTTCATCTTTCGGAACTGGCTCTCTTCCTTCCCAGGAACCAGTGGTCCTAAATTAGGGACGGAGACCACTTATACCCCATTGATTTGCTCACGGTGGTTGTTAAACCCCTAATAATAATTTAAAAAAGCTTGGCTTCTCTCAATAGGGCCGTAATTTAGGGACGGAGACCACTTATACACCATTGAGTTGCTCACGGTGGTTGTTAAACCCCTAATAATAATAATAAAAAAAGCTTGGCTTCTTTCAATAGGTCCGTGGTTATTTTACCGTGGTTTGTGTCTCTTTTATGTTCGTTGATTCTATTTGGAAGTTTAGAACAGAAAGCCATCTGGTCGAGATGGAAAAGCTTAGAAGCTTTGATTTCTATTTTACGCTAATAAATTAGGATTACTAGTAGTTTTATTATTTAAAGTTACAATAATACGCTACCCAATCCAGCGTCCAATTATAATTATCTCTACCAGCCGTTACAAATCTTGTGCAGCTTTCGCTCGCCTGTTAATCATTTGTGAATTAGTTTACAAACATTAATCAAGAATCAGCTAAGAAGATTCCTAAGAATCGTCTATGAAAACATAAACCCATTGCCTATTACAGATTGCCTCATCTCACTTTGCACTCTGAGATATTATCTCAGTGTTATTATGTAGTTTGCGGTTTGACCCTGTGCGAGGAGTTGCCAACTTCAAATGCGTCCAGAAAAACTCTGTGGTGTTAAGTCAGAAATTATTTAACGAGAAGAAAACCAAATGTACGTAAGGAGACTGAAACTCAAAAGGAAGGTTAAATTAGAGGTATACGGCACAGCTTGGTCGCTGTTCCAATTAGTTACATATATCTTCAACAAATGTTTTGGATAAGGACATAGGACAATCTTCTCAATAACTAAAACATGTCTGACAAAATACCTCAAACAAGTTTTAATATACAGTATACATTATTGAAGAACTGTGTAATCAACGAACACGAAGAGCTTGAGACAACCTGTATAGCGATTACTAGGCTCCTAGAAACAAAACGAATGAGCTAAAGCTTTAAAAAAAACTTTGGCGTTTAGTAAATTGATCAGCCCGGCTACGGAGGAGGTTGTGATGGTATTATTCATTGACTGTTTGTTGAAAAGTGAGTGAAAATCCAGGGAATAATTCATGAGTGAGACATTTCTTTTAAAAGTTCTTTAAAAAGCAATCATCTTGTCTTACGCATGATATCTGAAATAACTCCAACACATTCATTTCATATTGTTGGCCTGTAATATCACTCCATCAAATTTTGATGCATTACTAAAATATCAAAGTCGGAAGTCGGGAAGGAGGGGTTTGTTTTGTTGTTAGAGTTCAATAGCGCAACACCCCATTTCAAAGCAAGGTATCATGTCTGTTCAACATGACGGAAAGGAGTTCGTTGACCGAGTTTATAGTTTATCGTATACTTTTCATATTGATTTTTTCCTTTCCTTTTATCAGGACATTTGAAAAAAGAATGGCACGTTCTTTTTTCTCTGTAGACATGAGATATCGGTATCTATGAGTCGTATATAGGAACGTCCTTCTGCTTCTAATAGCGCTAGCTATGAGGATGATGATCCATGCAGTTTTTGAATTTATGTGATGTCCAATTTCACCACCAGGGGGCGTAAGAGTGTTCATACGTTTTACACTATATTCAAATCCCTGAAACTCCCGTTAGAAAAAATATTCCCCGCGTTCGATAGCTAAAGCCAGTGCTGTCCAGCTCCTATAGAGCCGCCGGCCAAAGATTTTAAAAAAATTACATGGCGGATCACATGTACTTTAAATATATATAAAACGATGTAAATATAAAGATGTCTTCGAAAACTTATTAATGATGTACAATGCTTTCACGGTTCTTGTAAAAGCATCAGTTGTTTTGACTATAAATTCATCTTGAACTAAACTTCTATACTCTTGAGCATAAATTCTGCAGCTGTGAGTGGAAAGTTACAAAAATGAATATTTTGTCAGAAAAATGAAGGTGGGTTATACAATCCCATTCCTTATAGAAAATAGTACAATTATACTAGAAATCCGAATTATTGGCGTAGGAATATACACTATATTGACAAAAGTACCGGACACACCCTTAAAAAGCAAATAAACTGATCTGCTGCGTTGTCAAGACGCGCGGTACAGCTGCAAACGGTATAAAAACAAGCCTGCAGCTGACTGCGATCATATCGCACTGTGAGTTTGAGTGAAAATGTCGCGGTGGGAGGGAACTGACTTTGAGAAACGAAAGATTGTTGGGTGTTATATAAATGGGTTTTCCATAAGAGAAACCGAGAGGCGTTTAAACATACCCAAGTCAACTGTTTTGGATGTACTAAATAAGTGGAAGATACATGGCGTGTCTGCAGCAGCAAAACGTACCGGCAGACCAAAGTAAATCAGTGATATGGAACGTCGAAGCCTCAGGAGAGTCGTCGCAGCTAATCGACGGAGTACTGCACAGGACCTCAGTGTACACGGGAGTAATAACGCTGGAATCTCATTATGTACACTTACCATTCACAGAGAACTACATTCCATGGCTTACCGTGGTCGTGCGGCTGCTCATAAGCCTTTCATCTACACTCGGAATGCTACTTGTCGTTTAGCATGGTGTAAAGAACATTTATCGTGGACCGTAGATCAATGGAAACGGGTCCTATGGGCTGATAAATCCAGATACACTATCCATCAGTCTGATGGCCGTGTGTGGGTATGGTGGCAGAAGCGGAGCGCTATTTACCACAGTGTAGTGTTCCTACGGTCAAGTTTGGAGCTGACAGTGTACTCGTGTGGGGATGTTTTTCGTGGTACGGTCCCGGCCCATTGGTTATTGTGGACAAACCTGTTAACCAGCACGTCTACCTTGATATTCTGGACAATTATGCCCTACCAAACTCTGTGGCAATACTATGGAACCGAGCCTTGTTGGTACCAGCAGGAATAATACACCGCGCCATACAGCAAACTCCGTTACTGCGTGGTTTCGACAATAATTATGTATCGTGTGTCGACTGGCCAACATAGAACCCTGATCTTAGTCCCATACAGCACCTATGGGATGAATAAGAGCGCCGCATAAGAAGTTTCCAACCAAGGCTTGTTACTAAGTAATAGTTAGCGGCAGCATTATGTACTGAATGGAAGCGCATTCCTATCGCTATGTTCCAAAACCTTGTCCAAAGCATGTCTCGAAGAGTCAGTGCATACATTAAGGCCAAAGGTAGATAAACACCGTGGTAATGTAGGTCAATAAATGCTATGTTGTGTTTCTCTTCTAGGTGTCAGGTGACTTTTGTCAATATAGTGTATAAATAAGCGTTTCCAAGCTTTCGTAGCCGCCCTTATCGTCCGACATGGCTGCGGTTTCGAACCCCGGAGAAACATGGATGTTGGCTCTCTCCCTTCCCTGGAACTAGTGGCCCCAAATAACTCTAATCAAAAAAAAAAAAAAAAAAAGCTTTGGCACATTTACTTTGTTAAGGAAGGTGTCTAGACAAAAACAGCCATATGATTGATATGGAAAAGCTTAGAAACTCTTATCTATTAATACTTCTTCTTACGCCAGTAAGTCGTACTACTAGCATAATTTTACTAATTTCTACATAATTGGTGTATACTTCCTCGTTATTAACCCATTCCTTATTCTCTTGTCGTGACTAAAAGACATTCTTTTGCAATATGCCATAGAAGATGTTCAACGAGGTGGTGTTCACCGTTTCTCACTCCTTTTCATTTTTATAAGCGCTTTGTCTTCTGAAAATTCTACCGTTTCTTCTGCATTTGCATAGATGTTATCAAAAATATTAATACACGCATCTTCAGTATCGCGGAATTTCAATCACGCTATAACTGCTGATAGCCTCAGGGAATCAAAAACATTTTCACAATCAATAAAAGCCATAAATAGGGGAGATCATATTCATTCATACTCCCAGGTAATTTTACTCAGTACATGGATATGACCTACAGAGTTGTAGCCTCTCCTGGTTTCAATTTGTTGTTTTGACTGAGTTTTTTTTCAAGCGATGAGAGTATTTTTCAAGCCAATATTTTGTAAACAACTGATAGGAGACTGATGGCTTTGTAGTTTCTGAGTTCCTCGAGCCCCATTTTTGTATTCACAGAGAACGTTCACAAATTTTTTTGAAAGATTTTTCAGCAATATTATTATTATTTAAAATAAAATTATTTCTTTCTTAAATGTTCTGTCTCATAGCCCTTTCTGTGGACTATGAACTTACCTCTAGATTCCCAAGAAAATAAGGCGTTTCTTAAAATTGGTAGTAGTATTTTATTCCACACCTCATCCACTGCTTTCTATAGTCCAATCATTGTACTATGTCTGCGTTTGGAAAGCGCTCTCTTTTTCGCACCCGAAGGCACAATAGTCCATTGGTTGCACGTCACGGGACTTTGAAGGAATACAAGCAAAAAGTATAGAGACGTCTCTTTTTCATTTTTTCAAGAGAGTGGCAGATTTGGATGTATGGCTGATAGTCTTATTCTGATGGAGTTCTACTTTTTGAAGGCTCTGTGGATAAAGAATTGGTATTTACTCTTTAAATATAAGAGTTAAAATAGTATTTTGGTATTGATTCCATTCAATTTTTGTTTTCTAACTTTAATTTCCCATTGTACGAGAAACCAGAAATAATCATGAATTCTGCGATAGAAATGTTGAATATATTTCAAATACGTGGAGATAATGTAAATAGATGATGTCATCTTTCTGTCTACGTTAATTTATAAACAACGCATATCAACTGAAAGATTTTTCATCCGACACGGCTGAGATCGAACCCCAGATCTCTAGATAACTAGCCGAGTGCATTCGCTTTAAGCTAACGCACTAGCAAGAGCGAAACAAAAAGCAAACGATCTCGGCAAGTTATCGAGAGAACTGGGGTTCGATCCCAGCGGTGTCGGATGAACAATATTTCAGTTGCTATGCGTGGTTTATAAAATAACGTGGACAGAGGGATGACTTAAATCATTAATCCCTTACTGAAACTTCCTGTGGATTCTTCAAACTAAGTTCGTAAACCTTTTTCTACTCTTTTCGCAATAGTAAATCGACTCTTTTCTTGTTACAGTCGTTAGGTTTCATAAGTAGTCACAATAAATGTCCATCTATCTTCGGTTAAATGATTTTCATAAATAAGGCTTGTTCTGCGCTCAGCCACGTACTTCGGCAAAAGCGGTGAATATAGTGTTTCTGTTTTCATATTCAAATCTTTCTTTATTAACTTGTTTTTATTGATACAGATATTTGTGCCGGAGTAACGATTGCTCTTTGAGTCGGTGTTTTCCTTTTACGGCCAGAGACCTTATACTTTTGAAATAGTTCTAGAAGCGCGTGTCTTCTTTCGATATTCTTTTAGTGTTCTTTTTTCTGTTTGACTATTTTCCCTATATTATTAATAATATTGCTTATTTAACATTTAGAAATGCTAATTCCATGATTTTCACAGCTTTCTTTAACGCACATTTCTCTTCGTAAAGAGCAGAAACATAATCTTCCATCCACAATCAGTTTACGAGCGCCATTTTCTTAGCAGACCATATGTAACTGCAGCAGATGTTTCTATTGTGTTCACCTAACACGCTGTTGCCGGTTTCAATTCTTTGAACTCCTGCTATTTTCCGTAATTTCTTATCAAAAACATTCTAAAAATGTATGAACATCCTCTATAGTAGGGTCACTATAGTATTTAATGTTCCAGTCATCAGGAATCTTCCTTGCGCTGAGGCATCTATACTCGGGGCAAAGCTATCCTGGCAATGGGGCCAAAGCTACGGTGACCTTTTCACTCCCAGTATTACTCCGCACTAATGGTGTGTAATTAACCTTCACTCGGAAAACTTCTCCCACAAGCTCTCAGGGCTAGCTGTCTGTCACCGTGATCCCTTACCAAACCCCTCTATTTTAACCCCCTCCCCACCGCCGCGCGCTTTGCAGACCGGTAGACAAGCAGTTTATTTCTCCCTCTCTTATCTTTTTTTTTTTTTTTTTTTTTTTGGAGATGTTACAGAACGTGTAACGTTTCTTTCTTTCTTACTTTTAAAATGAAATTATCTTTGCTAAACACGGGAAGCAGTCTTAAGTGGACTAATTTTGTTTTCACATATTTTTCCATTTTTTTTATATATTTCATATATTTATACTTATTGCTTGAAGATTACCAACTGCGGGATTTAATTAAAAGTAATTTTAACATGTCATCAGTTATGCGTAAAATTTCGTTCTTTCAAAAATTTTGCCTTGATTAGATTTTTTTTATAACAGACATCCGTTAAATGTGTATGCATTTTTAACTACCCCGTGTTGCCATAAGTACTGGACAAGAAGAGCCCGTCTCTGTGGTAAATGATATTTTAGGGTTCACTGTAAACTGCCACACATCTTTCAGCAACTTGGAAAATTGCCACACATTGGAAAATTGCCACATGTTTTTCATTGATGGGCCGGGCACAAATTGCTGTTCCTCCGAGGAACACTTTGAATGTGTGGCAGTTTTCCAAGTTTCAGAATTATGTGTGGCTGGGGAAGGAACTCTTTCATTTGTCTGAATTTTCATGCCGGTTCATGCGCGTTTAAGGCAACTGCGCACAAAAGTTCAAAAGGAAAAGATGGCCGTTTCTTGGCCTATATTGAGAACTGAATTGGGAACTCCAAACTAATTTCGAGAAAACGTTCTATGTAAGCCAAGCGAGAATTGTATTTTAATTTGAAGAAATAAATTGCCAATGGATCTGAGGTTACTTCAGTACTAAATTCAACCTTCATTCTCGCAATGGTGCGACTTGAAACGCCAGTGAGTTCTGCCGTAAGAACTGTTAATTCATTTGATTTATTCGGCGAATGTTTTTCCATCAATTTAGTGAAAACATTCATAACGATCACCTTAGCAGAGCTTCGTAGTGATTTCCCACGTTTATGCGGCTGAAATACACTCGAGTGACCGGCAGATGCCATTCGAAAAAACCGAAAAGACAGAAGAGTGTTTTGAAACAACAATCAAGGAGAAACGCGAAATGCTCTCGGAAACACTTTTTTCACCCTCATCCTTCCACTAATGTCCCCCCACCCCCCACAGCAATAAATATCCCCTGGGTTGACAGCTTAACTCTGACCCAAACAAGAATGCTGTGACAGAGAACCATCAGTGACGTCACCAAAGCACGAATATCTGTATTTTTTAGAAATGCCGCTGAAACTGAGATCTGAATTTTTTAAATGCACACACACACAACGTATTGAACATCTGTGTCATTTCTAAGTGCCAGTTGAAGCTGGAGTACGAGCTTTTAGACCGGAACTATTTTATGCAGTGGAAGTATACACTCTGTAGCCTTCCTTCCAATGACAGGTTAAGTTTGCCCCGAGTATAGTGTAAATCGGGGCTAGTGAATAATTTCCATTTGTTTACAGGCTTCTTTTACAACGTTCATGGTAATTCCATCTTTCTCTGAAGATCCGTTTCGTAAGCTAAATTGATGAGCAATTTTTGCGGCGATAACTGGAGGCACGTTAGTGTGTGTTATTTTTTATGTTTGTAATATATTTATCATCTCTTTATACACGGTCGAGTCACATTATTGTGACCACCAGCTCATCAGATTTGCAGATTATGATCCAGGAACTTGCTGACAAGAGTAAAGAATTGGAATTAAAAATGAACTTTCAGAAGACAAAAGTGATGTACAATGCTTTTAAAAGAAATGAAGATTTATCGATTAATTGGAAAAAGCTGGAGATAACTAACACCTACATTTATCTTGGACAGCAGATATCAAGTGAGGGTCACATTCATGAAGAAATTAATCGGCGTATAAAACTTGCCTGGAGAGCTTTTGGAAGAAACAGTATAATTTTCAAGAGCAATATGCCATTTTGTCTTAAAAGAAAAGTGTTTGATCAGTGCATCCTTCCAGTGCTTACATATGGTGCAGAGACGTGGACCTTAACTAAAAGAGACATACAAAGACTGCAGACAACTCAAAGTAGCATGGAGAGATGCATGCTTGGTGTAACCAGAAGAGATAAGAAGAGAAACTCGTGGATCAGAAAAATGACAAGAGTGGAAGACATCATGATCAGAGTAAAATCCCTGAAATGGCAATGGGCTAGACATATTGCTAGAAGGAGAGACCATCGATGGACAGCAGGAATTTTAGACTGGATGCCAAGGGACAGGAAAAGATCCAGAAGAAGACCACATGTGAGATGGGTGGATGACATTCGAAAGTATGCGGGAGTAACATGGAGGAAACTGACACAAGTCAGACCGTTGTGGAAGAAAGTTGGGGAGACCTTCGTCCAGCAGTGGATTGATAATGGTTGACAATGATGATGATGATGATATATACACTCACGAACAATGAAATTTGTGCACCAAGAAGGAAGCATCGGATTGAACTGAAATTTTATGGAGGTAATGATACAGATGAATGATACACATGATTGCAAAAACAGAGCTGCAAGACAATTACAGAGGGATCGGTTTTACACAGTCCGGTCATCTTCAATAGCGCGTCGCACCGTCTCGTACGGCGGTACATACTGCAATACGGTCCGGCATGGAGGCGAACATACCACTGATGTTGTCCTGCGGCAGACTGGCCCACACGTGTTGGAAGGTGTGCTCCAAATACCGGATAGTGCGGCACGGCGGCAGGTGGCGTTTCAACCGGTCCCACACATGCTCGATAGGGAACATGACCGGGGAGCGGGCAAGCCATGGAAGTGTCTGAACATGACGTAGGCAGTACTGGGCAATCCGAGCCGTATGCGGGTGGGCATTATCCTGCTGGTATAGCGCACTTGGAATCCCAGCCAGGAATGAGAGCACATTGGGCCGTACGATCTTATCCACATATCGCTGGTCAGTCAATGATCCACGTATCACTACTAGAGCTCCCCAGACCATAATGCTTGCAGTGGGGGAGGTGTGGCGCTCGATAGCGAAGTTGGGATTGTGCCGTTGACCCGAGGACCTCCATACCCGGACACGATTATCATCTGTCACAAAAAACAAAGCGGCACTCATCGCTAAACACCACACGTCTCCCGTTTGTGGCGTTCCACGTCGCTCTAGCCTCGCACCACTGCAAACTTAGCCGGCGATGTTCCGGTGTTAATGGCAGCACACGTAAGGGGCGCTGGGAACGCAAATTCGCTTTCGCGAGGCGTCGGGAAATGGCTCGTGGGCACACAGGAGCCGCTACACCTGCCTGTATAGTGGACCGGGTGCACGTGGGATCAGTTCATGCCTGGCGCAGGATCCGTCGATCCCCTCTACCGGTGATCCTCCTGGCCCGTCCGGAGCAGTGCCGTCACGTGTCCACTGCTCCCAACACATTCGCGCGGTATGGTCAGAAGGATTCACGTGGCGGGCTATACGGAGCGCCGACTACCCTGCGGTTTTCAGCCCGATGGTCAGGCCTCTCTCAAAATCCGTAAGTTTCGTAAATCGACGTCTCTGGGGTCTACCTGGCATTCTTGTCACTCTGTATTCCTGCTTGCATCGGCCGGTGCTTTTTGTTTTCATGGGGCATCGACTACACGCCGGTTTATAAGGTTGCCGGTTCGTGCTTGCAGCACCCACTACAGGGTGTGCGGTCCTGCGCAATCGCACCAAACGTGGAGCATTTGCATACCAGCACGCACTCTAGCTATTCGCAAAGTTTCGCGGTTGTAGCATGTTTTCCTCTAGGTGCGTAAATTTCATTGTCCGTGAGTGTAGGCCTATGTACACATCACAGATCAAGAGACGCTATCTGCATGGAATAATACAGCGTACAGATCCGTACAGCCTACATCCACACTTTTTGCTGCTTGCTTCAGCAATTTATATCTCTTGTTCTTCTCTGTCAACACGCACAAGTCATTAGTTCTGTCCTCAAGTCTGTTGCCAACATGCACTCAGCGAGTGAGAAAATATAACTTTGAGGTTGAAAACGCTAAAAGAGAATGAACTCAAATTTTCATAGAGGAAGAAACTAAAAATGAAAGTGAAATTAGACGATGTCATATCACTTATGACTTTTAGAAAAACCCGAACTCACTTTAATCATATGGGTTAAAAACGTCATTTTCCGTACCTGTCAGGCAGTATTCAGTTTTGTGTCCTTCACAGCATCCAAAAACAAAAATTTTGAAAATAAAAAAACACCATCTCTGACGTTTTGTTCGCGGTAGAATTCGCCAGTATAATATTAGAACCGTACCATGAACAAAACGTCGTAATTCCTTTCAAATAATGGTATGTGATTAAGTATAGACGACAAAGTCATACAAATCCGTGAATCGGTGTATAACAAAATTTACTTTATTGGGCGAAGCTTTCGCCTTCCAACGGGACAAGCAACTTTCGACCGATTGCAGCCAAGAACGGGTCTCCAACTTAAATATTTTAGAAAAATCTTTAACCAAATTTATGTCAACTTTCATTCCAGTATCAGCGCATGCTGTAATAAAGTCAACCCAAGGTTTTGTTAACAAAATCAAAACATTTCAGATTAACGACACGGTCATTACAGGGAGTTTTGATATTGTTTCGCTTTTCCTGTCTATAACTTTAGAAGAAGCAGCTAGCAATCTGGAAGCAGCAATTGGTAGCTCGTTAGCATACCCGGACAACGAAGTGGAGAAAATTAGAATAGTTTTAAATTTGGTAACCCATCATAAATATTACACATTCCAAAAGAAGATTTATTAACAAATGAAATGGCCGCCCCGGTGGCGCAGTGGTCTAAGGCGTTGGCCTCTGACCATTCGTCGGAAGGGGTCCGGGTTCGAATCCCGGTGAGGCATGGATGTTGTGTTTGTCTTACGGCACTGGCTCTCTCCTTCCCTGGAACCAGTGACTGTAAATTAGGGACGGGCGACTGCTTATAGCCCATTGAGTTGCTCACGGTGGTCGTTAAATCTCAAAAAAAAAATATATATATATATATATATATGAAATGAGCACCTAATGGGGTCACGTCTATCAAGTATCTTAGTGGAAGCTATATTACGCTCGTTAGAAACAGCGATTATCAATGGTATACGATGAATAAACTCAAGGTTTGACTCAGATACTTTGACGACATTTTCTTTGTATGAACACATGGAAGACATGAACTTAATTTCTTCAATGCAATCAGCAGAGCACACGGCAACAGTACCTTCACTATAGGAAGTTGAAAAAAATGGAAAGTTGTCTTTCAATGGTGTTTTATTGTCCAGAAATCTTAACCGTTCTCTGGAAATTTAAATGTACTGTAAACCTACAGCTATATCTAACATCATTCCGCCCAGCTCCTCGTGCTCAAGGTATTACAAAACTGCTGTGTTCAGATCATGGATGCGGATGGCTCTTGAAGATGCGACCATAGTGGTCGCGAAAGTGCTCGCCAAAGCTTTTAAACAACCATATTTTTTAATTGTAAATAAAGACGTTTTTTAAACTATACGTTTTTAGACTATAATTTGGAAGTGTGGTGTGTGTGCTTTGTAACAAGTTTAATTTGATCGTGCTTTGACAGCCCTTACAGCCTCATCGATTTGTTGAGCGAAAATGCCTCTGATCTTTAGTATGCTCATCAGGATCACTAACATAATGAAAGGAGTTTCAGCAGGCTTTCATGAATGGGAACTTCGCAACATATTCCAAAAAGGGAAAAGAAGCCTATTAACCCTCTAAAGACCACAACGCCCGTGCATACAACTGACCATTGCCGTCCGAAACGCCTGTCAAAGTAAGTCAGATTTCTTACCCTTACCTGTTTTTTACATCTGCATACGACCTATGAGAGATCAGCAGGAGTCACCTTCAGTTACCGTTGTTGTTGCTACTAAACAAAGAAGTGAAACAACAGACAGTTTCGGGTTTTATGGTACTTAGCGTGATACTAGATTTTAAAGTCATGGTTGTTAACGAACCACACCAAGAAAATGCGTGTGAAATTTGCAGGCGGCATTTCCTATATTCCACAATTCTTATTATGTGAGAGGAATTCACTGAGGAAGCATGGTGTTCAGGTAGCGTGGAAGACACCAAAAACTATGTGTAAGATTTTAACAACAAATAACAAGAAAACAGTCGTGGACTATGCTGCAGAGATGCATGCGATTCCATTAAAATTCCCAGATTCCTGTATAAAGCCCTTCATCGGATTGATGAAAACATCTTAATGTGTGCAACATAAAGTTGTTTTCATCAATCCGATGAAGGGCTTATGTGTAGAGCATATGAGATACATAAAAGAAGAGCAACGACTGCTTTAGCGAAGGAGGTAATTTATAACGCAGCAATTCCAATATGGAGTGAAAAAGTAAAAGTGACCCCATTCACAACTTATAAAGGAACTATGATCAGGAAGTCCATTGAGATAGTCCCAAGAAGCGACGTTTGCAATGATGGGGTATCCATTGAGCTGCTATCCCCATGGACCACCATTTTCAGAGGCTAGTATGAAATATGACTTGATATTATATGTTGCTTTGCGTGAGTATTGGACCATTGTTCTACACCAATTCACGGATTTGTATGATTGTGGCATCTACTTAATTATTTAGCGGTATACTGAATATCTTTTGGATTGTTCCTTAAGATCCTTCTTATGGTGGCGTGATGTTTTCCAATGCAGTTTTTGCCGCCCCGGTGGCGCAGTGGTCTAAGCGATGACCTCTGATCATTCGTCCGAAAGGGGTCCGGGTTCGAATCCCGGTGAGGCATGCATGTTGTGTTTGTCTTACGGCACTGGCTCTCTCCCTTCCTTGGAACCCGTGACCCTAAATTAGGGACGGGCGACTGCTTATAGCCCATTGAGTTGCTCACGGTGGCCGTTAAACCTCCAATAAAAAAAAAGTGGTTTGGAATGTTTATTTGAAAATTTCTTTAATGAGACTGTGTGCGAGGCTATTTTGACGGACCATTTTCTCATAGTGAAACGGAAAGCATTTTTGCGTCATGAGCAGGCAGCTGATATCAAAAGTATATCATTTCATTTTGAGAACAGAAACATATTTAACCGAGCTAAATCAACGGTGCTAACGTACCCATAATTTCGGTTCATTTATTTACGGTTGTGTAATTATTTTTTACTGGGAAAATCAGACAAAATACCTTTGCAGACATTAAAACATCCATTCGGGATATTTTGACATGAATTATTCAATTAAGAGGCAGGAAAATGTTGGGTGGAAATTACCATGAGCTAATTTTCAGAACTGCCTGTTAACCACTGACATGTGAGTGAAATTAACCCACCCAGTGCATACACGAAAGATTAAACATATAAACCTCTATGCATACTCTCTTCCTGAGCAATATTCATCTTTTGCTGCTAACGTGTGCTTGAAAATTAGTCAATAAATGAACCAGACGCCTGATAATTGATTGAATTCACTTGATGTAATTAGCGACAGTGTTTGGCCATCGTTGTTTAACAGGAAACCGCGAGTGTTTTCTTTCTGCGTTCGCACTTTCGAAGGTTATGCTGTTACTCAAATTTTTACAATGTATAAACGTTAATAACACAGCGGGGAATTTTTCATCATTAAAATAGTTGTATTTTTTTTAACATTTAAATTTCCTTAATATAAAGATGAGTATATAATTTTGACAAGTGGTGCATATTACAAGCAAAAAATAAATCTACTTATTTCTACTGAATTTTTTTATTTTTTTCTCTGGTCTAATGATTTCAGGCAAAAATATCTGGCAATACTGGATTCTGTTACATATTTAGCTAATTTGAAATTAAAGATTATGCTTCACTGAAAACTGTCTTGAAACAGGGCACTAAAACTAATAATGCATGTGTGATGTATACCTTTATTTTACCTTTCTTTCGAGCTCCTGTTTTCTTATAAACAGGAATTTAGTTAATTAATTCTTATGTGAATTTAGTTACTTTTTAGTTAAAGATTATCTAACTGAACGGCACGTTGCTTCTCCGAAGAACTCTTACGATTTGCCAACACTGACAGTGGATCACAGCACGATAAAACGAAAACATTGAATGTATCAAATTGATTAGAGATAATGTGCGCACTGATTGAAGAGCAAAGAGAAAAAACTTCGATAAAAAGCTTGTTGATTTATATTTTACCCACTATCGCTATCATTTGATCATTTTCTATGAAAAGAAAAGATGATAGCGATAGGCGCAGTTGCTATAATAGATAGAATCATAAAAACCCTTTAAGTGGAGTTGCCGTAATTGTGTCGATTTCTATCTACAGTGGATTCGCTGTAATTATGTGGAGTTGCTTTGGATCGATGTCTGTATAAAGACCCGAGAGTCACCAGTATAGTGGACTTGCTATATTTATACAATTTATAGCAACTCCTATAGTGGAGTTGCTAAACTTGGGTCGATTTCTCTGCAAATACCCGAGAGTCACCACGTACAGTGGAGTTGCCATAATCGATCAAATTATACCTACTCCTTGGCGGACCTGGTGTCGCAGTGGTCTAAGTGCTGGCCTCTGATTATTCGTCCAAGACGGGTCCGGGTCTTACGGCGCTGAATCTCCCCTTTTCCTGGATACTGTAGCCCTAAATTAGGGACGTGCGACTGCTTATATAGCCCATCGTGTGCCTCACGGTGGTCGTTAAAACTCCTATAAAAAAAAAACCAAGATTCACCACGTATAGTGGAGTTGTAATAGATCCCATTACAGCAACTCCTATAGTGGAGTTGCTATAATTGGATCGATTTCTGTGTAAAGACACGAGAGTCACCACGTATAGTGGAGTTGTTATAATAGGTCCAATTGTAGCTACTCCTATAGGAGTTGCTATGATAGATCCAATTATAAGTTAGCTACTCCCGTAGTAGAGTTGTATAACGAAGTAAATTTCTCCGTCATTTTTGTCCACGCCGGGGCTCGAACCCGGATCCCCTCATTCCGGAGTAAGTCACTCTACCAATTGAGTTACGCAGACGTTCGTACTGACTGCTATCTGCCTTTATGTCGTGTGCGTCCTGCCGGCAGGTACGTCACAGTTGCTATTATAATTGGTTCGCTTTCTGTGCAAATACTCGAGTCACCGCTTTAGGGAGTTGTTAAATAGATCCCATTGTAGAAACTCCTACAGTGGAGTTGCTATAATTAGATCGATTTCTGTGCAAATACCAGGTCACCATCTATAGTGTGGTGTTGCTATAATAGATCCAGTCAACTTATAGTGGAGTTTCTACAAAACTGGAGTTGATATTTATAATGGAGTTGCTTTACTTTTAGTGGAGTAGCTGTTTATAGTGGAGTTACTAGGCATAATTGATCCAATTATAGCAACTCTATAGTAAGGTTGACCCGAGAGTCACGACGTATCATTTGAATCATTATAGCAACTCTATAGTGAGCTTGCGATAATTGGATCGATTTTGGTGTAAAGAACCGAAAATTACCACGTATAGTGAAGTTGCTATAATCGGATCGATATTTGTGCAAAGAGCCGAGGGTCACCACGTATAGTGGACTTGCTATAATAGATCCAATTATAGCAACTCCTGTAGTGGGATTGCTATGGTTGGATCGATTTTGGTGTAAAAATCTGACAGTCGTCACGTATAGTAAACATGCATCTATCTATTTCTGTATAAAGATCCGAGAATCACGACGTATCAGTTGAATCAATCTTTCATTGAAGGGAGGAATAAAACTTTTGGATCAACTTATGTATATTCGCTCATGCTGATTCTTATCTCTGGTCGTTTTCCCTATTGTTCACAAAGTGAAATTTTTGTTCAACGAAATTCTATACGAATATTAACTAGCATAGGCACATAAGTATCACGTTAAATTACTACACCTATTTAAAGTTAAAACTCCATATATGTTGAATGCATTAATATTGTTATCATTTGCGGATAGTAAAATTGATTAAGGAACACCAACGTCTGGTGTACACTGGTTCACATGGCAAGTGAAATATTTTCCAAAATTCTATCACTGGTCTATTGTTATGTGTTTTCAGTTATCCTATATGAAGTAAATTCGTGAACCCTAACGTAAAAGACCACCAGAAAGAGAAACTGAAAGATTTTGATATTTGGTTAGATAAAAGAATATTGAAAATATCTTGGGTGGATAAGATCACGCAAGTAGAAGTTTCGACAAGAATGAATAGAGTATGTGAAATTGCAAAAATTATAAAGAAGAGAATGGACAGATTTTTTGTGGCATGCCATGAGAGGTGCCAGGTATCTTCGGCAACTAATTATCATTGAAGAAGTAATTGAAAGAAGAAGGTAAAGGAGAATTCTGTGGCTACTGAGTCTAACAGAATAGTGTAGGATGAATTCCGGGGAGCTCTTTCATGTTGCATCGTCAAGAGTCTCATGGCCACGGTGACTGTCAACCTCCGATAGAAGCAGACTCCGCAAGAAGAAAGTGAAGAATAAAGTCAGTGGTTTTCTAAGTATGAAACCTCCATATGCCAACGAACTCTTCACGGAGACAGAAAAAGATACATTTTTTTCTGGAAAACTGTGTATAACTCTTTAAGAGGCCGATGCAGCTGAACCGAATGGTTCTCAAAACTTTTTATGCTTTCCAAACAGAAATATTTATATAGCGATCGAATAATACGAAAGCTACGGCAAAACATTCCTTCTCCCTCTCATCTCAGCACTACCGACTGTAAACTTGTCAGTCGTGATAAACGTTCCCATCAAGTCCTTTATTCTCTCCTGCGTTACCCAAGCCATAATGCGGAAGGTCTAGTCCAACTTACACGATACCAGGCCACTGGGTAGAAACAAGTGACTCAAACCTCTGTCTCCTTTCTTAGTTTCGTCCCCATTGTTATTGCCCCTGTCTCATTTCTTATGTTCGTAGCCATTGTTATAGCCCCTTTCAAAAGTCTGTCTCCTTTCTTAGGTTCATAGCTATTGTTAAAGCTCATTCAGCGAGGTAATAAGTTGGATAAAAATTAGTGTCAATCATTACCTAAATGACCAATCTGAACGAAAAAGCTATAGATAAAACAATGCTTTCCGATGTTCGGGTTCACTCCTTCTAGCAGCTCTCCGCTCACTGCTTAGGCAGGAACTACGGTATATTCGTTCAAGCTGATTTCAATGTTTTTTCACTTTGATAAGCAATCAGAAATGCATTTTCTTCAGTTTGTCTGGTCTTCTCCACAAGGATTATTTCTCCACAATCTGACCTTGTGTCAAAATATTACTTTGTTTTCTCAGCTCGTGAACGTTCCTTCACAATTAAGATTTAAGATAAAAATGAATGTTTAAAAACTACTAAATCGTATCGCTGCTATAATCCATATAACTATAAAGCGATCGAGTTTAATTATTTCAATGATACTGTTTTTTTTTTTTGTTCGTTGTTCTCCAGGAACACAAGGGAACTTTTATGAGGGAGAGCTTGTTTGTAGGAGCACTTTAAATCCTTTTCTTAAAGAAAGGTTTAAAGAAGTAACAGGATTTGGGCGCGTAAAGAAATGGGGACGACTTCGGCAAAACAACGTCTTTATGTGAAGAGAAGATACTGTTTCAGAATCTTGTGTCATGTTCTTCAACAGCCCAAGGGAGCAAGATGCATCCTTACTAGAATACGGAGAGATACACGGCAACATGTGAAAGTAAAAGAAAGGACACGGATTTTGTTTCTCCGACTTGTCTGCATCGTGTTGGTCGGCAGGGATTTGGATATAAGGATAAATGGAACAAATATAACACCCTCAGTTTTCTCGATTGGAAGAAAAAAGACAAATCCTCAATCCTTTCATTTTATCTTTCTTGGTGCCATGAGTGCGTGCCGTTGTTCCAGCATACGCATTGCAGGAAGATCAATATTTACCGGGGCACGGGTATTTAATTATTTCAAGTAAGCTTCTTCAACCATTTCTCTTCACTGTGTGGATTATTCGCATCCTTTTAGCGTGAGTTATTACAGAAGAGTGTTTAATCTTAATTCTCTCACATTTTTGAGTTTTTTTCCTTGAAGAAACCATATAAACAATACCATCCTCATGCCTCTTCTTAAAAAAAGTAAAACGCGAAATTGCAGAAAACGACTGAAGAAAATATTGCGCTTTAATCTTCTGTTGAGAATGAAATTGCTTAAGAGTATTTGCCTTCCAAAGGATCAAAATCTTCATCCCGTTTAATATCTTGTAAACAGGCGTTAAGGTTTCAATAGTATATCTGTCGAGAGATGTGTGGAATTCATATGCGTGCCGATCCGCTCAAGAAATGAAGAGTGCTTCTGCTGCAAAATAAACAAACCACTAAGAATGACTCCTCTTTAGCCAATCAAAATATTTCATTTGAGATTAAATGAAGTGTAGATGATGGCATCACAAGGCAAGGGTATCTAGAAATACCTTTTCACAAGGAGTCAGGCAAAAAATGGAAGTTTTTGAAATCAAAAAATTTTAAATGGAAAACGGGAAAAAAATTCTAATGTAAGTTGGTGGGCATATGTTAGAGGAAAAATTCATGACAGAGACTAGAATTTCCTGTATAAATATACTTATATCTGATTGAGCGACAAAAACAAGATTTTTTTTTAACAGTTTCCAAATTTATCAGTGGCGTCTTTGTCTTTAACATGAATATCCTCAAACAGAATTTTAATCTACAAAGACTAAAAGAACTGCGCAAGCAGTAAATTTCCATAATGCAAATACATTTCTCGTAATACAAATTTTGGTTTAACGCATACATGGTAGAAAGCCCAATTTGATTCTATTATGAGTAATTTAACAAATAATGTAATAAAATGGTACAAGTTTCGAAGAAGCCAAGGACAGTTTGGTCTCCTTTCTTAAGACGTCTCTATCGCAACAACACAAAAAATAGCAAAGATGATTTTATTTAATACTAGCAACCCGGACCGGCTTCGCACAGTAGCAATGTAGAATTTACGGCGAAATGTTTTTTTCACCGAGGTGTTATAAGATTTCCATGTGGACAACATTTATCGTTTTTCTTCCAGACGTGAGCACGAAAAGGTTTCGTTTTGCCATTATTTGTCTGTCATTTGCCAATCGAGATTCTGTTTCTTGGAAAGTTTCATTATGATGGGATAAACAGATTCTTTTAGCGTTCGATGCACTACGACTATGTTCGATTTTCGTCTCAGCATAATGTTAATACAATATTTAAATTTTAATTAAAGAGCTACTGAAAGAGATACATACGTGTGGACGAAAACAACTACGTATTTAGTCTCTGCGAGCACCGATAAAGCAATTCTTTCAGCGTCCGATGTAACTACGCATTTAGTCTGTGGCCTTACATGCTGTCAGACTGGCCGCTTTGCGTCTTTTTCCCAATCAGCAATGGAATCCACGAAAGAATGTAAACGGCGGTTTTTTTCTTTTGACTTGTCACTAAAATAGTTACTTCTCGGCTCCCTTTCGTCATACACTGCTGGACAATTGCTAAGGACGGATCATAAACGGCTATATAGCGCATAAAAAAGTAAGTGTGGTTGGATGCCAAGTGAAATAAAACAATGTCAGAATGCCAGGACATTACAAGAAAGACATATTATTGTGCTCTGAAATCCAGAAGGCTTTGGAACATGTTCAAGGGACAAACAGGCCATTTTTTGCAGAATACATAAACGTGAAAAAAATGCAATTACCGTCCGCAGGCGTTCCGGCGTAAGATGTCAATACGGGATATGGCCACCATGGAGGGCGATGCAAGATTCCACACGTCGTGTCAGGCTTTGCACAACATTATCAAGCAGCTGTTGGAGTAATTTATCCCATTCCTCTGTCAGTGCACGGATGAGGGTGTCCTTGTTTATTGGAGGCCATTGGCGACCAGCAAGACTCTTCCCCAAAGCATCCCACACATTTTCAATGGGATTCAGATCTGGAGAACGTGCTGACCATACGAGGCGTTGAATATCCTCGCTCTCAAGACACTCCTGGACAGCGACTGTTCGATGACATGTTGCGTTGTCGTCCATGAAAATTAATCTATCACCGACAGCACCACGGAACATGAGAACATGAGGTAGCAGAACATCATTAATGTATCGTTGGCCAGTCATAGTCCCAGTTAGAAGCACATAGAGGGACGTACGGCCATTGATCATGATGCCAGCCCATACCATGACACTACATGTCGGATATCGGTCCCTATCCTGTATGTTTGCTGGACAATATGCAGTACCACTATTACGCCACATCAGTTGTCGTCGACAATCAGACGATAGACTGTATCTACTCTCATCTGAGAAGAGGACAGCAGACCAGTCGTTATTAGTCCAATTGCGATGTTGATAGCACCATTGCAAACGGGCGGTACGGTGACGTCTGGACAATGTGATGCACACAACAGGACGGCGGGCGTATAGTCCTCCTTCATGCAAACATCTGGCGACAGTTTTTCGGGAGATCCGCTTGCCAGTAGCAGCCATAAACTGATTTGCTACCTCACTAGCTGTGCTGCGCTAGTGTCTTTTTGTTCATAGCACTATGTACCGATCTTCTGCAGGTGTCGTACTGCGAACACGACCTCCCCAGAGACGTTTGCTACACTCTCCATTTGTTTGAAATGATTTCCAAAGCATTAAAACAACACTGTGGCTGACGTTGAACTCCCTGGCAACATCTGTTATTTTTCGCCCTTCTTCAATCTTGCCAATAATACGGCCACGCGTAAAATCATCTAGATGATGTCGGGAAGACATACTGAAAATTGCAAGTTCATCAATTGATTCTTTCCCTTTCAAATTTGCGTTTGAACAACAACGGTCAATACGCGTCAAATCCTTTATATCTCTTATCAGCGCTATGACGTCACGAACAAGTTCGTCAATCCAAAATTTGCATACGCACAACACGTCTTACTGTATCCCGCACTTATGCTAATTTCCACATTTTCCTGCCTTCCATTTTATGGTTGCTATCGTTGCTATTGTCATCCGTCCTTAGCAATTGTCCGGCAGTGTAGATAAATATTTCATACACTTAAACCTTCCTCGACAAATGCTCTACGGAATGATGAAAACCGAATCAAAATCCGTCCAGCAACTCTCGAGAATAGCCCGAACAAACAGACAGACGCCTACCGGGCACTTTATTTTATACTATGTATAGATATACTGTATAATAGAAATGCACTATGCTTCCTCCTCTATGAAATATGGAAAAAAATCAAACACTGGGTAATAACATTAAATATTGGGTGTGTGCAAAAGTTTTACCCGTTTTTGATGCAAATTGCGATCGAAGTAGTTGCGTCACATATGACGCTGAGATGATGAATTTTCGGCCAATAAAGCGTGGAGCAGCATATAGAGGCACTAGATTTATCCGAGTAAGTCATTCGTAACGGAAATCACGGACGGTGTAACATCGCATGCGATAAGGAGCTCATTAGACACTGTTTACTGTACGAGTTCGATAAAGGCAGTACTGTAGCCGCGGCTTGCCGGAACATCTACCAATTGATGATAGCACATGTCGCCGTTGGTTTCGGAAATTCCGGGACGGAGACAGAAGCTGTAAAGATCAACCACTTCCTGGACGTCCATCCGTGGTTCCTGACGAGGATGTAGACCAAGTCATAACAACTGACCCACATCCAGCCGTTCAGGAATTAGCGGAAACGTTGTCGGTACACAGAACAACAATCGAAAGACTGATGCATGCGCTTGGGTTCATCACCAAGTACGATAACTGGGTTCCACACCAGCTTTGTGCAAAGCAACGAGAGGAGAGAATCCGTACCTGTGCTTCTTTGCTTTCTCGTCACAGAAATGAACCGTTTTGGGGACGAATTGTAACGGGTGATGAGAAATAGGTACTCTACCGTAATGTAAAGAGTTAACGGACTGTATGCCAATGTGCGGAGCCTGCTCCATCCCAAAAAGGATTTGTTGAGTGTTTGGTGGGATGTCCAGGGAATAATCCACTGGGAGGTGTCGGTACCTAACCGAACGATAAATGCTAGCCTCTACTGCCAACAGTTGGACAGAGTGCGAGAACAACTGACATCGAAGCAGCCAGCACACGTCAATCGTAAATGCGTGATCCTTTATCATGATAACGCCAGACCTCATACTGCTTTAATCACACGGCAAAAATTGCTTGACTTTGGTTGGGAAGTGTTACCTCACCTGGAGTATTCCACTGACCTGGCACCTACGGACTACCACCTTTTTCGATCGTTACAGAACGCTTTCACTCACCAAACCTTCGATGATGTGGACGATGTGAAAACGGCTTTACATGACTTTTTCGACTCTAAAACACAGGAGTTTTTCCTGCGTGGAATTCACCTACTCATTGACAAATGGCAAGAGGTCATAATGTGAAATTCTAGGTACATTTTTTGTTGTGTTCTTCTCCTTCCTTTGTAGCCTACAAAAACGGGTAGAACTTATGCATACACCCAATAATTCGATGCAAGGGTGCAGTTTTTGATTTATAAGAATTACGATTTGGAATATCCAGCAGAATTCAGGAATTATTTTACAAATTTAACGTCCATTGACAAACAATATTGTGAACGCTTTTTTCATGACATTTAGACTGGAATAGCAAATAATTAGGAATGCTCAATAGTAATCATACATTTGCCATCCTCACTTACGGACGTAACTATAATGTTGAAATGGCTCTATAACGTCTCACTAGCTGCTCCGGGGGCGCAGTGGTCTAAATGCTGGCTTGCTACCATTCCTGCGAGATGGTTCCGAGTTCGAATCCCGTGGGGCATGGATCCTGCGTTTGTCTTACAGCACTGGCTATCTCCATTTCCTGGAACTAATAGCCCCAAATCATGGATGGACGACTACTTATAGCCCATTGAGTTGCTCAATGTCCTGGAACTAGTAGCTCCAAATCAGGGATGGACGACTACTTATAGCTCATTGAGTTGCTCCATTTCCTGGAACTAGTAGCCCCAAATCAGGGATGGACGACTACTTATAGCCCATTGAGTTGCTCAATGTCCTGGAACTAGTAGCTCCAAATCAGGGATGGACGACTACTTATAGCCCATTGAGTTGCTCCATTTCCTGGAACTAGTAGCCCCAAATCAGGGATGGACGACTACTTATAGCCCATTGAGTTGCTCTATTTTCTGGAACTAGTTACCTCAAATCAGGGATGGACGACTACTTATAGCCCATTGAGTTGCTTCATTTCCTGGAACAAGTAGCCCCAAATCAGGGATGGACGAATACTTATAGCCCATTGAGTTGCTCCATTTTCTGGAACTAGCAGCCTCAAATCAGAGATGGACGACTACTTACAGCCCATTGATTTGCTCCATTTCCTGAAACTAGTAGCCCCAAATTAGGGATGGACGACTACTTATTGCCCATTGAGTTGCTTACGGTGGTCGTTAAACTTCCAAACAAAGAAAAGAAAAACACCTCAATGTAAAGGATTCCAAAGTATACGAAGCTTAGACAGCCCAATTATGGAATGATTCGTGACTTAAACGACTCGAAAGAGGAAGGATGGAGGACTCTAGTCGGGCAGGAGCACGTATCTCAGAGACGGCAAACCTTCTCGGCAATGCTAGAATTATTGTATCCAGGTGTATCGAGGTGTATCAGGGTGTACATTGTACAATGAATGGTACAAAAGCAAACAGCCAGCGGTCTTCCTGCGGAGGGAAAGGACTAGACGGTGTTCGAGGGAATCGGAGACTGTAGAGGATTGTGCAAGGTAACAGACGAGCTTCATTCCACAAAGTCACAGTGCAGTACAGCAACAATATCGAGAGAAGAATTTCAGCGTACACAGTCAGCCACATATCGGTGCGAATGGAATATAACAACAGATGCTCTTTTTCTGTAGCATTCATCTCTGTACACACAGACTAGTTTGCCTGTAGTTGCTATGGAAGCACCAAACCTGGACCGTTGAGAATTGAGAAATGGTTTCCTGGTCCGATGAATCACGTTTTCAGTTAATACACACGTCAATGCACGAGCCAGAACATGGCGACAACAGCACGAATCGATGAGTCTCAGCTACCTGGCATTAACTGTACGAGCTGGTGGTGGCGGTGTTGTGCTCTAAGGTGTGTTCTCATAATAGGCATGGAGTTTCTTAATACCTCTGGAATAGTATTGGGATGCCACGGGGTGTCTTAGCATTACTGCGGACCACGCACACATGTACATATACATGGTGTTTCCTGATCGAGAGTGTTACTTCCGGCAGCAAAATGCGCCGTGTCACAAAAGTCGGATCCCCACACAGTGGTTCCAGGAGCACGAAAGCGATTTAAAGAGCTAAAATGGCCCACACGATCCCCAGATCTCAAAACAACTGAAGACATGTGAGATGAGACTGATAAAGCTATTCGTAACAGAGATCCTTCTCCAGCGGTATTCGGTAATGGACGTACGCCATCACATCTTCTTGGGTAAACATACATTTAAAAAGATATCAGATCTCGAAGTATGCAAGGGCTTAAACTTGGAATGCCCAGCCCGGTTCAGACTTTCCTGTTTACGGCCCTGCCTGTTCAGAGTTTCCAGTTTATGGCCTGTCTCGGTTCAGATTTTCCAGTTTACCACCCGGCCCGGTTGAGTGTTTCCAGTTTACAGCCCGGACTAGTTCAGAATTTTCCAGTTTACCGCATGGCCCGGTTCAGAATTTTCCAGTTTATGGCCGGCCCGGTTCAAAATTTCCAGTTTACGGCCCGACCCGGTTCAGAGTTTCCAGTTTACAACACGGTCCTGTTCAGAATTTCCTCTTTACTGCCCGGACCAGTTCTGAGTTTCCAGTTTACGGCACGGCCCGGTTTCTAATTCAAAATTTCCAGTCTACGGCCCGGCCCACACGTTTCAGGTTATCATCGTGTTTTCTCCTCCCGTTATTTCAAATAACGCAAGGCATCATCTAGACCAGGAGTCTTTCATCCGTCTCCCACGACATGTTGTCCACAAAGGAAGTTCTAGAATGAAAAAAACAACTTTTTCGAGATGGCAAAATGATGAACGTTCAGGTCACCTTTAGAACATGGTCTTCGAATTCCCAAATCTGATATGAGCTATGTTGCAATAAATTATGTAGCTGAATTTTTTTAAGAATACTAAAAAACGTAAACATATGAGGAACCTACTTCAGACTTCTTTGTAGCAAAGATATATTAACTCCATCGTTTCTATTTCAGAAAACAAAGTTTTAGAATTCAAAGCATCTCTGAAATAATCAGTATTCGTAATCAATACACGTATTTTTACTCCTCTGTTTTATTTCGTCTGCGAGTCCTATTCCATTTTGTTATTTTGTCCGCGATTCAGAAAACGTTGGAGACCCCCCGCGCCCGCGCTGTATAAAAAATAAAGCTGCTCTACTGAACTGAACTGCACTGCAGACGTAAAGGGTACCCAAACCAGAGATACATGCCATTTCTCGTAGGAATTTCTCCTACAGATGAGGTTGTTTCATACATCTGTCATAAAAGTATGCGTATTTCCCTTTCTGTACTTAAGTATAAAAAAATCTTTGATCTCCCAAATATGTAAATAAATACTTCAAAATTCCTCATTTCTATTGTAGCAGTGAACGCGCCAAAAACTCGTTTCGGCTTTGGTTTCGTAAACCTGAAAAGTCCGCTCGTGTAAACATTAAAAAAAAAAAAAAAACTTAGTAAAATCATGCAATGCATTGATTATGATACGCTTTCCTACATACCAGAAATCATTACTCAAGTTATGAGGATAATGGCTGTGGAATAAATCTCGCTCCTGTGCCCTGACCTTTGACCCCATTTCGATGATATTAAACAGAATTGGTTCAGTATACCTCCGGAACAAC
This sequence comes from Macrothele yani, assembly GCA_039090855.1. Taxonomy (NCBI): domain Eukaryota; kingdom Metazoa; phylum Arthropoda; class Arachnida; order Araneae; family Macrothelidae; genus Macrothele; species Macrothele yani. Next base: position 90,158,726 of record CM077026.1, read on the forward strand.
ACGAAAACGTTTAGTCGTAATCGAAGCATCTTTACGTAAGTTATGACGCACAAGGACAATGGAATGAATCCCGCTCCTATGTCCAGACCTTTGACCCCAGTTCACCCATTTTCAGTAGGACTCGTCCTCGGGAGGTCCCATAGCACATACTAAAATTTCATCGAAATCGAACCCTTTTTATTAAAGTTATTACGCATAAGGGCAACGGAATGGATCCCTCTCCAATGTCCTGACCTTTTACCCCATTTCACTCATTTTCAATAGGGTTCGTCCCCAGTTGATCCCCTATCATATACTGACATTTCATCGAAATCGAAACATTTTTACTCGAGTTATGGCGCATAAGGGCATTGGAATGGATCCAGCTCCGATGTCCTGATCTTTGAACCCATTTCACCCATTTTCAATTGGGTTCGTCCCCAGTTGATCCCCTATCATATACTGACATTTTCTCGAAAACGAAGCATTTTTTCTCATGTTATGGCGCAGGGCAATGGAATGGATCCCGCTCAGCTGTCCTGAACAACCTTTGACCCTATTTCACCCATTTTCAAAAAGGTTCGTAACTAGGTGATCACCTATCATAAACTGAAATTTCATCGAAATCGAACCATTTTTACAAGTTATGTCGCATAACGGCAACGGAATGGATCCCGCTCCGATGTCCTGACCTTTGACCCTATTTCACCTATTTTCAATAGGGTTCGTTCCCAGGTGATCCCCTATCATATACTGAAATTTCATCGAAATCGAACCATTTTTACAAGTTATGGCGCATAAGGGCAACGGAATGGATCCCGCTCCGATGTCCTTACCTTTGACCCCGTTTCACCCATTTTCAACAGGGTTCGTTCCCATGCGATCGCCTATCATATACTGAAATTTCACCGAAATCGAACCATATTTAGGCAAGTTATGACGCACAAGGGCAATGGAATGAATCCCGTTCCTATGTCGTAACCTTTGACCCCATTAACCTCATTTTCAATAGGGTTCGTCCTTATGTGGTCCCTTACCACATACTAAACTTTCACTGAAATCGAACGATATTTACGCAAGTAATTACGCATAAGAGCAATGGAATGAACCCCGCTCCTATGTCGTGACCTTTGACCCCATTAACCCCATTTTCAATAGGGTTCGACCCCAGGTGTTTACCTACCACATACTAAAATTTCATAGAAATCGAATTATTTTTACGCGAGTTATCGTGCGGACGGACGGACGGACGGACAAAGCTGGATACGCTTCTTCAACCTACGGTTGGAAAGCGTAAAAAAGAAAAGGAAAGCCACGTATTTCAGTCACTAAAGTCAAGGAAGTGAAAACGGAATTTGATTTCAATCTTAAAGGAAGCAGAACATCCCATTTCGGACTCTCGTCTTACAGTCCGACTTATCAGTCTAAGCTGTAATTAATCAATGCATCCGGTGGCGGATAGGACCTTTCGTTTCACTCATTGAATTTCGCCATATGGTTATTTAACAAGTCAATCTTCGTTTGGTTAGACAAAAAGTTTTTCTTTAATTAATGCAGAAGCAAAATGCTAAACCTTCCAGTACAAGCCCAGCCCGAACCGGAATATTTTCACTTAACTAATGAAAAAAAAAGGTTGATGTTGGGCTTTACCTGCAGGGAGGGAAACGCCCGTGTACACTTTTAATCAGCACCCCTCGGAATCCATCTCGAACCACGGAGGGTGTGTTTGTTTTGCGGAACTAATGAATACAAGTTTGGACGGGCTCCAGAGAACCACTGAACCCAGATTCGGGGCAGGCCACTGCTTATAGCCCTTTGATTTGCTCATGATGGTCGTTAAGCTTCGAAACAAAAAAAAAAGTCACTTTTAATACTTTTTCAATTGCTATAGTCCTGACACAACTACTGTAGAATTAAGTAGCTAGGCTAAGAAAAATGATATAAAGGTTCTTTGAAACCTGCTTCGCGAATAGGGGCCGCGGATGGCCTAGTGGTCAACGTTCGTGACTGCCACGGCGAAATCTCAGGTTCGATCCCAGGCAGGTACCATTAAATATCAGCCGCGCGTCAGATGGGCACGTTAAGCCGTCGGATCCCGGGTACTGGTCCCCCCTGATTGCAAATAAAGGCGTCTTTCTCATACTTTCAACCTTGCTTCCGTGTCACTTTCTCGTAGGGCACTCTAGTCCAAATCTCCTAGCTTCCAATTTCTAAGGGTTGTTTAAGACCTTGGGTCGGACACTCCCTTCTTAAAGTCCTCTACATATGATCTGATCTGGTCTGCAATCATTTCCAAAAGTTTAAGACCACCTGCCAATTTATTAAAAATAAGATTTTCGAAGAAACAACTAACTACTAGTCAGAGCTATTTGAAAAAATGACAGCACAGATGAATACTTGCACTCTTTAGAACTTAAAAAGACCAAAATCAATACTTTGTGTGGTCACCTTTGTTTTTTATAATGGACAGAATACGATGTGGCATACTCTCAATAAGGGATTTGCAGTAGTCACTTGAAATGTCTTTGCACCACACGTACTTTATCGCGTCAATTAAAGCTTGGGGATTTGGTGGCTGTTTTTCTGCTACCTTGTCTTTTAAAATGGTCCACAAATTTTTGATGGGGTTAAGGTGAGGGCTATCTATTAAAAGGCCAATCAATCACAGTTATGTTTTTTGCCTTTGATCTGTGGCATGGAGCACCATCATGCATAAAGATTGTACATCTGTGCACTTGCATATGAGATAACAGCTTCTCACGTAACATTTCCACATAAAAAAGACCAGTCATGGTAATGCCTTTCGGTAAAAAAGGATAATGAAGCAGTACGGGATGCTACCGTAATACCCCGTATCATCTGACTAGGGAGATGGTCTCATGGTGTTAATGATGTATTTTTCAACAAACCTTTTGTCTTTAGGTCGTCAAACATGTTCTTCGCGTAATTAAAATTGGCGCATACTTGATTCATCGGAAAAACAAACTTGGCTCCAATTTTCAGAAGTCCATGATTATGACGCTTCGCTAACTGGAGTCTCTTCATTTTCATGACAGAGATGAGTCTAGGTTTATGTGCAGGTTTATGAGCCTTTAATCTAAAGTCTTTGCTAAGACGTCGGGAAACAATGCTGATACTAATATCAGACCTTTTTGAATGCAGACCTTGATTTTCTTCCATGAACTCCTCGGAGAACGCACAACTGTTCGCCTTATGGTATTGTCATCACGCGGGGTTGTATTTCTTGGACGTCCGCTTTTCTTTCGGTCAATAAATTCCCCTGTATCTCAATATTTCACGATCGTATTATGAATAGCAGTCTTGCTCACATTCACCTTTTTGCTTATGTCACGTTCGGAGTATCCTTATTACATAAAGTCACAATGCCCTCTGAGTAACAGTTAATGACGAATTTTTGCCCATTTTTTGCTATATAGAAAATACGTAGAAATTCTCTCAGCATGAAAACCAGAAGCAAACTGATGCTCGCACGCTTCCTCCAACTCTATCAACAGTTGCTGCTGTAGGATGATGCAATACCGACAGGAAGTTGAGTAACATACAGACAGCAGCTGAAGCAGTCGGCAGAAATCTCCTAATACCAACAAGTGGTCTTAAACCGATTGTACTTCGCAGATACATAAGATTCCGAAATGGTAGTTTTCTTCTTCCCCTAGGCATAGGGTAGAGCAGTGCTACAGAGTGAATCGTATTTATTTTTTTGCCGTATGCTCAAATTTATCGCTCTTTCCACGTTTTCTTTAATTGACAGGGAGCAACTGAAAAATTGTTTAAAGACACATAGCGCCGTGGATTGTTGGCACTGTAGCGTAAGGCGAACGCACTCAGCTAGTTATCGAGAGATCTGGGATTCGATCCCACCGGTGCCCGAATAACAATTTTTCGGTTGCTGTGTGTAAACTAAAGAAAACGAGGAAAGAGCGATGACTTCGTTGATTCACATTCTCTCCACGTATTTGGAAGATTTTCACGTGTAGATGCTCACAATGCTTTTATTCTACAAATACATAAAAAAAATTCTACTTTCGTGGTTCTTAGTTCTTATCAGTTACGGTGTCTCATAAAAGGGCAAACTTAGGTCACGTGGTACTTAAGAAACGTTATTATAGGTTGCTGCTTAAAGAAAATTTAACTTGTTCCTTTTCGTTACAAGATGAAGAAAATTCTGTGAAAAATGCGTTTACTTAGAGATATAAAATGCAAAAAGTTTTCAATTTCGATTAAAGAGAGAAGATTTTTCCAGTAATAAAAGAAGAGACAATCTCTAGGTGATCAAAAAATTCCGAGGCAAATGAACCCGCGGTCGATGCAGAAATAAAATAAATTGTCGATTATCACTTTAAGGTGAAAATTGATGTCGGAAAAAGCTGTGTTTCAGACAAAAACATTCCGATGAAAAATGAATGTCCTTTGGATATCCTGAGTTGGATGAGTTCCGGATGATCTTTCCTTGTTCCCGAAAAGATAAAGATATGCAAGCCTCATGTCGATCACCTGATGGGTTTTCAGCAAAATTCAGTGAGGTTCGGGAAAGAGTTGTAGATAACTCTCTCTCTCCCTCTCTTCCTCTCTCTCTCTCTCCCATCCATTTTCCAAAACTCATTACCACAATCCTAAGTAACCATTCTGCCAGGAAACAATCCATATGAAATAAGCACACATTCTCTAAATTCGTCATGAAATGCGTCCCACGTTTTAGGCTACAGTGAATTGAAGCAGATTAAAAGAATCTAGACGAAACCCGTCGGAATCGACAGCTAGTTTTTTTGTAAAGAATAAACTCATATGATACAATAAATGTAAACTTTATTTGATTGACAAATTCATTCAACCACCTCAGTAAAGACAATAGTCCAGGTTCGTGATTTTTTTTTTTTTTTTTTGAATGAAGGTTTAACGACCACCGTGAGCAACTCAATGGGCTGTAAGCAGTCGCCCGTCCCTAATTTAGGGCCACTGGTTCCAGGAAAGGGAAAGAGCCAGTGTCGTAAGTCAAACACAACATCCATGCCTCACCGGGATTCGAACCCGTACCCCTTACGGACGAATGATCAGAGGCCATCGCTTAGACCACTGCGCCACCGGGGCGGCCCCGAACCCTTCACGAACGAATCATCATAAGCCAGCGTTTAAACCACTGCGCCACTTGGGCGGCCAGGTTCGTGATAAACATCACGACTGCACCCTTTTTCAGTTTTAAAATGTGAGGCGGAAGTCCACTCATCTCGATCGTAGGCAAAAATTCAACTGGATAGCGCACTCTTTCACTCTCATCTTCAATCACAACTGTGTTTGTAAATGTTGTTGGAATGAGATTCGCGTTTCGAATACTCTTCACCTGTCGGAATCTACGGTTAGTTTTTTTTTTTATTTTTAAACTGAAGTTTTAACGACCACCGTGAGCAACTCAATGGGCTATAAGCTGTCGCCCGTAATATTTTCACTAACAATGGTCAACGGAATGTTTAATTACATCTTTACATAATAGGAAACGTCTTACCTAAGTGAATAAACTAGATCGAATGAATATTAAATTGTATATATACATCACACAGTCCAACGGCATAACGCAATCAGGTCTTCGAGAGTGTTCGCTGTTCCGATTAGAAGAACTTTAATACGAATGTCTGCTAGCGTTGCTTTTCGCAACGGTTCGCTCAGGAAAGAGGCTTCGGATTTTGGACTATCTCGGTCCCTCCATGCTTTCGCCTTCAACAGCACGCGAGTCAACCGCAGGCAATCGAATGTCAACCTCGCGCTTCTCCCATAGTCTTTACATGGGAACTTTGCAGCCCCAATCTCTTTTATTTCATACCTCAACCATATCTTGACGTTTAGCCGTTCTCTCAAAATAGGACTCACAGTAAAAAAACCTTACAGAATTAATACATAGATTATGTACGAATAAGAGATAATTAAGTTGCGTAATTTTGCGAGTGATTTTATAATACAATGAAGCCTTATTTAAACTGATAAAATTTTACGGTTTGAAAATAAAAACCAGAGACATGAGAAAAGTTAAGAAAGCGTTTTACTGTGAAAAAACGTAACGCTACTTGGCACTTTCATATTTTAGTATAAATAAGTATTCACTCAGTAGACAAAACATCGCAGATAGGGGTGACGGGCGGTTGATATGGGCATCACCCGTACAGAGTGGAAAATACCCAAACCATACGCAGGCGGACAGCAGGGCTTTCCAACAGTGTATCGCAATCGACGAAAATGGGTAAATGTGGTGATCTGAGCGACGTTGATCGTAGACGCATCGTCGGGTTAAGACAGTTGAGACATTCTATCGCTCAAATGAGAAACATATGGTTCCCGAAGACAACCGTATCAAATGTACTGCGAGTGCACCATCGACGGACTTACCAACGCCCAGAGAACAAACGGCGGCCGACCGCACGCCATTGATGATCGCGGTCGAGGTAGACTATCCAGGGTCGTACCGACTGATTGCTTTTCCACAGCAGCGCAAATCACATCCAGGCTAAATATCAGAAGCCCAAGCAGCGTCAGCGAGTGAACGGTATGACGCACGTTGCATACCATGGGCTACAGCAGCCGACGCTCTACTTGTGTTCTACTGTTGAATACTCGTCATTGTAAATTACGCTTCGTCTGGTGCAGGGAACATTAAAACTGTACCTCTTCAGAGTGGCACCACGTCGTGTTGTTAGATGAATCCCGTTTTCAGTTGTTCCGAGCTGACGGGGAGGGTGCGGGCGTGGCGTCGACCGCATGAGGCCATGGCCGCGTCCTGCCAGGTCGGCTCTCTTCAAGGCGGTGGAGGCTCTGTGATGGTAGGAAGAGCCTTCTGATGGGTCTCATTATGTCTCTTAGTGTGTCTGGAAAGGTCTTAACCGCCGCGCGCTACTATCATGATGCCTCAGGCGGAGTTATGGACAATACTGCAACAAGCATGGCTGGAATTACTTCCGGAAACCTTCCGGCATTTAATGGAGTCGATCACTCGGCGTACAGGCTGTGATTCGCGCAAGAGTAGGACAAACACGATATTAGGTAATGGTATCTCTAATGTTTTGTCCACTGAGTGTATATATCACAAGAACCCCCACCTCCTTTCCGTCCCGCGGGGAAGCTTTAATGTGTTTAGCATCGTACATGAAGAAACCTTTTTCTACCCGTAAAGTAGATTTTTGTATAAATTGGCAGAGAGAAAGCTGACTTCTTGGATTCTGAAGCGTCTTCTGAACTAGATATTTTCTTCCTTCAATTTCATATGACACAATTGTGCAAATTTTGAAGATGACAATACATTTTTTGGTGTAATTATGACAAGGATGGTAAGTCAGATAATATCCTAAAACTTGAGAATTTCGTCGTCCTGGAGCGGGAATCGAACCCGCGTCTCCCCGATAGCCCCCAAGGATGCTAGCCACTACACCATTCAAGTCTCAAGTTTCCGATTAATTTGAATATAAGCATCACGGGATTCGCTAGTCGAAGCAACCGGCATTCATGTTTAGCGAATCTGGAGGTAAAGAATTTTCAAGTTTTCGGATATTATCTAGCTTATCATCTTTGTCATAATTACACCGAAAAACCGACTGTCATCATCAAAATTTTTATTATATGGTGTAATCCCGTATGTCATTCATGATAGAATTGTGTTTTATGAAAACTCTCAATTTAAGGGAAATAGAAAATGTTGTTTCTGAAGGTATTTATTTTGCGTAAAAGCCAATAAAAATTTATATTCTCGTACAACGGGCGGCGAATCTGTGCTTGCACCCGGCTTCAAGTGCTCTTGGTGAGCCCCTGTTCTACTGCATCGTGTGGTGTAGTCGTTAGTTTTATTTTTTATTTTACTAGAAACTACTTAGTATGTAGGGTTGGATTTTTTTTTTATGTTCTAGTGTACTAGTATTTTCAGTTACCGTTTTTTCAGGTTTTTTAGCTTTATTTATTTCAATCCCACAGCACAGCGTTACAGCACAATACGTAGTAACATATACTGAATGCAAATTTCATACAATGTAGGCCTATTACTACTAATTCATTCGCGGTTGAATTTTTTACACAAGGAGACGTGATGCGCTATATTACACTGCCGGACAATTGCTAAGGACAGATGACAATAGCAACGATAGCAACCATAAAATGGAAGGCAGGAAAATTTGGAAATTAGCATAAGTGCGGGATACAGTAAGTCGTGTTGTGCGCATGCAAATTTTGGATTGCCGAACTTGTTCGTGACGTCATAGCGCTAATAAGAGATATAAAGGATTTGACTCGTATTGACCGTTGTTGTTCAAACGCAAAGTTGCAAGGGAAAGAATCAATTGACGAACTTGCAATTTTCAGTATGTCTTCCCGACATCACCTAGATGATTTTACGCGTGGCCGTGTTATTGGCAAGATTGAAGAAGGGCGAAAAATAACAGATGTTGCCAGGGAGTTCGACGTCAGCCACAGTGTTGTTTCAAGGCTTTGGAAATCATTTCAAACAAATGAAGAGGGTAGCAAACGTCACGGGGCAGGTCGTGTTCGCAGTACGACACCTGCAGAAGATCGGTACATAGTGCTATCAACAAAAAGACACCGGCGCAGCACAGCTAGTGAGGTAGCAAATCAGTTTACGGCTGCTACTGGCAAGCGGATCTCGCGAAAAACTGTCGCCAGACGTTTGCATGAAGGAGGACTATACGCCCGCCGTCCTGTGGTGTGCATCCCATTGTCCAGACGTCACCGTTCCTCCCGTTTGCAATGGTGCCATCAACATCGCAACTGGACTGATAACGACTGGTCTGCTGTCCTCTTCTCAGATGAGAGTAGATACAGTCTATCGTCTGATTGTCGACGACAACTGATCTGGCGTGATAGTGGTAGTGCATATTGTCCAGCAAACATACAGGAAAGGGACCGATATCCGACATGTAGTGTCATGGTATGGGCTGGCATCATGATCAATGGCCGTACGTCCCTCTATGTGCTTCCAACTGGGACTATGACTGGCCAACGATACATTAATTATGTTCTGCTACCTCACGTTCGCATGTTCCGTGGTGCTGTCAGTGATAGATTCATTTTCATGGACGACAACGCAACATGTCATCGAACAGTCGCTGTCCAGGAGTGTCTTGAGAGCGAGGATATTCAACGCCTCGTATGGCCAGCACGTTCTCCAGATCTGAATCCCATTGAAAATGTGTGGGAAGCTTTGGGGAGGAGTCTTGCTTGTCGCCAATGGCCTCCAATAAACAAGGACGCCCTCATCCGTGCACTGACAGAGGAATGGGATAAATTACCCCAACAGCTGCTTGATAATGTTGTGCAAAGCAAGACACGACGTGTGGAATCTTGCATCGCTCTCCATGGTGGCCATATCCCGTATTGACATCTTACGCCGGAACGCCTGCGGACGGTAATTGCATTTTTTTCACGTTTACGTATTCTGCACAAAATGGCCTGTTTGTCTCTTGAACACGTTCCAAAGCCTTCTGGATTTCAGAGCACAATAAATTGTCTTTCTTGTAATGTCCTGGCATTCTGACATTATTTTATTTCACTTGGCATCCAACCACACTTACTTTTTTATGCGCTATATAGCCGTTTATGATCCGTCCTTAGCAATTGTCCAGCAGTGTATAAAAAATATGTATACATTAACATGGGTTAAACAATCATTGATTTTTCATTGCATTTTCAAGGGTATTAAAATAATGCATTGTTTTCGAATCAGTATTGTGACTTTAAAAGAAGTCCCTAACGACGCCGAATGATTTCAATGCATCGCTAAATACACTTACCAGGGAACCATCATCAGATATGGTGCACTTACCATATGCATCGATACACTTACCTTGGAACCATCATCACTGGAGACGTGTTCTCATTACATATTTTGATCTCAGTCATTTCATGTACAGTTAGTTATGACGTTGCCAAATTCGTTGGAAGCTAAACTCATTTTCTTCGATATACAAGCTACAAGACTTCGTGAAACAGAACTTAATAGGCTGCAATGGAATACCGTCTTAGCACGATTTATTTTAAAAGATGAAATACTTTATACAGGTTAAAATATACATTAGTACTTTCGAAATGACACTCACTTCATCTTCAGATGTAGTGATATAAACGCCATCTCAATATCATATATATACACTTGTGCACCATGGGTACCCTACTACTTGGTCACGTGACATGACGTGGCTGTTGTGAAATTTGTATGCAAATCATGATGAGGATGATTTATGAGTACGAGAATTAAAACATGTCATACTACTCGATACAACAATCCGTCACGTAATACGTCAATAAGTTGTTCCCGATCACCAGATAACTCAGCAGGGGTGTAATCATTGCAACATTGGTCTCCAAAGGCTGTGATGTATACACTTTCCAAGCATAGCAGTGAGTGGGTAGAGGCGGGGGTTGCCAGCAGTTTGGTATTTTCCCAGTCTGGTCACCAGAAATAACATTCCTAGCCAGGGCTGTGCTGTGTAGGTTTGCCTTTAAACTGTATTAACGCTCCTGTAATCGCAAGTTCACTTGTCTTTTTGTAGCTTCACGTAATTACTTATGGTTTCACCTGATCGTGGATCTAGCATAGGAATGTTGTACACTCCCCATTTTTGCACATGTGGGTTTTGCATCGGTCTATTCATCTTCTTCGATTGTAGCATTCCAGTTAAATCGCAAAACGAGATCTTCTTGGAGTGTAAATTCGTCTGTAAAGCGAATGCTAACAAAGATTTCAAGGAAGGGGTCCGGTGTGACAACGTCAAGCAAGACACCTAAGCCGACAAATAGTAGATCGGATAAACTGTACCGACGGAATGTATCGCAGCAGATTTTTCATCTTGACACGTGTTTCACCTCTGTAGTACACTGGCGTGCAAAGATTAAGTACGAGACGGTTTTTCGAATGTAACGTCGTGCAGAAGTGCTCCACATCGACTCAAATCATACCATAAGATCCCCAAGATGTAAGAATATGGGGCAGCAAAACCGTCCAAACAAGGAATCCAAAGGATACAAAGGCACTTTATTGAAAAGGTAGCTTCGAGCACAAATGGACAGAACACAGAAACGTCCATGTGACAGGCGGCTGCCAAGAAAAATCCAGTTTTTAGAAGGGGACATGATCACCCTTGACTGCGTTGCAGGATTTACAACGTCTGTCCATGCTGAGGACGTGGTTGTCAAGGAGCTGTTCAGGCATCGCGGCACATTCTTCTTGTAGCGCCAATTGCAGCTGCGGAATCGTTGCTGGCGGCTGGTGACGTGCAGCCAAGCGTTTCCCGAGAAGGTCCCACACGTGTTCGATTGGATTAAGTCCGGGGACCTTGCGGGCCAATCCATGCGTTGAATATCTTTACTCTCCAACAGCTCTGCGACAACCACTGTACGATGAGGTGTAGCTTTGTCGTCCATGAAGAGGAACTCAGGACCCACAGCACCTCTATACAGACGTACGTGAGGCAGGAGAATCTCTGTACAATAGCGAACACCAGTGACTGAACCTCCTTGGAAGATGTGGAGGTCAGTACGGTTACCAAGCATGATACCGCCCCAAACGAGAACTCCGCCACCTCCAAACCGGTTTCTTTCGATGATGTCTGAGGTGTGATTGCGTGTTCCCTGCGCTCTCCAGATGTGTATACGTCCAGAATCGCTCGTCAGACTAAATCGGCTCTCATCCGTAAAGAGAACTCGGCCCCATTGCTGATGTGTCCAGTTCTTGTGTTCCTGGCACCACAGAAACCGCCGTCTCCGATGAGCAGACGCTAATGGCACACACCGTACTGGTCTTCGTGCAAATAGACCACCTTTGTGCAGCCTCCTGGCCACTGTAAAACGCGATAACGGACGTCCAGTTGCCTAATGCATGTGCCTTGCAATTTCTTCCGCTGTCTGCCGTCTGTCTCTTCTCGCCTGTAGGACAATATACCGGTCGTCCGCCGCCGTGGTTGCTCGTGGAGGACCACTGCTAAACTCTCGGACAACTGTTCCTGTCGTTTGAAATGCTCTTCAAGCTCATGAAACGATGCTATGAGCGATCCCGAACTCCTCTGCCACACTAGTCACACTTCGACCTTCTTCAAACTTCCCAATAACACCACCTCGGGTAAAGTCATCCAGATGTCGTCTACTGGATTGCCTGTTGGCCATATCACACGGTTGCAACAACTCGACGTCGTTTAAACCGATGTACACCGTGCAATAGCTTTCACCGAATTGCTGAGCGTGCACCGCCCGGGTGCTTCATACCCTTTCGATACCCCCCCCCACACACACACACACACACCTACGTCATGCTGCATACATGCCCATGCGCTACCGTACTGGACCCTAATCTATCTCCTGAGTGGTCTTTCGGTCCGTTCTGCCTGCTCGTTCCGCTGTTATGCTAATTTCTCCTCTTCGACCTTAATTTTTGAACCCCAGTGTTGCTTTAAGAAATAAGGCTTTAAAAAGATATCAAAATTCCAGCAATTCTTACCTACCTCCGACTCATTGAGAACACGTCTAACGAGAAGAAACTAAATTTATATAAGGGAACAGAAACTCAAAAGGAAGGTTAAACAGAGGTATACGTCACAGCCTTCTTTATCACAGTTTGAACTTTACAAGCCAAAAAGAATTTTTCCACCACCTGCAAAAAATGATGTGTTGTATTACTCTGTCTTCATTCTGTTTAAATATAACAAGCATGATATTTCCCCCAAACGCCATGCTGAAAGACATAAATTCAAATATTTAGGAAAGGACTTGTTCTGTGCTCCATGACCCAAGGCTAGATGGGATGATGGGGAAGCGAAAGTCCTCCTGACAAGGATATCATGTCACTGGATGGAAACAAGTGACACAAACATCTCTGTCGTTAGATTTGTCTCCATTATTAAACCCCTTATCAAGCAGGTAATCAATCAGAAAGGGTCAATATCAAACACCCTCTACGTGTCCACTTTGAATAACAAAGCTAAGAGAAAAGTAGTGAGCGATTTCTGATGCGCAGAATCACTCGTTCCAGCGGCGTTCGGCCCACTTCTTAGATAGCGAATATATTCGTTCGAGCTCATTTCAGCTCATTCTGTTATCTCCAGTTAATTCCTTTGAGCTGATTTCACCTCATCCCTCCAGTTAATTCGTCCAAGCTGATTTAGCCTCATCCCCCCACCGTTAATTCCTACGAGCTAATTTCAGCTCATTTTGTCATCGCCAGTTAATTTGTTCGAGCTGATTTCAGTTCATTTCCCCAACCCCAGTTAATTCGCCCGAGCTGATTTCAGCTCACATTGTAACCTCCAGTTAATTAGTTCCAGGCCGGTTAAAGGTAATCATATCATTTAATTACAGTCTTTGAGAAATACACTATATTGACCAAAGTCACCGGCCACCCATTCAAAAGCAAATGAACGGATCCGTTGCGTCGATAAGATGCGCTGAACAGCTGCAAACGGTATAAAAACAAGCCTCCAGCTGACTGCGATCATATCGCAATGTGAGGTTGAGTGAAAATATCGCGGCGGGAGAGAACTGACTTTGAGAAAGGAAAGATTGTTGGGTATTATATTAGTGAGTTGGCCATAATAGAAACCGAGAGGGGTTTAAACATACCCAAGTCAACTGTTTTGGATATACTCAATAAGTGGAAAACCATATGGCGTGCCCGAAGGAGCAAAATGTACCTGCAACCCAAAGAAAATCAGTGATAGAAGACGTCGAAGCCTCAGGAGAGTCGTTACAGCTAATCGACGAAGTACTACACAAAACCTCAGTGTACAGGTAACTAAAAATGCTAGAACATCGGTATGTACACCTACCATTCCCAGAGAACTTCATTCCATGGGTTACCGTGGTCGTGCGGCTGCTCATAAGCCTTTCATCTCCACTCGGAATGCTACTCCTCCTTTAGCATGGTGTAAACAACATTTATCGTGGACCGTAGATTAATGGAAATGGGCCCTATGGACTGATGAATCCAGATACACGATCCATCAGGCTGATGGCCATGTGTGGGCATGGCGGCAGCCGGGGGAACGCTGTTTAGCACAGTGTACTGTTCTTACGGTCAAGTTTGGAGCTGGCAGTGAAATCGTGTGGGGGTGTTTTTCGTTGTATGGTCCCATCCCATTGGTTATCGTAGACAAACCTTTCAACCAGCACGTCTACCTCGAGATTCTGGACAATTATGCCCTACCAACTCTGTGGCAATACTATGGAACCGAGCCTTGTTTGTACCAGCAGGATAATGCACCGAGCAATAAATCAAGGACTGTTACGGCGTGGTTTGATGATAATTCCGTATCGTGTGTGGACTGGCCAGCACAGAGCCCTGATCTTAATCCCATAGAGCACCTATGGGATGAATTAGAGCGCTACATAAGAATTTTTGAATCAAGGCCTACTACTAGGCAACAGTACACGGCAGCATTATGTATACTGAATTGAAGCGCATACCTATCGCTGTGTTCCAAAACCTTGTAGTTAGCATGTCTCGAAGGGTCAGTGCATGCATTAAGGACAAAGGTAGACCGACACCGTACTAATGTATGTCAATAAATGCTATGTTGTGTTTCTCTTCTAGGTGTCCGGTGACATTTGTCAATATAGTGTATGCTTGATTTAGGAGAAGGAAAAGTGTTCTTCAATTTTTTTTTATTTTTTTTTAGATCAGACGACCACCGTGAGCAACTCAATGGGCTATAAGCAGCAGCCCGTTCCTAATTTAGGGCCACTAGTTCCAGCTAAGGGAGAGAACCAGTGCCGTAAGCCGAACACAACATCCATGCCTCACCTATATTCGAACCCGGACCCACCACAGACGAATGGTCATTCGCCAAAGCTTAAACCACTTCGTCACCGGGTCGGTCTCTCATTTTTCTTGTTCATGTTTGTTTGGTTATATTTCCCGCTTTTGAAATCACTGGCCCGCCCTTGATGGCACAGTGGTTTAAGCAGTGGCATATGGCCATTCGTCCGAGATGGGTCCGTGTTCGAATCCCTTTGAGGCATGAATGCTTTGTTTGTCTTGCGGAACTGGCTCCCTCCCTTCCCTGGAACTAGCGGCCATAATTTGGGACAGGCGACTGCTTTGTAGCCCATCGAAATGTTCACGATAGTCGTCAAAATGTTGTTTGTTGTTTGTTGATTGGAGGTTTAACGACCACCGTGAGCAACTCAATGGGCTATAAGCAGTCGCCCGTCCCTAATTTAGGGTCACTGGTTCCAGGGAAGGGAGAGAGCCAGTGCCGTAAGACAAACACAACATCCATGCCTCACCGGGATTCGAACCCGGACCCCGTTCGGACGAATGATCAGAGGCCATCGCTTAGACCACTGTGCCACCTGCAGTCGTCAAAATGCAAAACTAACCAAAACAACATTGGTCAAAAGGTACTGGCTTTGAAGGAGAAGTACAAATCAAACATAAAAGGTGTATAGTAAACACTTTTCGAAATCACGCCTTTTTATTCGAGATCATGGCATTTTAATCGCATGACGACTGCTTAGCTGGTTAACTTGTCTCATAGCTTTAAAAAATCGATCATTTGTAACATAACTGCTTATTAAAACACTTTAAATTGTACTTATCAATAAACGACAACTATAAAGGACGTTCACACATTTTTAGAACGATTTTCGAGCAATATAAATAATGTTCAAAATAAAATTATTTCTTTCTGAAGTATTCTATCTGATAGCCATTTTCTGGAATGAACTTACATCTAGATTTCCAAGATAACAAGGCACTTCATAAATGGGTAGTGATATCTTATTCCACTCCTCTTCCAATGCTTGCCATAGTCCAATCATTACTACAAGTCTGCGTTTAGAAAGCACTCTTTTTAGCAATCCGAAGGCACAAAAGTCCGCTGGCGGCCCATCAGGGGACTTGGAATGAATCTGAGTAAAAGGTATAGATTTGATACCCAGCTTTATTTTTTTCATTTTTTACGCCTTCCAACCGTAGATTGAAGAAACGTATATGCTCCAGCTTTGTCCGTCTGTCTGTTTGTCCGCACGATAACTCGAGTAAAAATGGTTCGATTTCGATGAAATTTTAGTATGTGGTAGGGGACAATCTGGAGACGAATGGACGAAATGGGGTCAAAGGTCAGGACATAGGAGTGAGATCCATTCCATCGCCCTTATGTCTCATAACTTTAGTAAAAATGCTCCGATTGCGACAAACCTATATCATGTTGTTCTGAAGGTGTACTGAACCGGTTCTGTGGAATATCATCGAAATGGGGTCAAAGGTCAGGACACAGGAGAGAGATTTATTTCACAACCATTATCCTCATAACTTGACTAAAATTGCTTCTATTGCAACAAAACTTTAGTATGTTGTTTCAGAAGTACATTGAACCAATTCTGTTTAATATCATCGAAATGAGGTCAAAGGTCAGGGCACAGGAGCGAGATTTATTCCACAACCATTATCCTCATAACTTAAGTAATAACTTGAGTAAAAATGCTTCTATTGCAACAAAACTTTAGAATGTTGTTCCGGATGTATACTGAACGAATCAGTAGTCAGGGTAGGGATGAGGGTTTGTCTGCGTGCGATTTCTGGTATGGTGGAAAGCGTATCGTAATCAATGCATCGCATGATTTTACTAACTTGTTATTACAGTCGTTTAGGTATAGATATATGCTTCATCAATAGCCACAATAAATTTTTGTCTGTCTCCGGCTAAGAGATTTTTATAAAGAAGTCTACACCGTATCCTGCGTTCAGCCACGTGCCTAGGAAGAAGGCGGTGAACAGTATGCTTTTTTTTTAATTCAAATCTTTGTTTATTAATTTGTCTACAGTTGATACAGAGATTTTTTACTGACTTAACGATTGCTCTTTGAGTCAGTGGATTTTCTTTTAAGACCAGAGACCTTACTTTTGAAACAGTAGTAAAAGTACTACCTTCTTTCGATATTCTTTTGCTGTTCTTTTTTCTTGACGATTTTCTCCTCTATTTTTTATAATATTGCTTATTTTACATTAAGAAATCTTAATTCCATAATTTTTCACAGCGTTTTTGAATTACAGAATATGAATATTTCTCTTCGTAAAGATCAAAACCATAACCTTCTATCCACAGCTTTTTTACGTGCGCCATTTTCTTAGCAGACGATATTTAACTGCAGCAGATGTTTCTTTCATGTTCATCTAACACGCTGTTGCCACTTTCAATTCTTTGAACTTCTTTTATTCTCTGTAATTTTTTATCAAACACATTCTAAAAATGTGTGAATATCCTCTGTTTGTGTGGCTTTCTCGTAACTTTTTTATACCAAAGTTTGCTAATGAGCTCCGTTGTGTCTTGGAAGCCAGCATGGAAGTTGTCTACTCCTAATTTGGGTTTCTGGATCATAAACCACGTAACTGAAATAACCAAAGAAAAAAAGCAACGCCCATATCTTAACCTGAACTGCAACGAAGGACCCTCTCAGTCGGAAATTAATCTTCTCGTCGCTCGGTCACGGGGCTACACGTTTTACGTCATCTTATTGGAATACATTGACAGTAGCCTACGTAAGGGTGATCTAATCTGAGCCGCTTTACGAGGGAGATGAAAAATAGCGCGTTTTATTGTTTATTGTCGGACAGGTTTGCATCGTGAACTAGTTCTCCCAGTGCAAGGAACACAATTTTAAATCGACGTAAGAGAAATTTTCTTCCTTCGTGGGCGTACGGAGGTGAAGCTCATTATTGGTGAGAGATAAGTGAAACAAACAAAATAGGCAAGTGGTCGAGAACAGAAAAGAGAAAAAAAAAACAGGCCCAAATATGTAATTCATACCTTATGTGGTGGGAGCGTTACCGATCATCGTTCGCCACATGAATGAAACGGACTTGGAGAGAAAAAAGGGTTTTTCTTTCTTGGTTGTCCAACTCTTTCTTCTGGCACTGAGGTATAACTCATATAGCTTTGACTTGCCAGTAGAATAACCGTATCCCTTGTTTGAGATACAATAAAAAGTATTTAACGATCTTTTAAGTATAAAATCAATCGCTACTGTAGCAAGAGACTTTAATTAATTGGTCGTTTATATTAGGTACACAAATGAGATCGTCCATTGTAGAAGACTTACAGATTACGGGTATAAAACATCGTGTTTGTTTCTTCAAAACATTAATTGAAAAATTCCGTAACACTTTTACAATAAGAATGAAATATGATACCAGGAAAAAAAATTCAGATTCCAGTCGTTCACTTTGTAACTAATAGAGTTGACCAAACTAATAAACGTGGAAAGAGCGATGACTTCTGTTTGATGTTCCTAATCCACGTCACTTGTCTGTATTAATTATTCATTCGCCTCCTAGGTATTTGTTCAGTTGCTGCTTACCTAATTTGGTGAATCCCCAGCATTGTGTGGGCCTCCAAGAAGTAATCTGCTAATTGGCTTGGCAGTTAGTCGTGTGTGAGTCTGTAGGAATTCGAGACCGCAGTGGTAGCATGTCCGGCGCGTAACTGAAAGACTCTGGGTTCGATTCCCGGTGGTGGCCGATGAGAATTTTTCCGTGACTCAGTTATAAACGTGGAAAGAGCGATGACTTCTGTTTCATGTTCCTAATCCACGTCACTTGTCTGTATTAATTGACCAAACTGTCTAAAACAGTGTTTCCCATCCGCCGGTCCGCGAGTTTTTTTCTGCCGGTCCGCGAGAAACGAGTGAATTTATTTATTTTTCTTTTGAATCGAAATGGTGTCAAGGTAAGAGAAGATCTTGATCTAAATTTTTTTAACACCTGTCGCCGAAGATTAAAGGAAGCTTGAATCCCTAATCTTTTCACAGAAGATCTGAACTCCTTCAGGCTAACTCACCAGGAAAAGGAAAGTTTTGTTGAACTTCCTTCTGATACCAGTCTGGTATCGGTATTCATATCCAAATCTCTGACTCAGTTTTGCGGTATTATGAAGAAAGAATATCCAAGTCTTAGCGACAAAGCTCTAAAATCATTGATAACTTTTTTAACCGCATATTTATTGGCAGAAAATATTTTCAGCTGTTTCGGCAATAAAAAAACCACATGATCATTCATAATCGTCATTAATGCTGCACTGCGCTTTGCAGGAACGACGCCTCGAGAAGATTATCGCGAAGCAGCAGCAACAGACGTCGCATTGACCCCAGAAAAAAATATATTAACGGTAAGAAGAATACTGTGGTATTTTGATTATTATGGATTGCACTTATTAATCACTAAAGAGTATTAACAGATTAAATTATATTAGCTGTAAGTAGGTGACATGGAATAATCTGGTATATAAATTATGGTTTGTACACGGTGATCATCTGTACATATAAAACTGAAAGCCCTCACTGATTCATCACCTAATCTCAGAAACTACTGAACTTAGAACTTTCATATTTGGGCAGGAATGTTCCTTTTTCAACATAGAGGCGCACCTAGGAAGGATTTTTTCCTACAATAATTTTAAGTGGGTCGAAATGGGTATTTTAAATAACCCAACTTTGATAACGCTAGGACGTTTTGCCATGATCGAGCCGTTGTTGTCCAGCAACTGAAGTCCCGCCCTAAGTTTTGAATGACTTGAGTTGACCTGCTCAGTATATATTTTGTTTTAAATTTATTTGTTCTGAATTTATTTGCTCTGAATTTATTTAACAAAAAAAGCTTAAAAATCACGTAAGAAGCCCTATATCATAATAGGCTTTGCATTTAAACATTTATTATCGTTTGACATATCGAATGTCAAAGTTTTTCGATTTGTTCTAAATTTATTTAACAAAAAAAAAGACCTTTTAAAAATACCGCGTAAATAGCGCTATATTTCATCATATGCTTTGCATTTAAATATTTATGTTATCGTTTATCATACCGAATGTCGAGATTTTTTAAGTCAAAATCAAATTACTGACATTCGTTTTCACCGAAGCAACGGTGACGTCATATAAGTGGTAAGGTTACTACAATAAATATAAATATGCAGGTAAATTTTCATAGTAATGTAAATTTGAAGAAAAAGAGTTTCCCCCTTGAGATATTAGCGATTGGCAACACGATTTTGCTCAGGTTTCCAAAAACATCTGACTTGCTAGCTTTTAAATGTACAGGCTCGAACGAAATTGTTTATAAGCAAAGTTCTTTTTACATTAATGCTGAAAGTAACAAGGTATTTTGTTCTATTTTCTATTATTATTTTGTTCTGTTGTCTATTAATATTTTAACGATGAAAGTGAAGAATAACGACGTATTTTGATTTGTTTCGTGTAGGCTTGAAGTTTTAAATTTACAGTTAAGAAAGAAATTGCTTGTGTGTCGTCCGGAAGAATAATTCAGGCAGACATGTATTTCCCAAAAGAGCGAAGAAATATGCAGTGTATGGCCATTCCAACTGACGCAATTTGTTATGGTGTAGGTTTATCAAAATCCTTCTTTTCAGTGGACCAAATAGATTTTATTTTAAGGAGAGGTGACTAGTTTTACATGGAGTGCAAAACTATTAATTAAGTAAGACATCCTTTTCTTTCTATTTAAGATATTATTCCTACTGATAATTTGAATTGTGCAGTGTTACGTATAGAAATTGTGTATCAGTTTTCTGGACTATTTCCTTCAAACGAAATCTCTCTTAAATACAATTTTGTAATACTGGCGGATGATTCCAGAACAGCCAACGTAGTGTACAAAAAAGCACTAACATGCACATAAGTCAATATATTATTT
This sequence comes from Macrothele yani, assembly GCA_039090855.1. Taxonomy (NCBI): domain Eukaryota; kingdom Metazoa; phylum Arthropoda; class Arachnida; order Araneae; family Macrothelidae; genus Macrothele; species Macrothele yani. Next base: position 90,179,403 of record CM077026.1, read on the forward strand.
TTATTTTTCTATTCGTTCATCGCTATAAAAATGTTTAGTTACAAATGACAACACTCCGCATCTTATAAGGATGCAGAATTCATGCTATGAACATTATGTATTTGAATCCATTTTATTACCGATATGATACTATAGAACAAACCGATCAAGTGTATTATTAGTATATTAATTTATGGTACAAATTATATTATACACTATCTACCAACAGGTAATTGGACACCTGTGATAGGAAAGGAAAACGAACTATATTAACCTTCAATAGTTGGTGGAGCCTCCGCGAGCGGCGATTACAGCTGCGACCCTCCGGGGCATACTCTCAACCAGGCGTTGTACGACGGTTAGCGGTATTTTCTTCCACTCGGCTTGGAGAAGACAGGTCAGTTCCTTCACCGATTTCGGACGGTCGGGGCACCCCTTAAGTCGACGCTCCAACTCGTCCCAGAGGTGCTGGATAGGGTTAAGGTCTGTGCTCTGCGCAGGCCAGTCCATTCGATTAACCCCATTGTCACCATACCAAGCCATGGTGGACCTCACAACATGACAAGGTGCATTGTCATCCTGAAAGTAATATGGGTCCACCCCGTAAAACTGCCGCAACGTAGGAAGCGCATGGTCATCCAAAATGGTGCAGTAGGTCTCGGCGTTGAGTCTACCAGGAATTGCGACCAAGGGTCCCGTGCCATACCAGGAGAAACACCCCCATAGCATAATTCCACCGCCGCCGAACTTCACAGTTGGCACAATACATTCCGGCAGGAGGCGTTCTTCAGGCAGACGCCAAACCCAGGCCCTGCCATCCAAACGGTAGAGGGTGAACCTTGATTCGTCTCTCCAGAGAACCTGTGTCCACTGTTCAACGGTCCACTGTTGACGTTCTTTGCACCACGTTAGCCGAACAGCGCTATTGGACTTTGTAATCAAAGGCTTGCGTGCGGCAGCATGTCCATGATAACCGAGCAGATGGGCTTCCTTACAGATGGTATTCATCGAAAGAACACTCCCGGATGTCTGTTGAAAATCCTTCGCGGATGTGGCCTATCAATTTGGAGCGGTTCTTCCGAATTTCTCTGGCCAGCACCCGTCGGTCTCCAGCTCTCAGTTTTGTGGGTCTGCCGGGTCGGGTCACATTTCGACAGTCACCTCTCATCTTCCACTTGCCAATCACGTAGGCCACTGTCGATTTTAGGTACTTCAACTTGCTGGATATGTTACGTATGGATCGGCCATTTCTGTGATACCCGACGATTACACCTTTCTCGAAATCAGAGAGCTCCGAACTGCGTGGCATCTTGCATGCGACTGATTGCGTTGTTGTTTCTCACACGATATTTAACGGCGGCGGCCGTGACGTGTATCAGGACCGCAGATATCGTCGATTGCAGGAGTGTCCAATTACTTGTTGGTAGATAGTGTAGTATGGTATGAATCCTCTATTATATAAATATTTTTAATATCTTCACGTTCGAAGAACGCGTATTTAGCTAGTTATAAAATAGAATACTGCAAGATTTAAATGCTCGAAAAAAGCCTGAAGTTTTTGTTTCGGCATCAACGGTTCACGTCAATTTCCCCAACGTTTCGCCGGTCTGTGAATGTAAAAAGGTTAGGAACCGCTGGAATGGCACAAATAATATGTATGTGCGCTGTGGTTGCAATAATTTTCACCTGCTCACGTGACCTACCCATACAGCGAGTTTCAATCCGATCGCATGCGTTTTTATTATGTGTATTTCCAAAAGAAAAAAAGCGGTGTACATAAATGTACACCGCAGAGCAAAGCATTATGACCATTACGCCTTTATACAAATCGAAGCGACTGCGCGTGAAGGTCATGAAACGGTATAAATAACACTGGTACTGACAAGGGATCGGTCCGGACCGTTGTAGCCAGATGCACAGTGCTTGTTATATCATTTGACAGTACTGAACGGGTAATGGATAATGACAAACTTTTATTTAGTGTGGAATATGAATGATGAAGTTATAGGGCATCAAAGAACACCGGCAGAGACAATATTCATGGATCATTAACCTCCATTACTCTTGCAGCCCGTATCGAAATGGTTTTTGTTGTTGTAAGCAATTGGTATACATTACGAAGTATTCATTAACGGATGTACAGTATAGCATGTTCGGTAATGGATATACATTGCACTCACCTTTCATGTACGACAAAAAACATGAAGATCTTTAATTATGGAATGATCCAAACAAAAGTAGTTCTCACAGTGAGCACATTTCATGAATGCTGTTTCCTCGCAATCTCCTCTACCACATTCCTCAATTAGGCCCGATTCAAAACAATACTGGAGAGGTGTTTGGAAGTATCCAGGTTGGAAAGTAGTGGCATAACTACACTTATAGAATGCAAAGCGGATTAGGTTTTGAAATCGAGGCTCTAAAAATTGATAGTGAACAAAAGACTGCAGACGGAGAAAGTGGTCTATGTGCCAAATGTTCATGTCTGATGTTACCAACACAGTGTCCGTTATGAATTCAACCATATATTTATAAAGATCTCTTACACTTATTTTTATAGAAAATAATTGTAAGAAGTTCTAATATAACATTCATAATATACATACATACTATAATGCTAATGAACAAAGCTCTAGTGGGCCGCCCCGGTGGCGCAGTGGTCTAAGGCGCTGGCATCTGATCATTCGTCCGTAAGGGGTCCGGGTTCGAATCCCGGTGAGGCATGGATGTTGTGTTTGTGTAACGGCACTGGCTCTCTCTCCCTTCCCTGGAACCAGTGACCCTAAATTAGGGACGGGCGACTGCTTATAACCCATTGAGTTGCTCACGGTGGTCGTTAAACCTCCAATCAAAAAAAAAAAAAGCTCTAGTGGCGCCCATATTGTCCATAGCAGCTCAAAGTTTGGATATAAACATATCTTGTGATCCTTCTATCTAAACAACGTACTTTGGTTTTGCAGTCAGCGACAACCATATGTGAGCTCTGTTAATCAGTGTTGTTCATGTTCTTCAGATGGGAAAGGCAGCGTACAGAAGCGAGTTTCCACAAAGGCCAAATTGTAACGGACAGATGACGAGGCCACAGCATTTCCGAGACGACAAGGTGTGGGCGGACCACGACTCACCAACGCTAGAGGTGCGCGAGAGCTGTGCCATATGTTACGAGCCAACAGAAGGAATACTGTGGCACTACTCGCCTGTAATTTGAATGCTTGTGCCGGGAGGAATGTGCCACAACACACAGCACATCAAACCGTGCTGAAAATGCAGCTGCGTACCCGCAGGCAGCTCCGAGTGCCCATGCTAACCTCGGTTCACCATCGAAAGCGCTAACAATGAGAAGCACACGAGCGTCAAAACTGGATCATGAATGATTGGAAGAAGGTCGTATGGTCCGATGAATCTCGTTTCCTGTTGCACCATGCAGACGGTAGGGAACATATGCGTCGTTTACCTGGGAAGTGTTGCCACTAGGATGCACCGTGAGAGTAAATCAAGCCGGTGGAAGAAGTGTAATGCTTTGGGCAATGTTCTGCTGGAAAACCTTGTGTCCAGTCATTTGCGTGCAGGAAACTATGACGTCTATCATCTACCTAAACATCATTGCCGACCAGGTACATCCTTTCGTGGCAACGGTATTGCCTTCTAGTAGTGCCTTCTATCAGCAACATAATGCCCCATGCCGCTCTGCCCGGACTATTCAAAAGTGGTTGGCGGAACATGAGTAAGACTTCCAGGTATTGCCCTGGCTTCCAAATTCTCCAGACATTAATCCAATCGAGCAACTGTGGTTTGTATTGAAACAGCAAATGCGATATGCGGCGGTTCAACCAAGTAACTTACAAGAGTAAATGGATCTGCTGGTAACATGTTGGTGCCAGATACCACAACACACCTACAAAATCTTGTAGCTGCAATGCCTTGCCCGGTAAGAGCTGACTCGGCCGTACGTGGAGACTAGCATCACATTAAGCCGGTGGTCAAAATGTTTGGCTCTTGGAACTAATCATAATATTTTGGCTCTTGGGATGTATCATAATGTTTTGGCTCTTCGGATATATCATAATGTTTTGGCTCTTGCGACGAATCATAATGTTTTGGGTCTTGCGACGAATCACAATGTTTTGGCTCTTGAGACTAATCATATTGTTTTGGCTCTTTGGACTAATCATAATGTTTTGGCTCTTGGGACGAATCATAATGTTCTGGCTCTTTGGACGAATCATAATTTTTTTGCTCTTGGGACGAATCATAATGTTTTGGCTCTTGGGACTAATCATAATGTTTTGGCTTTTGGAACTAATCATAATGTCTTGGCCCTTAGGACGAATCATAATGTTTTGGCTCTTGGGACGAATCCTAATGTTTTGGCTTTTGGGACGAATCATAATTTTTGGCTTTTGGAACTAATCATAATGTCTTGGCCCTTGGGACGAATCATAATGTTTTGGCTCTTGGGACGAATCATAATGTTTTGGCTTTTGGGACGAATCATAATGTTTTGGCTTTTGGGACGAATCATAATGTTTTGGCTTTTTGGGACGAATCATAATGTTTTGGCTCTTGGGACGAATCATAATGTTTTGGCTCTTGGGACTAATCATAATGTTTTGGCTCTTCGGACGAATCATAATGTTTCGGCTCTTCGGACGAATCATAATGTTTCGGCTCTTCGGACGAATCATAATGTTTTGGCTCTTGGGACGAATCATAATGTTGTGTCTCTCAGGACTAATCATAATGTTTTGGCTCTTGAGACGAATCATAATGTTTTGGCTCTTGCGACAAATCATAATGTGTTGGCTCTTGGGACGAATGTTTTTGCCTTTTCACGCGAATCTCGTTTTCTGCTTTACCGTGTCGATGGTCGATGGAAAATACGGCGAAGCATTCTTGGCAGAAATCATTCCGACACAATGCTTGAGAAGAAAAAAGCGCCGCCGAGGTGGTGATGTGGTCTAAGCCCTGGCTTCTGAAAATTTATCCGAGAAGGGTCTGAGTTAGAGTCCCGATGAGGCATGTGTGTTGTGTTTGTCTTACTTCACTGGCTCTCTCCTTTCACTGGAGCGAATGTCCCTAAATTGGGTACGGGCGACTGCTTATAGCCCATTGAGTTGCTCACTGTGGTCACTAAATACCCAATAAAAAAAAGAAAGAGGACACAGGCAAGATAAGATGCGGCAGCAGTGTGCTCGTGTGGGGCATCTTTCCCTGGGAACCATTGGGAGCAAATCATCCTCCTCGATCGCACGATGAACGCTTTATGCTACCTATCCATTGTGACGGATCAGGTGCTCCCATTCATGATGACTATCAAGCGGCAACGGCACGCTTGCTTCCAGCAAAATAATTCCCCTTGCCGTGTTGCTATCCGTGTGTGAGAATGATTTAGGAGCATTCCAGTGACTTTAGCTTACTATCCTGGTTACCGTTCTCGCTGAACATCAATCCAACATCCATGGGACTATCTTCACCAACAGCCTCACACACTGATGCCTCTTGATGATCAGAGAGGGGCTCTGGTGTCTGCATGGTATAGCATCCCTACTGAAACATTCGGTGTCCTCATTGAATCAATTCCACGCAGTACATCTGCGGTATTGGCGGATCGAGGAGGTCATACTTCGTACTAACAAGTGGTCCTAATTTTTTGACTGGACAACGTATATGGCACGGCGAGATGACGTCAATTTCCAATTATTTTGGCATTCGCTATTACTAATGACAAGGTGCAAGGTCCCTAAAAAGTTAGCGTTCACCTAACTTTATGTGGCACTAAGTCGAGATGAAACCATGAAATCCTGATGTTGCCTGGGGCGCCGCCCCGTTGGCGCAGTGGTCTAAGCGATGGCCTCTGATCATTCGTCCAAAAGGAGGTCCGGGTTCAAATCCCGGTGAGGCATGGATGTTGTGTTTTTCTTACGGCGCTGGCTCACTCCCTTTCCTGGAACCAGTGACCCTAAATTAGGGACTGGCGACTGCTTATAGCCCATTGAGTTGCTCACGGTGGTCGTTAAACCTCCAATAAATAAAAAAAACTGCCTGGTGAGCGCGTGATATGAAGCTCTGGCTTCTGACCATTTATCGGAGATGAGTCCGGGAACAAGCATGCGCCTGTCTATGTGTCCGTACCCCAAGGAAACAGCAACCCCAAGCTAGGGACGGGCAACTTCTTAAGCCTTTTAAAAACTGTGCTTAAACTACACGTTCAAAACACATCACAGCAGGGAAAATTGCTTCCATAACAACGACAAGAAGAGCGCATATTCATCAAGAATGCAGCCATTGAATTGTTCTTGAATTATTACAATTTGATTCTGTTTTAAAACCGTGATTTTTGACAGTGGTGTTATGTACTATAGTGTCGGCTTTAATAAGAATATATTTTGTCAAAAAGTAATTGATTTCGAACGATCTGGAATATTTAAAACAACTTGGAAACGTTCTATAAAATTGCACGATAAATGGGACATGGTTTGCCACGGAGAAGACCTAGGGTTCGATCCCAGGCAGGTACGAACCATTAAATATCCGCCGTGCGTCGGATGAGCACGTTAAGTCTTCGGGCACAGGGTACTGGTTCCCCCGGTAATAAATAATGGCGTCTTCCTCCCCCTTTCTACATCGCTTGCGTGTCACTTTCCTATCGGGCACTCTAGCCCAAATCTAGCTTCCTATTTCTAATTGTTGTTTAAGACCTGGGGTCAGACACTCCCTTCCTAAGATCATCTATATGTGACCTGATATAGTTTGTCAGATAAAGAATAATATGCGTTTTTGAGGTACAGCTACGGCTTTCTTCGCGCTGGGTAGGGTATAACATCGTGAGCACGGATGCAACGAAAACATGTCACCCTTTGAACGTCTATATCTTCAAAACTAATAATCGTAGAATAATAATTAATACATTAGGTAGTTTATAGAGTCACATTTTTAATAAAACAAGTTTCTACCCTCAACCCCTTAACCCTTCGACACAGTAGCGTTAGAAAGTTAAGCAAAATTCCGCGTGATTTTGTTTCTCCGCACGCCGTTTTAAAGTAGCTAACTAGTGAATAGGTAATGATAGCGATGACCTCAGCGCCCCATTCTTTAGCTAACGGTCAGAGCTAATGGGCGTATGTGATAAACCGAAATAAAGTGTATTTAAAGTTTATTTATGTTTTAGATAAAAAGAATTTGGTGAAGAGAGTTTAGAAATGCCGCGAAAATCCAGGGAAAATTACTATAAGAACCGACGAAATTTGAAGAAACAGCTAGAGCAGAACGAGAGGAATCCAAAAATGTCCTCTAAGTCAACAACCGAAAGGTTACGGGAATGTAGGGAGAGTCAATAGTCCGCGCGCCACACAAGATGAGTTTCACCCGAGTTCGACTCTAGAGCCACAAACCTCCACTTCAACTGCGTAAATTGAGCTTGAACAGCAAGAACAGATGGAGATTGTTGTCATCGATTCAAATTTTCACACCGAGCATGAATGAATACCAATGTACATCACCAGTCTTCACAACTTCGCTAGATAATGAATGTATTACCACTCAAACCATTACACCGCCGATGCATTCTAAATCTAAACAAGAACAAGAGCAACAACAGGAAGAGTACATTATGCTCAAGACGTATCGCCAAATTTATAACAAAGGCAACTAAGGAGTCTGAAAAATTGTTTCTGAAGAACAATTTCTTCAGAAACAATTTTAGCAATAACTACTGACAACGATTATATACGTCTTCTACTAACATTAATTTATCATCAGCATAAGTTACTATGAATTGTATATAATATAAGTTGCTTTTAAGTAAATAAAGTAAAACATTTATTTCGTTTTATTTCTTAAAAAATTTATCTGTAAAAAATCAAATGTGCACAGTACCAACTGTGCCGCAACATATAACGTAGGGCTACGTCAACTGTCCTTCGCTGAATACTTTAAGGACGTACAACTAGTGAGATAGTGCCATGAAATAGTGACAGTAGCAGTTCTATGGTATAGGTTGCCGCACAATTGCAACTGGACCCTTTCGATTTTATTTTTTTCTTTACGGGAGAAATTGCATACTAAATAAATCATTGCTTTTCTTACATATACTGGAAAAATAATATTAACTGACATCACGGATTTAGTTGCACTTTTAACAACCTCATCGCTTTTGTTACGACTGTCTCTGAAATATCTTTGGTACAAAGAATGTTCTTTGAGCATTTGATTAATTATCGGGAGTATCTGGTCTGGGCTCATTTTTTTGCTGAAAATAACGATTATTTATTAAAATCTTTTTTGTTTCTCCCTCCATTGTTTTTCAAATAGAAAATAACGTGCGCTGTTTTCATGAAAGTACTTTTTTTTGCCCGGTCGCTGAAATGAGGAAAATAACTCATTATATTTTGAAATATGAATTGAAAACAACAAAATTAGTAAAGGGAAAATATTAAATAAATTTAGAAATATGAAATGAAATGTAATAAAAATAAACAAAAGGCCTTGGATATCTAACGGAAATGCAATCTGCTACAATTTTTTATTTGATTTTTCCAAGACTTGCTGCTTCACTCACATTAAATGTGTGATAAGTCGTCCAAGTCCACAAATGAAACGTATGACAGGACAAGGAAATATAAATAAACAGTAGAAGCAGATGGTACCGTTTTGTAAAAGTTACAGCAGTCGTAACTAGCTCCTTTATCTGACGTGTTGAAAAATTCGAGGTTTGGAAGCAATTTATGCAAGACTTCGACATTTCCCTGACCCCAATTCGAGTTTTTTTTCTTCGGTTTTGCGAAAAAAGAAAGATTAGGTGTAGTAACATTATATCTGTGTCCATTCACTAATTTCCGAAATGAAAAAAATCCGAAGAGGGAAAAAAATCAAGAAGACAAGAAAGCAGAAACCGTCACCAGCGTCAGTAGCCTAAGTAACTGAGAACAAATGTTCGTCGGCAGTTTTGTTATCTCCTGCAGTACCATCTGCCACTGTCATTCAAAACATGGCGGAATGTTTTGGGTGCAGCCTCTTCATCCGTCAGAAGACTTTTTTTTTTTTACTAGGAAGCGTTTGCTTTATAGTGCTCGAAAAAAAAAAAATTTCGATTAGTAAATGTAATTTCCCAACCACAAATATCACAAGACTTTGAACATTTCACGTGGTAACATCTTCGAAGAGGAGACATTCTCATTTGCTGGGAAATCTTCATGAAAGAGATTTTCTGAAAATAAGGTGCTTAGATAGAAAAAAAGAGAGAAACTTAATAGAGTTTAAACTTTTTAAGTTTATTTTATTCAGTAAAAGGATTTAGTTTTCCAAAAAAGTAATATGGTCCTCATTGTTGAACATCAGACAAATTAAATTCGTTCCGACAATTACTTAGCTTCATTTGTATAATCTGCTGGGATAATATTGGAATACCAACAGAAGTTGTGAACTAACTACAAAGGTGAAAAGCAGTGTCAAGACGAAATCTCTGCAGCGATACATTCTGTTGGTGCAGCTTAGTTGGTTAGAGCAATTGACTCCGGAGCGAGGAGACGCCGTTTTTCGCAAAGTATTTTCGTAAAGTTTCTCCTGTTTTCGCAAAGTATTAAAGCGGAAATAAAAGCAATAGAGATCATTATGGTTTGCAGATACACTCAATAAATACGAACACTCACATAATAAATGGCCGCACCGTTGTTCTGAGAGCTGGCATGTGGCCGTTCGTCCGATTGGCCCAGATGAGGCATGGGTGGTTTTGTTTTGGCTATCTCCCCTCCCTGGAACCAGTGGTCCAAAATTAGGGACGGCCTACTAGCCCTTAGAGTTGCTCATAGTAGTAGTTAAGCACCGAAACAAAAGAATAATACAATAAAAATAGCAGATGAAACGTAAATTAGAATTGAAGCTGTTGCTAACAGGACTTTTCCTTCCCGTTGAGATTCGGTATAGTTGCAACTCTCTCGAATGCTACGGAAGAATTGTGCTTCACGAAAACTATCAAGATAATTTGCGATATCAAATCAGTTGTTTATTTCCATCTAATTTCAGTATTCGGATTGTTCTGTGGAATTATCCTACAAAAATTACTGCTTGAATCTCTTAGTTCGATACTTAATTTTGCTTCCTACGCTCCTTCCTTCTTACTCTAAATTTTACGTAACTAGCCGTTTATATTCCCTCATCTCCTCGTCGGGGAGACCAGACTCTTGTGCTTCTTCTCAGAATCGTCTTCACCCAGCTGTGTCCCTTCCTTGACTTCTCTTTCTCTTCCTCTCTAGCCCTATGCCCGTCCTCGCTAGAAGGGCATCCGCGACGGGCGCATCTGATGCAATAAAACAATCACACCCGACCCGAATGCTGTGTTGATGACAACACCCCAGCGATTGCAGCTTTGGCCAATAAAACGATTTAGGCACTTAAGGCTTTCTAAAGCGACTCTTCCACACAAGGAATGATTCCCTGGAAAACATATTTACACAACCTCCAATCACCGATGTCTCCCTAGACAGCGTCTTCCAACTTGCCGCTAGAAAATTCCTTGCTTGAAAATGAATTAACACTAGAATCTATTAAAATCTTCTAAATCCCCGTAACACTCTCCTTCGAGGAAGAAGATAGTTGTTAGTTGGGGTATGATAATACCAGATAGCTCTTTTAAGTTAGGCAATACGGGTAAACGCCGCGATTTAACTGGGTTTGAAAGTGGAACGATTGTTGATGACGGAGGTGAGATCTTTCCGTCATCGAAACAGAACATCTGGTGGAGTATTCCAGTTCTCCAGTGTTGTAAGTGTATCAGGACTTGCAGCGAGACAGCAAGACAGCTAGTCTGAAAAGAAAGCTGCGATGAGAAATACAAGGTGGATGCTTGAAAAGCGAAACCCGCAGAAAGTATTGCTGTGTTCAGTACGTCGGTTTTGATTCAGCAAATTTTTCGATGCTATTAAAAAGCTGATTGAAGCAAAATTGTGTGTGACGTGAACTCCACAAGCTACAGCATAAGTTTAGTAGAAGACCCTTTTGACTCATCCTCCTAAATGCATGTCAGAGGCATGGACTAAATAACACCGATACTGGACTGAAGACTGCTGAAGGAATGCCTGCTGATTAGACGAATCATGTGTCCTGTTACACGATATTGATGGTAGGTTTACAGACGTCGGACAAACAACATGAGGGGATGAACACCGCATGCATGGTACATAAATACCCTACGATGATCACGGCGATATCATGGTTTGGGAACTGCTTGGTTTTGTAACAATAGGTCCTGTTTTATGTGTGGAGACACTACTTTCGAATGAGAACGATCTCAACATCATTCCAGGTCAGTTTCACTGTTGTATAACCCTGGGGTGATATTTTCCAGCAGCCACCCTGGTTTCCCTTCGTGATGGTATTTCCAGAAGCCACCCTGGTTTACCTTGGCGATGGTGTCTTCCAGAAGCCACCCTCGTTTCTCCTGGTGTAGTGATATTTTTCTGCGGCCGCCCTGATTTCCTCTGGGATGATGGTACTTTCCAGCAGTCGCCCTCGTTTCTTTTGGGGTGATGATATTTTTCAGCAGCCACTCTGGTTTCCCTTAGGGTGATGCTATCTGCCAGCAGCCGTCTTGATTTTCCTTGGGTTATGTTTGTTTAGGGTGATGTTAGTTACCCTCGTTTCCCTTGGAGTGATTCCGTGGTGTGTATGTTCCAGTAGCCACCCTCGTTTCCCTTGGAGTGATTCCGTGGTGTGTATGTTCCAGTAGCCACCCTCGTTTCCCTTGGAGTGATTCCGTGGTGTGTATGTTCCAGTAGCCACCCTCGTTTCCTGTGGTGTGATGATATTTTCTAGCAGCCGGCCTGGTTTCCTTTGGAATGATGGTACTTTCCAGCAGCCGCCTTGATTTTCCTTGGGGTAATGGTATCTTTTGGAAGCCATCCTGGTTTCCTTTGGTGATGGTATCTTCCAGAAGCCACCCTCGTTTCTCCTGGTGTGGTGATATTTTTCAGCTGCCAGCCTGATTTCCGCTGGGATGATCGTACTTTTCAGCAGCCACCCTTTTTCCCCTTGGAGTGATGATATTTTTCAGCAGCTGCTCTAGTTTCCTTTGGGGTGATGGTATCTTCCAGCAGCCGCCCACGTTTTCCTTGGGGTGATGATATATTCAAGCAGCCGGAATGATTTACTTTGGGATGACGGTACTTTCCAGCAGCCGCCTTGACTTTCCTTGGGGTAATGGTATCTTCAAGAAGCCACCTTAGTTTCCTTGGAGCGATGATATTTACCAGCAGCCGCTCTGTTTTCCTCTGTGGTGATGGTATATTCCAGCAGCAGATCCAGCCCATCCAGCCGCTCCGTTGCCGCAGTGATCGAAGCGCTGCTTCTGACAATTCATCCGAGTGCTCCTAAATAGGTACTATTCCTGAATGAGTCATGAGTTGTGTGCTTGTCTTACGGTTCTGGCTCTCTCTCTCTCTCTTCCCTGGAACCAGTGCCGCACATTAAGAACTGGTGACTGCTTATAGCTCTCAGATTTGTTCACAGTGATCTTCCATCCTGGAAACGAAAAAAAACAAAAAAAAGAACAAAAACGGGTCGTTCATGTCACCCACTATTTAGTTATATCAATGCAAACCCCTTCAATCGTTATACCTGTATAAGAATCCCGCAGTCATAAACGCGTGTCTTTCTTTTATTTCTGGTTGCTTCCTTTCCTGAACACGCTGACTTAAAATTAGGTACTGGCGACTCCTCGTAATGTTTTGCACTTATTTAATCCTTTAGCGTTGTTAGAAGAAACAAGAACGGTTTGCCTCACTAACCACTTGTAATTTTACTTCATCCCGTAAGGGTCTCCTGTGCTTGTTATGCAACTCTGGCTAGATGTAACTAAAATTGCTGTTCGAAGCATTTTCGTCCAGTAAATATTCAAAGAGAAAAGTACTTGATTCTTACATCGTGTTACTTCTGTTTAATTAGCATATATACGATTGAAGAACTCAAATTTCACTTTTTTTTTGAACGAACGGTACAGTGATATAAAGCAGAATAATCAAATCTGTTCATTAAAATCATCGTTTCCATTCGTGTGAAAAAGAAAGGGAGGCAGTGAAAAAAAGTTCTACTCTTCATGAAACTTTTGACTTTTTTTTATTGTTATTAGTGGTGGTTGCTTATTATTTTGGCGTCAGAAAAACCTGTAGCCTGGTGATCCCTCCGACTCTGTGACTAATTGTAACGTGTCAGCTTCCATGAAATCTTAACTAATTAACGACGAAATAAAAGCAGCAAATTTCTGCTTCAACTTCCGCTTTCACTGAGCGCCGCATTAAACACAAATGACCTCAGTAAAACTGCCACTGAGATATATGTAGATGTTTTTTAGTCGTAATTAATATGTTAAAAACATTTTTTTTATCTGGGTGTTTTATAACCACCTTGACTAACTCATAAAAGGGCTATAAGAAGTAGCTTTCTCCATTTTGAGCCACTAGTTGTAGAAACGGATAACGAGCCATAAGACAAGCACACATCACACATGCCTCAACCAGGACACGATCGGGCCCATATTGGAAAAATGGGTCCAGAGACAACTCAGCTACAGGAATGGTAAAAAGATTTCTAAATATTTATTGTAAGAAACGGGTATTTTCGTATAACAGAAAAATCGCATTGCAAATTTAGTGCTATGAATGGGGTATTTTAGATATTTTCAAATTGTTTTTATCCTCCGTTTTTTATGAACAGTAAACTTTTGAGTCTTATCTATGTATCGTTTTTCAGTTAGTTAACACTCCCGCCGATGATATGCGCTTGCGGAGTTTTTATATTTGGTTTAATTTTTGCAGTAATGTCATTTACAGCAGAGAGTTACACGCGGATTCCTCAATTTTTATGGCAAAATTGTTAAATCCCTTGACACAGTGTCTGCTAGTGCCTTAAGCTACAACACAATATGACATTGAACCTTCATGAAACACTTTTCTGGTAATTCACGCCAGAGCTTCACTATTGAGGGCGCTTAAAGCACACAAGGGTGAGTTGAAAAGCTGTGTTTTCATAGAAGAAATGATGGAGCGATGTAAAAATCCATTTATTTTTCAATATTATTACCCCTTACGTCAGCTGACTCTCTGACATGGCCCACTAGCTTTCGTTACCCCCCTCCCCCTCAAATGAAATTCAGAGTTTGACTCAAACCATTTGCTCACTGTTTGTACTGCAGCATTGTCGCAGTCTAAAATCTTCCCTTCCATATCTTTTCTTTTTCTCTCGATTTGGAGGAAGCAGTCAAATGGTGCCAAATCCGGAGATCAGGGCGAATGGACACAGTATTTCCCGGGAGAATACTGCCCAATGCATTACACGTCCTTCACCTGTCTGATTTCGTCCCAAGGTGCATCCTGGTGCCAACATTCCCCAAAGTAAAAATCACACACCTACTCGGCCGTTCCACATGGTGCAACAGGAAACGAGATTCGTCGGAGCAGATGATCTTCTTCCAATCATTCGAGGTCCAGTTTTGATGCTCGCGTACCATTGTAGGCGCGTTCGACCGTGAGTCGAGGTTAGCATGGGCACTTGGAGCTGCCTGAGGCTACTCCCATTTTCAGCAGAGTTTGATTTACCGTGTGTTGTGATGCATTACTCCCGTCATCAGCATTCAAATTACCGGAGAGTTGCGCCCTTCTGTTGTTTCGTACCATACGGGATGGCCTTCGCTCACCTCTAGCATCGATGAGGAATAGTCGGTCCACACCTTAGCGGTGGATCGTGGTTTTTTCCTCATCGGATAACTTTTTGAAGGCACTAATCACGGCTGACAGTGAGCCTTGCCGCCCCGAAAATGCTCTGACCCAGTCGTCTGGCTATTACAACTTGGCCTTCGTTAAATTCGTTTAAGTCCGCTGCCTTTCCCTTCTGAAAAATTAGAATAATACTGATTAACAGACTCAGTGTCAGGTGTTCTTTATACCGTTTCATGGCCTTCAGACGCACCGGCATTTATCTGCAGTTGCTTCGCTTTTCATAAAGTACGCGTTGGCCATAATGTTACGGTACTTCTATTTGTCGATCATTTTTACATTAACAGGTTTTATCTTTTGCGTAATATTAACGTTTAACAATTGTGACGTGCCTGCCCAGCAGGACGCACACGACATTAAGACAGATAGCAGTGGTAACGAACGTCCGCGTAGCTCAATTGGTAGAGCGACTTATTCCGGAATGAGGGGAGCCGGGTTCGAGCCCCGGCGTGGACAAAAAGGACGGAGAAATTTACTTCGTTATACAATTTATACTTGCAATCTCTCGACAAATCTCCTCTAGCTCTACTCTCCATACATTCAATGTAGTCATTTTATTTTGCTGTTACTCACTGTCAGTGTTGCCAAAATGCCAAAGCAGTTAGGTGAAGTAACGTTCCGTTCAGTGACAAAATCTTAAACAGGGAACTAATGAAAGTTGCATAAGAAAACAGAAACTCAAAAGCAATGTCACACCAGCTTTTACTACTTTGAAGCCTTTACAAAATTTCGGTTTCATTAGTCCAATATCTCGTGCTTTCATTCCATTCATACAAAGCTTGTTCTCAGTACGTTCTTAGACGCTTGCATCCGCAAAGCCTGTTTCGACTCCTACAAAGCTTGTTTCGTTGCGCGTTTAACGTTATGACTGAATCTCTCATATTGAGCTGTGAAAAATGAAAGTCTTTTAAAATAAATCTTTGCCAAAAAGAAAAAAAAAACACCCACAAGAGGTCAATTGATCGAGATGAAAATTGGGATGTGCAATGTACAGGAAAGGAAATGAGATTGCATTTCCAGAGCAGATGGGCCATTTATTTGGGTAAAACAGTTACACAAGCAGAGCAAGCCAGTACGTTGCAGCGCCACCTCTGGCTCGGATACAAGAGGTTACTCGACGTGGCATAGACGTACACAGTTCTCGGATACTGTCCTGAGATATAGCATGTCGGATGGTGTGCAAATTGCGGGCCAGTTCGCCGACATTCCGTGATGGGTGTAGGTAGCTTCCTATCATGCCCCAAATATGTTCGATCGGTGACAGGTCCGGCGATCGGGATGGCCATGGAAGGGTGGTGATATTACGGAGGCAGGCGTGATATAGCTGTGCCGTGTGTGTCCGGACATTACCCTTTTGAAAAATTGCTCGGTGATGCTGCAATAGGAATAGGAACACAACAGGTCGTAGAATGTCACTGATGTACAGTTGAACCATGATAGTGGTATGGAGGATTACTAAGGGTGTCCAGCTATTGTATGAAATTACTTACCAGACAATTACTCCCGGTGTGTGTGTTCTGGCTAGCTCGTCTCCAGACATGTATGCGCTGGTCATCGGTGCCAAGTGCAAACCGTGACGCATCAATGAAGACAGCACGACCCACTGGGCACTCTCCTACGTTGATCGGGCTCGACACCACAGCAAACGGTGCCGGCGATGCTCTCTGGTCAGTGGTAGGCTGCAGAGTTGCCTCCTTGAAGGTAGTCCCCGTGCCGGAAGTCGTCTGGCAATGGTCCGGATGGCAACTTCTGCCCCTGTAGATGACGTAGCATTGCTACGGATGGTTGAGAGCGAAGAATTTGGTTCTGGTCGTGCGGCTCTCACAATCGCTTGATCCTCGCGTTCTGTTGTTGCCCTCGGCCGTCCAGTGCCCGCGTGCCACTGTACTGTGCCCTCCTCGACTCATTGGCGCCAACATCGTCCAATTCCCACTACCCGAATGCCAGCCAATACGGCGGCTAGACCAACCGGCCTCTCTAACCCGAATACGTCCTCTCTCAAACTGGCTCAACTACTCGTATTGGACACGGATCCGACGTCGAGGCATGCTCACAGTCCGTGTAGGTTAATACAAGCGCCAATCCTCTGTTATAATAAATTGTCCCTGGGTGCGATCTTTGCTCTTGATAAACCCTCCTCGGTGAGCGGTTTCCACGCGCTGTGGCAGCCTACTTTTTCGTATTTGTCGTTATTTTTTAATCATTTGCATATTCGGCCCTAAGGTACTTGCACGCGGAGTTTCATCAGGATCGAACGACTTGCTCGGGGTACTTCTTTCCCCCTCCCCCAAAGAGTGTATATCTGCAGAATCCGAATTTAATGTTCTTATCAAACTAAGGGAAAAGGGGAAGCATGAGTTTGAATTCTTATCAAACCAGGAGGGAAAAGATGTATAAGTTTTAATTCTGCAGCAGGGCGATGTTTTCTGGCAGTTCTACGTTCTGCAGCAGAGTGAAATATTCTGCCGATTCAACAAGCCAAACAAGATCATTAAATCTGAAATATCGGCGGCGTCAGCACGTCTTTTAGCAAGAAACAATCAAATTTTGAACGCGTTCCACAGTGTTTTTATATTCCATAGACGGTAACGTTAAAGGTAACTGCGATATCGTGCTCGCATATGGGCAATTCTTTATCTATGCTATAGAGCACTTCCACTGTGGAAATTCTACACTATTAACTAGAAAACTTTGTAAATGCATGCTACTATCCGATAAAAGCAATGTACCGTGCCCTAAACATGAGCATCTATGTAACTCTTGTTATAGGGCTTATAACGAAGTAAATTTCTCCGTCATTTTTGGTCTACGCCGGGAATCGAACCCGAGTCCGCTTATTCCGGAACAAGTAGCTCTACCAACTGAGCTACGCAGACGTTCATTCTGATTCCTATGTGCTTTTATCTCGTGTGCGTCCTGCTGGCAGGTACGTCACATCTCCCCCCCCAAAGAGGGCCGGGGGCATGGCCCACGGGTCAGCCGTGACCATGAATCGTTGCAGGCAGCCATCCACTGAAGAACGTCCACTTGAGAACTCCCAGTCAATCTGGTGTGTGGAATGCAACGTCACACACATTTATTTTTCAAAGCGCTGGAGAAGAGAGGTCCTCTGATTTGTCCTATCTCGCGGTGTGGAAATAAAATCACACCAATGCAAGATTTTGAACGGTCGGGTCATCCGGATAGCTCGGGCGCCATTATAACGAAATAAATTTC
This sequence comes from Macrothele yani, assembly GCA_039090855.1. NCBI lineage: Eukaryota > Metazoa > Arthropoda > Arachnida > Araneae > Macrothelidae > Macrothele > Macrothele yani. The sequence goes on from CM077026.1 coordinate 90,197,360, forward strand.
TCCGTCATTTTTGTCCACGCCGGGGCTCGAACCCGGGTCCCCTCATTCCGGAATAAGTCACTCTACCAATTGAGCTACGCGGACGTTCGTTCTGACTGCTATCTGCGTTTATGTCGTGTGCGTCCTGCTGGCAGGCACGTCACAGGCTTGATGCTGAGTTAATATATTTCAGCGCCCTGTGCGAAGGGTTCGCTTGATGCTTTGCTCCCAGAGAATTTTTGTTTCTGGACCTTAACCCGTATTTTACCAGACTTGAGCAGATAAATAAAATATTAAAAAAAAAAAATAAAGTATTAATTAGCTCGCTCTTGAGGTGAAGAAGGTGTTTATTCAGATGTTATGGGGAATGTCTCAAAGCATTGTTCTGATCTCCTTTCCTCCTCTCTATTACCATTAACCAGTTGATCGCATTTCCGTTTGGCCAGTATTCGCTTCCTATTTTCTCATTCTTCATCGGTTCTCAGCATTTTCCCCAATTCACACCGACGAGCAAGATTTTTACACCTCGCTCTCTCCACTCCTTCCCACCGAATCCCCCGCAAACGAGTGAAACGTTCTCTTGCTGAGACACACCCCCAAAAAGCGTCCCTTGCAGAAGAGTGGAAGCCACGCATTCCTAACACCAAAGAGGCGCGGACACTCCTTAAAACTTTCCAAGAAGGCGTGGACACTCCTTAAAAATGCCTTCTCTCACTGATCCCCTCAGACCATTAACGAGTGAGTCCCCTCTAGCACATCCACGAATCTTGAGCCGCGGGTGGCCGAGTGGGCAACGTTCCTGATTGCCACGGGAAGGACCTCAGGTTCGATCCCAGGCAGGTACGAACGCTCGATCCACTAAATACCCGCCGTGCGTCGGATGGGCACGTTAAGCCGTCGGACCCCGGGTACTGGCCCCCGGTAATAAATAAGGGCGTCTTCCTCCCCCTTTCTACTTCGCTTCCGTGTCACTTTCCTATCGGGCGCTCTAGCCCAAATCTCCTAGTTTCCTATTTCTAAGGGTTGTTTAAGACCTGGGGTCAGACACCCCCTTCCTAAAATCATCTACATATGATCATCATGATCCACGAATCCATAAATCCAACTCTCCCTCATTGGAAGGGACACGCGATAAAGAGATTACTTTGACCGTTGCCCAGCTCATCTAAATGGTGGGAAAAGTGCTTCCAATTCACTATCCTTAAAATAGTTACTTCACTTCACTACTGACAAATATGGATGCCAGGTTACCGCTTCATCTGCGTTATTCCTTTCTCGTTTTAAAAATTTTGAGTTGTTCTTTTCTTAAGACTATCTTGCACTACGGAGAATTATTATTTTTTGTTAGCTTTAACAACTTGTTAAATGCAGATACATACCAAAGGCAGATTTTATGAAGTTTAACTTAGTTCGGGAGAATTTTATCAAATGATTTTTTTGTTTTTGTTTGGGGGAGTTTAACGACCACCGTGAGCAACTCAGTGAGCTGTAAGCAGTCTCCTGTACCTAACTTAAGGCCACTGGTTCCAAGGAAGGGAGAGAGCCAGCTGCTGTAAGACAGACACAACATCCATGCCTCAGCGGGAACCAACCAGACCCATTTGGAAGAACGGTCATACGCCGTTTTATGCTGAATAGTCGTCCAGCACTGTGCTCATTCCTGTTTGTCATATCAAAGCATATATTTTATAAGTTCTGATTATCGCAATGTACGATACCTACGACAACCCACCCTTTCTGAAGGGCAATCCGACCTTGTGCGTCGGTTTCGCAGACACTATTGGATCACCTTCAATCGGAACATGCGGAAGAGAGTAGACGTCAGACACTAGTGACTTTAACCGTCACTTGGCCCGGAGGTAACCCCCTGGTTTTCAATTCAACAATGGCAGGCTCTCCGGATTGTTTGATGTTTCGTTTTGTCCACTTTGAGTGGATCATTTTGTTTATCCTATATGTTATGCATGCTGTTTTTCATGCCTTTGTTGTCTTCTCACTAACATGTTGCCACTAAAATTCCACTTGTCTGCACTGTGCCTCTTTGTATCATTTTGTACTCTACATTTTATTTTGACCCATACAATGATTCTTCTATGTCAATCATCAGTTACCATACGATGCCTGTCGTTGTTCTGCTCTATATTTTTGTCGTCTCCTGAAGCAAAACAGGGCCTATTATGTGCGTGCACATACTTTGTTGCCTAAGTACTTATATGCTGAATCTTTATTCGTCTTTTTCTTAATGTTACACCTGTATAACGAAGTAAATTTCTCCGTCATTTCTGTCCACGCCAGGATTCGAACCCGGATCCCCTCATTCCGGAGTAAGTCACTCTACCAATTGAGCTACGCGGACGTTTTCTTCTGATTCCTATCTGCCTTTATGTCGTGTGCGTCCTTCTGGCAGGTACGTCACATCTCCTGGTACGTTACATCATCTCCCCCTTATTTTTTTTTTTAAGTGCTGGAGAAGGGATTCTCTTATTTTTCCTATCTCGCGGTGTGGAAATAACATCACACCATTGCGAGATTTTGAACGGTCGGGTCATCCGGATAGTTCGAGCGCCATTATAACGAAGTAAATTTCTCCGTCATTTCTGTCCACGCCAGGATTCGAACCCGGATCCCCTCATTCCGGAATAAGTCACTCTACCAATTGAGCTACGCGGACGTTTTCTTCTGATTCCTGTCTGCCTTTATGTCGTGTGCGTCCTTCTGGCAGGTACGTCACATCTCCTGGTACGTTACATCATCTCCCCCTTATTTTATTTTTTATTTTTTTTAAGTGCTGGAGAAGAGATTCTCTTATTTTTCCTATCTCGCGGTGTGGAAATAACATCACACCATTGCGAGATTTTGAACGGTCGGGTCATCCGGATAGTTCGGGCGCCATTATAACGAAGTAAATTTCTCCGTCATTTCTGTCCACGCCAGGATTCGAACCCGGATCCCCTCATTCCGGAATAAGTCACTCTACCAAGTGAGCTACACGGACGTTTTCTTCTGATTCCTATCTGCCTTTATGTCGTGTGCGTCCTTCTGGCAGGTACGTCACACCTCCTGGTACGTTACACCTGTTTTGCTTGTTTCTGCTATGATTGTACTACGTTCCTCGTCTTTGTTCCTCGCTTCTTCTTCCAGTCCTGAGGCATTTCAGGACACCTCTTCTATTTATGTACACGCGACCTTCATATGTTTGTTTCTCCATTTATTTTCTTTGACGTTAAACTAAGTTCATGCTTGTACTTTCAGCTTTTAAACTCCAGAAAGCGTTATTTTTTTATATTTTTTGTTATGTTTTCCTTGCGACATGAAGGTTGTGTTTAATCAGTAGCACTTTAAACCTCCGAATTGTGAACTTTATTGCCCAAATAGGCCTCCGTTTTATAATGATAACAAAAATTATAGTGATGGGAAGAAAGTCAATTATTAAATATAGCAATAATAATGATATGACAATGGTGATCCACTTTCGTAACTGTGACGATATGGTGTGCGTTCAACTCTAAAACTGAAGGAGTAACTGAATATGATGAAGTATTGTCCGTAAGCTTTGGAGCATATCTAAACTTACTGCCTGAGAGGATCTCTACTCTCAAGTAGTAAAGCAGCTGGGACGAAGACAGGCTATATTATACAAAGGATATTTTCAAAAACTCAATGAATATTTATGCTGCAGGTTGACGGTAGTTCCTTGCTGGATGAATTGCAGCAGGGGCCAACATATGCTGTCAAAAAGAAGAATCACAGCAGAAATGTAAATAACGTCTGTAAAGTTTCTACTACTATTTCATTGAGCATCCGACTCCAAAATAAATGCTCAAAGATACAGGGGAATCTGTTTGGGTACGGATAAAAGAAACGTACTGTGTTAAGCTATCCGAAAGAGGCACGGTTCTTATATCTTGCTCCTATTAACAGAAGACATGGGAGTTCGACAAATGGTACTCACCACGCACGCGCAAACAGCGCATCCTGAGAACGTTTGACATAGAAATGGACCAGACTGCCCAATAACGCAGGAAACGAGGTTGTACCTAAACGAGGCAACATTTGGTGTGGCAGAATGAATACGCGAAACATCATCATTTGAGGTACGGGTGTCGGTATGCGAGATGCTAACTGGAAAGGTGATTGTCTGGTGCGATGTGACTCGCTACAAGATATACAGTCTTTTTTCCTTTGCTGAGGGCACAATGTGCTAGGTACCGTATCTGGACTTGCTACAGACCTTTCTGGTACCTCAGCCTGACCACGCTGTCTCTTTTCAGCACGACGGAGCTCCACCACACTCGGAGAAAGTAGCATGGGGGTACTTAAGGCCCACAGTGAACGACAACTGGCTACGTTGCGGTGGGCCCGTTGCTTGGCCTGGAGAATTCCCCTGATCTGACGCCCGTAGATTTTGTGTGTGTGTGTGTGTGTGGATGTTCATCAGGAACAGCGTGTATGCACAGCCACGTTAAAACTTCGAGGACTTGAAGCAGGGAATTTCAGCAGCATTTACGGAAAACGCTCCAAAAATGGACAAGCCATGTTAAGATTTGTTAGCCCGGAATGAACCGTGTCGTGTCCATAACGGGATTCATGGGGTCCTAGATAAACCCCCATTCCTGGAAGTAAATTATGTCAGATATTTAATAGTTACCTGTGTTACATTCCGCTCTACACCTTTTTATATTTAATTCCTGCCCAGAAAGATCCACCTGTTTCTTCAGAGCACCGTTTCATTAAGTACACGAGTTGCTTCGGTGGCCGAGTGGTCTGAAGCACTGCCTAATAACTGTTCTTCCCAGTTGCGCCCGGGTTCGTGTTCAATACGTTGCATGGGTGATGTGACTCTTTGATTGTACTGGCTGTGTCCGTTCCCTGGAACCACTAGCCCTAAATTAAGGACAGAAAACTGCTTACAGCCTTAAGAGTTCTTCATGGTAGTTGCTAAACTCCGAAACACAAAACAAACATTAAGTACTTCACAAACATTAAAATGTCCCTTACTATTAAAGGAGCAATTCTTGTATCTGTGTAAATTTTATTTTAATACGGCTCTAAGGATTTTTGAAAGTGGTGATCCTACCGTTTTCTGGTGCTAGAAATCAATTTAACTTGATCTCGACTTTGGAAAAATTCGTTTAGTGGATTAAATAACCACCCCGAGTTACCACGTTTTTAGCGTCATGGCGTCGTCCTATTAATGTTTACCATGCTTAGAAATCTTATGACGTCACACTCTCGCGATCCAGAAGTTGGCGCGCGGTCACGCAATCTGCCTCATTACGTTACGCGTTGTGTGTGGATCCTATTAAAGTTTTATGACGTCACACTCTCGCGACCATCTACCTCATTATGTCACGCGTTGTGTGCGTATTACGCATTAATTCTATTTTCTTCTAGAACAAAAAGTGAGTTGTGCCAGCTGCTTGGAGTTGATTCGTAGTACAGTATAAGCAGCGGAACGCTGATTTCGTGTGTTTTTTCCTTCAAAAGGTAAACTGTTAACACAGCATTTTTTTGTTAAATTTTTGAATAGTCATTTGATGACGAGTGTATCCGCTATGCTAAAGTATGATGATTAGTTCATTTTTATTAATTACTATTAACAGAGTGTCACGTGGATGGTAAAACAATATAAAAAAGTATGGCTGATCGACCCCGTACGAAACGTGGACGTTTCAACTTTAAATAAGAAGAATACGGCACTATTGGAACAAGAACAAGCGGAAGAAGTAAATATGGAACAGCTTGGACATTCAAGAGCCGATGGTTTCCGATCACTTTCCAGTCTCGAAACATATGACCATCCATTGGAAAAAGATCAGCCTACAAAAAGACCATTCCGACCAGCTAAGGCGAGAAGTATGGAATTAATGTCCTACGTTATTATAATCCTCAATGAATCTATATCGGAAGAAACCCTCGATCAAATGCGGCGAATAAATATCATCCGAAGAACGTAACCAGCGCTTGGAAGAACTACGAAGTCGTTCATCACAGCGAATCGCAACGGAAACCGCGAATGAACGTGTTCAGCGACTGGAACACTTGCGACAACGTGCAACTGAACGAGTAGCCAACGAAACCAATGAACGACGTAACCAGCGTTTGTAAGAACAACGACGTCGTACATCACATCGTATTGCAGGCGAAACCGCGGATGAACGTGTTAAGCGACTGAAATTAATTTGTCTCTAATTCGTGTTTCATTATTAATCTTCATGGTTTAAACTTAGCATTAAAATACTTGGAAATAAAATATCAAAATATAAATTTTTTTGTGCCCTCATCTCCCCTTTAACCGAGCGATGCTCGGTGTTCCTGATATTTAAACATATTAAGTACCATCACCATAACCCAACCTAACACAGAGCATTCAGTGTACACCTACTTCTGGCGCGAAAACAAGTGTGTGTACTCAACCATTTTCTCTGTTCTCCAGATTTGCCACGCGTGACTACTTTGTACTCCCTAAATTAAAGCTGCCTTTAAAAGGAAAGTTTTTCAAGACACTGAAAATATACAAAGTACTGTGACATCAGCTCTTCACTTCGTACCAAAAGATGACCTCTGCAAGTCCTTCCTTTCATTGACTGATCGTGTCACTTCTTGTACTAACGCAGGAAGAATCTACTTCGAATAAATACACTATATTGACAAAAATCACCGGACACCTAGAAGAGAAACACAACACAGTATTTATTGACATATTATTATTGACTTTCATTGACATGTACGGTGTCGGTCCACCTGTAGCCTTAATGCACGCAGTGACCCTTCGACACATGCTTTCGGCAAGGTTTTGGAACATTCAGTACAACTGTTGCTTAGTAGTAGGCCTCGGTTCCAAATTTTTGTTGCTGCGCTCTACCTATGGGATTAAGATCAGGGTTCTGTGCTGGCTAGTCCACACACGATACGGAATTATCTTCGAAACCACGCCGTGACAGACTTTACTGTATGGTGCGGTGCATTATCCTGCTGGTACCAACAAGGCTCGGTTCCATAGTATTGCCACAGAGTTTGTAGGGCATAATTGTCCAGAATATCGAGGTAGACGTGCTCGTTAACAGGTTTGTCGACGATAACCAATGGGCTGGGACCATACCACGCTAAACACCCCAACACGAGTACACTGCCAGCTCCAAACTTGACCGTAGGAGCAATACACTGTGGTAAGTAGCGTTCCCCCGGCTACCGCCATACCCACGCACGGCCATCAGACTGGCGGATCGTGTATCTGGATTCATCAGTCCATAGGACCCGTTTCCATTGATCTACGGTTCAAGATAAATGCTTTTTACATCTTGCTAAAGGACGAGTAGCATTCCGAGTGGAGATGAAAGGCTTATGAGCAGTCGCACGACCACGGTAACCCATGGGATGAAGTTCTCTGCAAATGGTACGTGCACATACCCAGGTTCCAGCACTTTTACTCACCTGTACACTGAGGTCTTGTGCAGTACTCCGTCGATTAGCTGTAACGACTTTCCTGAGGCTTCGACGCTCTCTATCACTGATTTTCTTTGGTCTACCGGTACGTTTTGCTGCCTCAGGGACGCCATGTGTCTTCCACTTATTCAGTACATCCAAAACAGTTGACTTCAGTATGTTTAAACGCCTCTCGGTTTCTCTTATGAACAACCCACTAATATAACACTCAACAATCTTTCCTTTCTCAAAGTCAGTTCTCTCCCGCCGCGACATTTTCACTCAACCTCACAGTGCGATATGATCGCGGTCAGCAGCAGGCTTGTTTTTATACAGTTTGCAGCTATACCGCGCATCTTAACAACGCAGGGGATCCGTTCATTTGCTTTTTAATGGGTGTCCGGTGACTTTTGTCAATATAGTGTATATTCACGTAAGTTTTCCTGCTTTTTCATTAAAAAAAAAAAAAACCAAGAATTATTCTCATTATTTAATTGCTGCACTGTGTAGCTCCGTAGCAGAATCGGAGCAACGAGCGACATACGTCGTAGATTTTATTTTGGTCCTGCATACAAAAATGTTATCCCCCAGAACCTTTATTTCGGCCCTACTGAAAAACAAAATGTTATCTTGCAGACTTTCGGTATGAGCTCAAGTTTTCCATCTGGGGACGGCATTCTGTCTTTCAAAACTTTCCGAAAACGGAAGTTAGTAGTAAGGATTTCTCCCATAATCCTTGTTTGCTTTTTTTTTTTTTTTTTTTTCTCGCGCGATTTTTCGTTCTGTTCTTGTTATTGTTAAATATCATTTTATTGCAGAAATGTTTGAAAAATGGAGGCAATCAATTTCGAAAAACGGAAGTTAGACGACGGCGCTGTAATCTTATTTCTTTTTCTTTCCGCGATGCATTTCTGCTCTGTATTGTTTGTTATCAAATATGTTATTTCATATATATTTGTATTTGAACTTGAAAATGGAGAGAACATTTCCGAAAATGGAAGCTGGACAAACGAAGATTAATTCCGTAATCGTGATGTGTTTTTCCGTGAGGTTCTGTCTGTCCAAATATTGTTGGCAGATATCATTTTGTTGCGGAAACGTTAGTGCTTCAGCGTAAAAATAAAGGCAAAATTTCCGACAACGGAAGTTAAAGGGAACGAAGATTTATTTTTCCGTGAGCGTATTTTTTTTTACATGACACTACATTGTTGTTTAAATACCGCTTGGTTACGTCGTAGATTTTTATGTGTTTGCATTTAAGATTGAAACTGGAGGGGGACATTTTTCTTAGACAGAAGTTGACGGAGCAAAAATTTCCCGTCGTATTTTTTTTTTTTTTTTTTTTTTGCATGGCTCTACATTGTTGTTAAATACCGCTTGGTTACATAGGTGTTTGCATTTAAGATTGAAACTGGAGGGGGAAATTTTTCTTGTACAGAAGTTGACGGAGTGAAAATTTCCCGTCGTTTTTTTTTTTTTTTTTTTACATGACACTACATTGTTGTTTAAATACCGCTTGGTTACGTCGTAGATTTTTATGTGTTTGCATTTAAGATTGAAACTGGAGGGAGACATTTTTCTTAGACAGAAGTTGACGGAGCAAAAATTTCCCGTCGTATTTTTTTTTTTTTTTTTTGCATGGCTCTACATTGTTGTTAAATACCGCTTGGTTACATAGGTGTTTGCATTTAAGATTGAAACTGGAGGGGGAAATTTTTCTTGGACAGAAGTTGACGGAGCGAAAATTTCCTGTCGTATTTTTTTTTCTCGCGATGATTCCTCTCACCAGTATTGTTAAATATCATTTTATTCCATAAATCTTTTCTTCAGCTTGAAAATAGAGGCAAGAATTTCCGACAAAGGGGGTTGTACGGAAATTCTTAGACTATTTTATTTTTTATTTTTTTTTAATTCTCGGACTCTCTCTTTTTCATTTCTAACTGCACGCAAATATTTATTGCCTTGCGCACTCAGTTTTTCATTTGCCCGGTGACCGCCACGCAGATTATTTGTGGCACCACGATATTCGTCGCAGATTGATCAAGAACTTTCTGTTATGGGTCTGTGTAATTCACGTGCCCAGAGAGAATACGAAAAAAAACAACACATTTATTCTCGATTATTTGGTTACGAAGGTTTTCAAGTGAAGGAAACTTTACAGATTCTCTGCATTTTCCCTAAATAGATTTAAGTAGTAAATTTGCTGGTGCTAAAAAATGTAATCCTAATTCAGGTTAAGCGGCTAGAGATCAGAAAGGGCAGCTATTGATTCCTAGGAAGAGATGATGAAAGAATAAAAACGGAGAATAGAAGAAGCGAAATGAAATAGCGGTGTCATATAGAGACTGTATTCGGCGTGTAATGGCCACATTTTGGAAAGGCATTCATCCGTGATGACGGGCCTCTCAGGCAGCTGTCACCGCATCTCCCTAGGGCTGCTGGCACCATTCCTACTCCATGGGTATCTTTCAGACGTCTTCGGCCAATCTCTCATCCGCCCTCCCCTTCGCTCGCGAGGGATCCCAGCGGGCGACGGGTCAGTCAGGGCTTTGTGCGCTTCCACACTCTTCTGACAAACCGTCCTTAGTCCTTGTGTGTCCTGTGGACGCAGTTATCAGTATATATACAACATCTGACTTCAATTTGAAGAAAGACCACCAAACCTGAAAAAGCTCGAATTTCTTGCAAAAGTACTGGACAACTCTTCCTTTATCAGGAGAAGAAAAGCCAAATGCGAAAAATAATCACTTTACTGTTCCTTTCATCGCTTTCAATCTGTTCGCAAAGAATGTTTATCAGAGAATTTCTCGCTCAGCGGTCGATTCCTGGTGACAAAATTCTCTGTGAGAAATAAAAAAAAAAATAACAAGAGAGAAGATCTTATGTTGAGTTCGTTTAGGTCGATATCAGACTTTCAGTGGGCACAATAACTTGAAATCCTAGTTCGATAGTCCAAAACCAGGGACGGATTGGGTCTACGAAACCAGGCCGAGAATTTTAGTCTTGTAGAATTTAGTGTACAGAAACACACGTAACCCACACCTCATAAATTCCGTCATGAAAAAAAATCTGTTAACACCTGGATGAAAGATAATAGTTGAAATATGCGTTGTAAAACTAATTCAGTCGTGAACAAATTTTAACAGCAATTTAAGGTGTTTTCACCTTAAATCTATGCCTTATTTATCCAATGGTAAAACTTCTTTACATTTTTTCTTCGCAGTTAATATATTCCCAAGAATGAAACTTTGCACATCGATAAAACGAACTTTAAGTTATAGCATGGGAATACTTGCTAAAAATTAAGCATAATTAAGCAATCCAACATTTGTTTGCCCACTGACGTCATAAATGCACACGTCGCGCCATCTATTAACAGGTCTGTACATTACTCAAAGAAAAATAATTGATTTTTAATATAATTATGATTATGTTTTAGCAAGTATTAAGTATCCCATGCTGTAACTTAATATTAGTTTGATCGATGTGCAAATTTTCATGCTTGGAATACATGAATTGCGAACAAAATATGTAAAGAAGCTTCACCATTAGAAACATAAGGCATAGATTTTAGGTGGAACCACCTTAAGAGTGAAAGAATTTTTAAATTCACTCATGATGGAATGTAACATATCAAACTATACACAATACGGGGTTTTGTACCAGAAAATTATATTTATTTGTTCACTGGCCGCCTGAGGCTACGCAATATGGTATTCGTACCATTTCCTCGAATAAACGACATTTTTAAGTCTACCCGGTATTTTGACTTATGAACTACAATTTTGATCCGTGGACCGCTATCGGTAATTCGCTGTTTCTTTTAAGATGAATGTGGGTGGGACAAGGATTTCGGAAAATCTCTGCTGAAGAATCGCTTTGTGCTGTATGTCTGTAGGTGGGTAAGTGTGTGGAGATGGTGGACCATCAAAATTTTGATTAGTGCCTCCTTCAAGTTTACAAAACAAGTTCAACGACTTACGCTTAACCGTAGTTAGCTTAATTTATTTACACTGAAAAGCAATTGAATTAGAGACAGCTAGCGTTATGCAAATGTGGCGCTGTAGGCGGCCCTGTAAAAGGAACCGAAACGACGTATGCAGCGATCCGACAATATAAGTAGTGATGCGACGGGAATCAGTAAGAGTCGGACGCAGTATGGGTAAGACGAAGGATCCAAGCGCATTTGATTGTAGGCAAATTGTCGGGGCCCGGCGAATGGGTCACTCCATCTCGGAAATAGTGCAGGCACTGGGATTTTCACAAGCCGCTGTATCACGGGTGCACCGTGAGTACATCGAATCCGATAAACCCATCCCTGCAAGGGCCAACTGCCGTGGATAACAGCGTGTGGATAAGCGGGGTCATCGTCGGCTAGCTCTCATTGTAACAGCGGATAGACGAGCCACACGGCAAGAAATCACTCTGCAATTTTACGCTGGTGCACAATAACGTGTAAGCAGCCACACCATCGAGAACCATGTCCTCGCTATGGGGTACAGAATTCATCGTCCCACGAGGGTACCGCTGCTGACCGCACATCACAGTGTGCAAAGATTAGCATGAGCGCGGGAACATCGTCACTGGACCCTAGACACATGGAAAAATGTTGCCTGGACTGATGAGTCCAGATTCACGTTGGTACATGCGAATGGCAGGATGCGAGTACGGCGCAAACCACATGAAGCGATGCGTCCTTCTTGCCAGCAGGGTTCTCTTCAAGCTGGTGGGGTTGGCATTCTGGTCTGGGGACTGTTTACGTGGACACTGAAATGGAACCCCTGGTACTTGTGACATCGTCCCTCACAGGTCAACGTTACCGGGATATCCTGGACGACCATTTGCTCCCATTTCTGCGTCTTCAACATCCCACTGGGGACCTCATCCAGCAACAAGACAATACACCGTGCCATTGCTCCCGAATTGTATTCGAATGGTCGGATGAACACTCCACCGACGTGACCTCGCTTCCTTGGCCAGCTAGGTCACCTGACCTCAATCCCATCGAGCACATCTGGGATGCCATCGAGAGAGAGATGTTCGAGGCTCTGACCCCCTCCATCAAATCTTCGTGAACTGTGGGAGCTTGTTCAAGGGTTGTGAATCCGTATGGCTTCCCAACGCTTCCGGCGTCTTGTCGAGTCCATGCCGAGACGAATCGCTGCCCTCATTAGGCCGAAAGATGGTGCTACACGTTACTAGACAGGTTTCTGTAATTCAATTGCCTTTCAGTGTATAGCAGCATACTTTGTCTGGCGGCAAATGTTTTGCTAAAGTGGAGAGAAATTTGCTTTGTCATTTTAGAGAAAATGCCCAAGATAAATAAATAGATAGAACGAACGAAACGCCAATTTGTTTAAAAAAATATTAAAATTTTTAGAAAGGTAATATTTGATTTGTTTTATTGAATATTCTGCCTTACACCACAGTAATACAGTACATGACAAAGTTTAAAGCAAACAATACATCCTTACAATAAGACTATACTAAGTAGCTAACCAAAACAAAATACAATGTGAGTAATGTATCCTTAATATATCATACCCCAATAATAATAAACATACCATTAACTACAATTAATGAATGCACATTTAAAATATAATTTATAAAGTAGATGGTATGAAATGTAGAAAACTAATCTGTGTCTACATAAATCACTTCAAATGCCAGGGAAAAAGGCTTTCATGAAAACTCCTGACGAGGCCCAGATCTCCAAGAAGTGTGTCAGGCCAAGAACACAATGCACAAAAAATCACAATGAGACACAAATTACCATAATAGTACAAGGAAGTGAAGGATACATAATTGTAAACAACTGTAATTAAAAAGTATATGGCATATAACTAGTAAAGTTGCAGTTTATAGATATCTTAACGTATGCCAACATAAACACTGATAAACATAGTGTAAGAAAACTAGCTGATGACCAACCATTAACCTGTACCGTCCAATTGCAGACTCCACAGGGTTAAACAAACTCTCTCGATATTAAAAGTGACGGCGTTGCGAGTAATCCTGCCAGGATCCGACATTCCCCCATCCGGACAGAATCGGTCCGTAGACCCGCAGCTTACTGCTACCCCCGTGGGCCGGCACTTCTCACCTCTCCGTCATGACCCGTGTTTGCGCTGCCATTTGGGCAGGGGTTAGACAATGGCTCTACCCCTGTCTGGGAAAATTGATTGCTAGCGCGAATTGTTTGGGGGGATCGCCCTTTATTCAAACAAAATACGTACATGCACATATATACACTGAGGAACTCATCTTTACGTGAGAGGTTAATCCTTTGCTCAATGAATCCTCTCACACTGAAAAACACTGAAAAATATTTACATTGAATTTATTTACATTGGTACTTACTCTGCTACAGAACTAGGGTCAGTTCTGTTATGATGACTCTGGGCTTGAGTCATCAGTTCCTCTTCTCCGTGTTCATCTCTCTTCTATCTTCTTTCTTCTACGGTCACCCCTCAATTAGGTAGACCGTCTGCTGCTCTCTGAGGTGCTTGACCATCTCGATGATCCCCTGTCGCGCTCTTGGGTACGCGAGCAGGATCGAGAGGTCTTTCGTCTTTGCCAATTCTAGAATCGTGTGTGCGACATCTGCAGTCTGGGCACCACACATGCACACTCGCTCCCTAACCGCAAATCTGCGGAAGTACTCCGGCGAAACACCGTTCCCGGTTAGTACCTGGTTAAGGAAACCATTACTCTCAATGCGCCTTATCGAAATTCGGGGGAAATACGGCGTGTTCTTGTGCCCGTATCCCCCTCATCCCATCTCTGTTGCCACTCCACTAATGTGGCTTTTTTCAGTTGTGTCCGCACGCTTTTCAACGGCTTTCGCATCTGAAAATCTATGCCCTCTCTTCCAGCAGCTTCCTTCGCTAGCTGGTCTGCACGTTCATTTCCAACTGTACCGACATGACTTCGGATCCAGTGGAAGGTAACCCTCCTACTTCCCGCTGACTTGAATAGCGCTTTTATCTCTCTGATAAGGGGAGTCTTACTCCCGAACTGACCTAGCGCTTTCAGGGCCGCTTGGCTATCAGAGAATATTCTATAAGCCCCTTCGCTATTGATGGATAGCACCCAGCGCAGTGCTTCTCTGATCGCCAGTAACTCTGCTTGAAAGACAGAGGAATTGGGCGATAGTTTCACTCATTCCGCGTGTATCTCGTTGCCATCCGAGAGCACGCAGTAACCTGCGCCAACACTACCATCTATTTTCGAACCGTCCGTGAACAGTTCTTCCCCTGTCCTGTGGGGAGAGCTTTGTCCCAGCTCTCCACAGGACAGGGGAAGATGAACAAGACATAGCAACAAAGTTAATCATAAATCACACCATACCACCAAGCACAACGATGATATATGCAAAACCAAAGCAAAAGGAGTACGCCAGTAGCCAATTGGTGCAAAGTCACAAATTACGAGAAAAAAATCACACAAAAAAATCCCCAGAAGAAACATATAATAATCAATACACTTAAACTGAACAAAAATGAAAAGGACGTCCTATCCCTGACCGTATCATAACTTCAGGTTAAACACTAGTAAGCAATTACAGGATAAAGAGACATATTATAAATATGTGCATAGCAATGATACCCAATATGACAGCAGCCTCGTTTTATACATCAAAGGAAGTTAACGATTCTTAGTTACAAGTATACCAAACTAATTATTCTTTCTTTCCAACCAATCTAGACAAAAAGGATGCGCGAAATAGTGGGCTTTTTCTTTAGTGGTCCGCTGGGAAATATGCCGGTGACTCGGTGGGCCGATCGGCCCCTGCCTAAAGCCAAGTGGTCACTTCACAACCATCAAAAAGTATCCCCAGATGAAAATAGTAAGCCAGCAGTGGGTTTTTCCTCTCATTTTATAGCAAATTTAATTTTATTAGAGAAATCCAGTTTCATTGAGAACGAATCGACGTTGAGAATAAGCAAAATTTTATTCATTGTCTAAACTTTTTGTTTGTTTGGGGGTTTAACAACCACCGTGTGCAACTCGATGGGCTACAAGCAAGTCTCCCGGCTCTAATTTAGATCCACTGGCTCCAGTGAAGGGAGAGAAAGAGCTAGTGCTGTAAGACAAACACAACATCCACACCTCACCGGGATTCGATTCCGGACCCATCTCAGTCGAATGGTCAGAAGCCAGATAGATCACTGCTCCCATGGATCAGCTGCCTAAACCGCGCAGTGGGTTATAGGACGAAACAGATTGTTTGTATTGTAAGAAATACTTTACTTAACACAGTGGCTTATAACTTGTTCCACTGATCCCTAAACCAGAAGCGACAAAAACTTGATTCTCATAGCAGATCATCTCCTGACTTTGATTTTTAACAGAACAAGTACGGGAAATAATTTTCGCATTTACACATTAGTCAAAGTAGACGCTTTGTTTTGGGGTTAGAGTTTAAAATTCTAGCGGATTCTCTCTCTCACACGCTCGCAGCGTCGGTTTATACATCTGTGTTCTCTTATATGCACATAAATCTGAGAAACAAAAAATATTAAAAATGAATAAAAGCTAAACTCTAATATATTTATAATTCAGTAAAAATGTGTTCGCGTAAGCTGAAGGAGTTTCGTTGATTTTAATTGTACAGCTCAAAAATAGTGAAAACATTTGGAATTCACTAATTGTTTTCCTACCTAATTCATAATAAATAAACAGATTCAGTTGATTGATGTTATGCAGTATCAAAAGGACAAAAACTACGCACTCCAGTAATTTAAACTTAGAGATGAACATCTCATTTCTAAATTTAAGTTACCAAAGAAACCGTTGTTAAACACCACTTTAAACAATTAGAGGATGCCGTTCTGCCTGAAGCCAGTGATTCAACGTACTTCATAGGGCTAGCGAGAAGCTATTATAGGTATAAAATAACGCTTATCCCAGCGTTGTGAATGAAAACTTTCAATAACAGTTACAAGTTCAGTTGATCAACTGTGCCTAAACGTGTGCTTAAACATGCGTCTGCGATCTGACCTTATCCAACATCCGACCGACCCTGGAATAAGCGTTATTTTTATACCCATACCTACTTTCCACTATCCTGTGACGTACGTTGATTCGCATTTTGGTCCAGGGAGTCCAGTTAAAAAAATTCCGTGCTCCTCATAACCGTCAGTTTTTGGAGAGTACGGCAATTTTTTTAAATTACATATTTATAATGAGTTACTGTAAACTAATAATCTGTGTGCCGTTTGTGAAAAAAACAAAACAAAACGTCATCAGTCCACGTGACAGTTACATTTGCATATATTGTCGTTTATTATCTGCGTCTCTTCCTAAATTTTCGTAGTTTTTCTTGTGTAATTTGTGTAGAATATAAACTGACCACACACAATGGCTTCTCATACAAGCAAAGGATATCCGGCATGCGCAGCGCAATGTTTAATAGCAGTTAAGTGACGAGATTTTAAGCTAGTGGAATATAAGCCCAAGTAAAAAATGAATGGGATGCAGATCGGGTGACTGGAGGGGATCCAGAACGCAAGTTCACCACTATTTCCGAATAAATTTGCTGCTTCGCTAAAATTTTCTCGTATTTCTTTTTTAGAAAGACATTTGAACATTAATCAAACGCTATATATTGCATGATATTCTGTACACAAAATCCTTTCTAAGTTTCTTTTTTTTTTTTTTTTTTTTTTTTTTTTGATTGGAGGTTTAACGACCACCGTGAGCAACTCAATGGGCTATAAGCAGTCGCCCGTCCCTAATTTAGGGTCACTGGTTCCAGGGAAGGGAAAGAGCCAGTGCCGTAAGACAAACACAACATCCATGCCTCACCGGGATTCGAACCCGGACCCCGTTCGGACGAATGATCAGAAGCCATCGCTTAGACCACTACGCCACCGGGACGGCCTTTCTCAGTTTCACAAGGCGTTTTAAGCATACAGATATCTTTAAAATTGGAAATTGATTAGCAGCGAACTTGAGTTCTCACTATGAATATATTGCTGCATTTTTTTCTTTTCCAGACGCAAAAATTATTTTTTAAATCTTAGATCTTTCATCATTTTTATCATTTTTAGAACGTCTTTTGTAAAAAAATAAAAAAAAAAGATTGTGCTTATGTTATCGGTTTGTCCGTCCTTCCATCCGTCCGTCTGTAGACGGACGGATGGAAGGACGTTTAATTTTACGACACTAGCTTTCTCTAAATTTAATTTTACGACACTAGCTTTCTCTGCAACTATTAGTCCGATTTGAAAAATTATTTTTGCATTGAGAAGCTTGAAATAAGGGAACGATGACCCTTCATTTCGTTTTTTGTTTTGTTTTGTTTTTTTACGATGTACAATTTTGCTGGTAGAGAGCGTAAATGCAGATAAGATACCGAATTCAAAATACATTTTACGCCATATATTTACTTCTAAACATCCGATTGGGAAAATTCTTTTACCATTCGATTCCATTCATGTCAAAGAGTATTTTAGCTATAGTCGCGTTTTCAAGTTACGCATACATTTTCCGCTAGAGGGCGTTAAATTATATTGCGTTTTCCACGATATCTCTACTTGTAAAACTCCGATTTCAAAAGTAGTTTCTTCAGCGGATACAGCTCCTAATGGGAAATCTTTTGCATACAATTTCTAATTTTTCTTTAAAAATACTTTGGCCACCAGGGGCGTAAGTTCTGATTTCTGCTTCTGATGTATTTGCAGCAAAATCTGAGTTTTTAAAATCTCGATTGAAAAAATCGTTTTGGGTAACTACTCATGTCGATAAACCGTTCTGGAATATTTTCTTCTTAAAATAATGTATGGTTTCTCCGCCAGTAGGCGTAGATGTATACCTTATTTTTATCGATATCTCTACATCTAAGAGTCCGATTCGAAATATTCCTTCTCTGTTGTATAGCTTTTCCGGTGCGAAATGTTTGTCATATAATTTATAAATGTTCAAGTAAGTCATAGACTTTCTGCTAGCGGGCGTTAAGGTGAATTGCGTTTCCCAATATTTCTGCTTCTAAAACTCTGATTTGAAAAATTCTTCCTGTGTCTCATACAGCTCCTGATGGAAAATGCTTTTTCATATATCTAATATTTTCTACTATTTGGTAAAGAATGCTTTGGCCACCAGAGGACATAAGTGTTAATTTCTGTTTCTGATGTATCTGCAGAAAAATCTGAGCTCCTGAAATCTCGACTGAAAAAATTATTTCCTGGACCGATAACACTCAGATCGAAAAACCTTGTAAGAATACTTCCTTCTTAAAATAATGCATGTTTTTCCCACCAGGGGGCGTAGATGCGTACCTTATATTTGTCGATATCTCTACTTCTAAGAGTCCGATTTGAAAAATTATTTTTTTTTATTGGAGAGTGTGTTCGCTGCTGCAAAAAGTTTCTCATATATTTTTCACTTTTTTCTTAATGCACAAGTTTGCAACTAGAGGGCGTACGCTCACGATTCCGTTAAGAGAAATATCTGCGGGATTGAAATCCCGATTGAAAAACTTCTTTCTTCGGTCAGATACTATTATTTTCCGTACCGGTTACATTGACTATTAATAGCTTTGATAAATTTAATTCGCATCAGAAAGGATTCAAAAGACGTGCTCAGTACACCCGAAAATTCGGTGTTATCTTTCTTCTTTTTCTGAAATCGGAAGTGTGATATTCATTCACCCTGAATTTTGCTTATATTTCATTTTTACGAAGTTGTTGGTAGTCACAATGAAATTATTTTATAAAAATCATAAATTAA
The DNA here is from genome assembly GCA_039090855.1 of Macrothele yani. Lineage (NCBI taxonomy): Eukaryota > Metazoa > Arthropoda > Arachnida > Araneae > Macrothelidae > Macrothele > Macrothele yani. Next base: position 90,216,497 of record CM077026.1, read on the forward strand.
TCTCTCTTATATCGTGTAAGACACGGAACATTTACCTCGCCTTCTTGCGTTTATTTATTTCTTTTTTGTAATTTTCTTGTATTTCTCTTTAAGAATGAAAATCTCAGGAACACTATTCATGTTTGATTAACATTTCAGGTATATTATCTCAAGCACTGGGTTGCTGGAATAATATCTGTCATATGATCGACCTCAAAAGAGGAAAAGTCTCTTTTTTTCTGGTGTTTTTTTTCTTTTTTTGATTGGTTTAATGATTCCCGTGGGCATCTCTTGGGCTACAAATAATTTATCAACCGTCCCTAATTTAGGGCAACTGTTCCAGTGAGAGTAAAACCGTAAAACGAATGCCGTAAAACAAACACAGCATCTATTATAGATGCTGTGATCCCAGTGAAGTATACTTCACTGGGATTCGAACCCAGACCCATCCATTTGGGTCGAATAGTCAGAAGCCATCGCTTAGACCACTGTACCATTTCGTCGGTAAAGCCCCTTTCGCTAAATTTCTTCTTTTATGTAATCGTAAATATAATGCAAAACACTTTCGGATGCGTTAGGAACAACAAAGTACTGAACCAAATTTAATTTTACGACACTAGCTTTCGCCCCTTTCCTGAAACTATTGACCCTAAATTAGGGTTGGGCAACTACTTATAGCCCTTAGAGTTACGCACGGTGAGCATAGTCCTTGCCTCTTTCCTCTTCAAAAATAAATGGAAGATCAGAAAAATATTGGTAACTGGCATTCTGACTTTAATTACAGGCAAGCTGTTGATACTATATGGATATATATATAATTAATCGCATCACCACTTCAACAAAAAGTGTGAACATGTATTTTGTTTCTCCTTTGATTTTCTAATGCGTATGATATCCCACTCATTTTACCGCAGTAATGTTAATTCGCAAAGTGCATCCATGTTTTTAACAAAATGTACGCTTGCGTTGAAGTGCCGTTCAAACTTTTATTCGCAAATGATATTAAAGAAAGTGTTGTTTCCTTTTCAGTTTCTTTTGCTGTTATTTTCTTTAGTTCTTTTTTACTTCTCTTTTTCGAGCACAAAATTAATTAATTTTTTTCCGCATTACAAATGACACGAGTTGCAAAAAAACCTCTCTTAATGATTATGAAATTAAAATTCGAAAATGAGGGAGAAGACAGTTTTTTGGGGAAACATTTTACGAAAAAAATTTATAACGAAAGCATAAAATAAATAAATTAATTTCATTTTTTTTACAAATAATATGCGAGACAATTGTTTTGAAAATTACTTCGGCAAACATGCAGAGGAAAATCAACAAATCTCTCGTAGCATTCTTCTTTTTATATAAATATTGTATTACAGTGAACATTTAACTGCGCAGAAAAGATAGACTATTAGTTTCTTTAACATTTCTTACTGTGCAAAAGAAAGACGAAGAATTATTGGTGTGTCTCGATGTTTCTTTTTAATAACGGCAACTCCCAGCCGCGTGTAAGTGTTTCATTCCAGAAATGATACTTTTCCTTTCATTGTCCGCTTAAGAGGTACAGGTACAGTGTCGTACGATATGAATTTTCTAGTGCCAGGACCAGAGTTGAAAACGGGTCAAAAATTTTGGACCCGGACCCGGCGGTCACATGATTGGACCCAACCCAACCTGACCCAAGCCTGACCGGAGAAATCTACTTTAAACTATAAATTCGAATATATCGTCATCATCATCATCAATCATTATCAATCCACTGCTGAATGAAGGAAGGTCTCTCCAAGTTTCTTCAACGACGGACTGTGTTGGGCCAGTCTCTTCCATCCACACATCTCCAAAGTAGTCTTTTTCTTAGGTCTTTTCCTGTCCCTTGGAATCCAGTCTGAAATTTCGGCTGTTCATCGGCTGTCCGTTCTCCTGGAAATATGTCCAGCCCATTGCCATTTCAGGGATTTTACTCTGATCATGATGTCTTCCACTCTTGTCATTTTCCTTATCCACGAGTTCCACTTTTTATCTTTCTTGGTTACACCAAGCATGCGTTTCTTCGTGCTGCTTCCAGTTGTCTGCAGTCTTTGTATGTCTTTTTCAGTTAAGGTCTGCTCCGTACGTAGCACTAGAAAGATGCATTCATTAAACACTTTTCTTTTAAGACATAATGGCACATTGCTCTTAAAAATTGTACTGTTTCTTCCAAAAGCTATCCAACCAAGTTTTTTTACGCCAATTAATTTCTTCATCAATGTGACCTTTGCTTGATATCTGCTGTCCAAGGTAAATGCAAGAATTGGTTATCTCTAGCTTTTCCCCATCAATCGATAAATCTTCATTCCTTGTAAAGCTTTGTACTTCAGTTTTGTCTTCTGAAAATTCATTTTTACCCAGCAAAAACAGTCTTGCTGGGCCAGCAATGGCCCAGCACTATGTTGCCGCTTCCGAACTGTCAATAAAATGTCCATGAGGCCAACAGAAGGGCCAGCAGTTCAGGCCAGCAGCCGGCCAACTGTTGCCACCCCCATCAGTTGTCACATGCCACAACATCAGTTATCCGTCACATGCAGTAGTTGCCACAAGTGGCCCTTTAGCGGCCCTGCAAGCACGTGCCATAAATGATGGCTAGCCTAATGTGCTCCACTAGTTTCCCGGCAGTGGCAGCCGGCAATCTCGTGACGTGACTGATGGCTTGCCGAATCTTGTCCACCAATTCCCCAGTAGTAGCCATAAAAAAAAAAATGAAGGATAACCGCAGTTTCCCAAAACTACAAATACCTTTTTTTTTTCTCCTTACGAAACTTCTGAATTACAGCACTGCGATGGGGAAATTTGCTCAACAGGGCCAGAAAAACGCCTGTTTGGATCTAGTTACAACGAACCGAGGACTGTCTCCGTGGGAAGCGGGCGGTCTACCAACTGGACTGATTTGGCACGTGCGAGAATGTCTTGAAGCTGACCTCTTTTGTGCGGAATATGTAACGAATGGTTCTCCATTTAATTTTACAATATTGCGAGGTATTTTTCATAAATGTCAGTTTCATATAATTCATAAATTTCTTTTCTCAAGGTACGATTGTTTTTTTGTTTTGTTTTTTACCTTAATGGAACTTTAATTTTTCAACGTGTGTACTAACTTATAGGCGCTTTCCAAAGTTCTGTGCTGTCCTTGTGGTCTTGAAAGGCGATTGTTGAATTAATATATTTTCCCGTTCATGTCACATTCTGTTACATTTTTAACAATGTATCTTTCCTTTCCGCTGTCCGAAGCTGCATTTGCTTTAAAGAGAAATTTTACTTCTCGTTATTTTTAGAAGTGAATTCCTCCAGTCTTGTGTATTCAACCCACGAATGAGTACATTAATTCCACATAGCGTGGCTTTTTTTTTTCAAATAATTGGTACATTTTGTACGCGGATAATTCTTTTTTTTTTTTTTGTTTTCAACATAACGCTTTTTTAATGTTTTTCCAGGACTTTTGTTTCAAGCAGTTTAGTGAATGTTAAAACGAAAGATTACACAGAAATTATTTCTTGTTATTCATTGGAATGGAGTGGGTGTATTTTATGACTGTAATCTAGTATTTTAGGGCTTAACCTGATATCTTCGTCGACGTGGCATTTCATTAGGAAATTAATTCGCCTCTCTACATATGCTTCTTTTTTCTTAACATCTACTAAAATAACACGATGGCGATAGCGTCGTCTTCAACTAACTGGTACCACGAGAGCCACAGCATGTGATGTTTCTTCGCGTGCGCAGTTCCGTTGCTTCCACCTGGTGTTGGGGTTTCATCGGTTGCCAGCTACGGGCCACTAGTGGCACTTGTTTGGGGGACCGCAATTCACGGCGATACTGCAGGGCCATCAATGGCTGCCAACTGATGGCGCTGCCACCAACGGACCGCTACCGGGCCGTAAGCAGCAGATTTCAGCCAGAAGTGGCCCATCACTGCCAGCTGGTTGCCAGCAGTTCTCCAACACTTGAGTTTTTGCTGGGTAATATCATTTCTTTACTCTTCTCAGCAAGTTCCTGGATCATACTTTGTACCTCTGGAATATTATTTCAGACCTCTGAAATACTTTTTTTTCTTTTCAAAATTTTCAAAGAAAAAAAACGGGTCAAAATCGGGTCAGGAACACCTTGATTTGACCAGCAAGAAATTTTCGACCCATTGACCCGTTTCGATCTATGGCCAGGACGTCACTCTAAAAATGAATTTATATGTAGAGTCCTTTACAGATAAATACATACTATTTGATGGTCATAAAAAATTTCGAATTGCATACACTCAGTAGAGACAAAACATTAGAGGTAGGGGTAATGGGCAGTTGACATGGGCTCTCCCCCCCCGCGAAGTGGAACAGACCCATACTAAACACAGACGATAAGTATGTGGATAGTAGGGCTTACCAACAATGTATCGCAATCGACGTATATGCCTAAACGATGTGATTTGAAAGACATTGACCGTAGACGCATCGTCGGCGCAAAACAGATGGGACATTCCATCGCCCAAGTGGGAAGAACCATAGGGTTCCCAAAGGTTACCGTGTCAAGGGTGTACCACAAATATACATCAACTGCCTGACCAACGCCCAGAGAGCAAGTGGTGGACGACCACACGCCACTGATGACCGGGGTCGACGTAGATTATTCAATCTGGTACAGACCAACAGCTTGGCAACGGCAGCGCAAATCACATCAGGTTAAATGTCGGAGTCCCATGCAGCGTCTGTGAGCGAACGGCACAGCTCATGCTGCGCATCTTGGGCTATGGAAGTGGACGCCCTACTCGTGCGCCACTCTTGAATGCCGGTTATCGGAAATTACGCTTCGTCTTGCCGGGAACATCAAAACTGGACAAAGTGACACCACGTCGTGTGGTCAGATGAATCCCGTTTCCAGCTGTTCCGAGCTGACGGGAAGGTGTGAAAGTAGCCTCGACAGCATGAGGAATTGGCTTCATCGGGCCAAGTCGGCTCTATTGAAAGCGATGGTAGCTCTGCCAATATTTGGAAGCCTTCTCATGGGGCACATTAGGTCCCTTATTGTGTCTGGAGAGGTGTTTAACCACTACGCGGTACCAGCATGTGCTGGATGATCACCTAAACGCTTTCATGGCCTTCGCTCATCCTGAGGCCGATGGTCTGTTTCATAAGGGCAATACGCCTCCCCACCGGACGGCAGTCATCCAGTCTTGAACACTTGCCTGAGTTTGAAACCATCCAGTAGTTCCAAATGTTCCCGGATCTAAACCCTGTGGAAGCTTTCTGGATGCCGTGAGGCGGAACATCAGATCATTGGATCTTGGAAGGACGTCTTGGGTTGAGTTCTGAACAATGCTGCAACAAGCATGGCTGGCATTACCTGCGGAAACCCTCAGGCTTCTGGAGTCAATGCCTTGGTGCACTGCTAAAAATTCTGTGGCACGTTGCACCGAAAAGTGGTGCTACACGAGCTGCGCCAATTTCTGAGAAAAATACACCATCGTGATTTGCAAACAAAACCCGACAACATGGTGAAACCTTGCTCCGTAATGTGGTACCACCTTGTACCATAACGTAGTGCACTGTTGCACCATGTTTTTGGATTTTATTTGCAAGACACAGTGGTGTATATTTTCTCAGTAAGTGGTGCAGCTAGTGTAGCACCACTTTTTGGTGCAACCTATCACAAAATTTTTAACAGTGTGTGTGCAGCTGTTATTCGCGCAAGGTGAGGAACAACACGCTATCAGGTAGGTATCTCTAACGTTTTGTTCATTGAGTATATTTCTCTGACAGGGATACCTGAGAGGAGATATTAAAAAAATTCCTTCAAACATTGCTCGTTGATTTGCATATTGTGAAAAGTTCACAACAGAACCTGCAGCAAAAAAGCAAATGTCAGCAAGAGCTATTTTTGTTTGGCTTGGTGAATTGATATGTTGCAATTAAAGTCATGAACTACACTTTACACTTTTTTACTCGAGTAGAGCAGTCCTTTAGCTGTTTTTTTTTTTTTTTTTTTTGATTGGAGGTTTAACGACCACCGTGAGCAACACAATGGGCTATAAGCAGTCGCCCGTCCCTAATTTAGGGTCACTGGTTCCAGGGAAGGGAGAGAGCCAGTGCCGTAAGACAAACACAACATCCATGCCTGACCGGGATTCGAACCCGGACCCCTTAAGGACGAATGATCAGAGGCCAGCGCCTTAGACCACTGCGCCACCGGGGCGGCGTCCTTTAGTTTGCTAGATAATTCAGATCAACAATAAAGAAGCATACACATATATAACGAGATGTCATATTAACTATTTCTTTCAGCACCGGTTGTGCAGTGGTCTAAGCGCTGGCTTCACACCATTCGTCCGAGATGAGTCCAGGTGAAGCATTGATGTTGTGTTTGTCTTACGGCACTGACCCTCTCCCTTCCCTGGAAACAGTGGCCCTAAATTAGGGACGGGCGACTGCTTATAGTCCACTGAGTTACTCATAGTGGTTGTTAAACCACAAGCCTAATTTCCAAGGGCTCAGGAGGCATGCCACTGCACCACAAATAATACACAGCTGATAGAGATAGAGAGAGAGAGAGAGAGAGGTTTGCAAAATAGTTTGACTTTACTGCCACCTGAAAATTCAGTCCCTTGTCATTATGTGTTACGAGTTTGTTTGATCCCTCCGCATAAAATTCCTATCCCTATTTCTGGCACCACACTTTGACAGCAATTTTCACTGCTTCCTCCGTGATGAGGCAATATTCTTTCAGGGGATCGATCTTTCAACTATGAAAAAAAGAAAATCGTAGAAGCAAGATATAATTTCTTCAGTGCTGCTTTCCATTGAGCCGCCGCTGCTTGCCTACTCACTGAAACTGCCGCCGGTCACTGTATCGCTACAAACCACAAGCTTTCGACACCACTCAGCAACATGTCAATACGGACACTACACGTTCCACATACTCATCAATGAGCTATTCATGAATATCAGCTGTCGAAATTTCCTCTGACACAATAAATCAAATTACACCTCGCACCTCTTCCTGAGAAAAACGATCCAACCTAATCGCCATTTTGGACTGCCGTAAGCCTGGCCTCATTAATTTCAGCGGAAGTTTACATTATTAACCATCTTTAATACAGCCTTATATATAAAATCGCTCCTCTTTTACTTTAGTGTTTTAGCGAAAATATTGAGACGGTCCCCTTGCACTAGTTTTCTGTTAGCTGTGTTGGTGAGGGAAGTATGACAATTCTCTTTCTGCCCTTCCGAACACTATTGCTGACCTTCTCCATATATATTCTGTTCCTGAGGGTCAGATTATATTATTTTATTGTTCTGTGAGTGTATGGTTTATAATTTTTATCGTTTTATATTGTCAGAGTTCAATCAGGGAGCGATTTCTAGCTCGTCTTTTTCTTACACCTAAGTTTTAACGAGGGTTTTCTCACGATGGGTCAAAGTTGCGGTAAGAGGCATTCAGCAATTGTCGAGATGATCCGACCGAAAGAAGGAATAAACATAAAGTGTACCGGGGGTATAGTAGTCTGCGCTTTTTTTAAGGCAGAAAACAGGGTAAATTTCTGATCCGGTTCTTCAGGGGGGAATTTAGATACATTTTTCATAGAAAAAATGAATGGTGGGAAAAGCCTGAAGTCGCGATGGGAGAATGCGGTAGCAGAATAAAGTTTGCCCGGTAGAAACAGTAGGAAAGAAATATAGTTGTGAGCGGTTGAAGGAATGATATTGAAATCAGGATAAGCGAGATAAATGAGTGAGCTTTCTCATGTACAGCAGTGAATTATGAGTACAACTGCAGGAGAGCGAGTATTCACTTTGGATTGCTTTATCATCTGGGAAGAATAGTGCCACCAAAATCCCGGAACTGCTCAATTTCTGAACAAGTGTAGGCCTGACGAGCTCACGCGACAGGGTACTTAAAGTAACCCAGTGTAATAGTCCTGTAACATTGCGAGAACTCAGCTGTAATGTGCGTATGCTTCTTCAAAACATTCGTGTACGTTACCTGCGAAACACAGGGCCAGCCTTGGGAATTGCGGGACCCGATTGAAAAAAAAAAAATTGGGGGGGGGGGGCTCCAGGTCTGCAGAATCTATACTCGTAAATAAAGCTTATTATAGACTTTATATTTCTACACTGACGCAAAAAAATCCCAACACCAAGAAGGGGTTGTGTTAGATAAACGACAGTTAGTAGGCGGTGGGAGTACATCTGTAAGATAACGTCTATGCAAATTTCGCGCTCGGCGCATACGTGTGGCGCTAGTAGCGCCCCTCGGAGCATGCAAAGCAGGTCTGCTGTAAATACGCGCTGTAACGTTCGTGAGCGTTAGTTATCGTTGAGATTCGACGTAGGGTGTTGATGTTAGTCAAGAATGCCTTTAAGAAGACGAAGAAGCCATTATCAACAGCTCACGGAGTTTGAAGGAGGTCGGGTAATAGGGCTACGAGAAGGTGGATTTTCTTTCCGCAATATTGCAGAACGACTTGGCAGGAATGTAGCCACTGTGCATGATTGTTGGCAGCGGTGGTCAAGGGAAGGTACTGCCTCAAGAAGACCGGGTTCCGCCCGGCCACGTGGCACCGCTGAGAGGGAAGACCGCCGTGTACGGCGTATGGCAGTGGCGCATCGTACCGCGTCTGCGGCAGCAATTCGAGCTGCAGTTGCCACCACAGTGACACAACGAACTGTTACAAATCGGTTACTTGAAGGACAGCTTCGAGCCAAACGCCCTGTAGTGTGCATTCCACTTACTCCAAACCACTGCTGTTTGCGACGTCAGTGGTGTCAAGCTAGAGCTCATTGGAGGACGGAGTGGCGATCTGTTGTGTTTTCTGATGAAAGCCGGTTCTGCCTGGGTGTCAGTGATGGCCGTGTGTTGGTTAGAAGGAGGCCAGGTGAGCGCCTGCAACCAACCTGTCTGCGGCCGAGACACACTGGACCTACACCTGGTGTTATGGTCTGGGGAGCAATTTCCTATGACAGCAGGAGCACTCGTGGTTATCCCACGCACCGTGACGGCACAGATGTACGTCGGTCTGGTGATTCAACCTGTTGTGCTGCCATTCATGAACAGCATTCCAGGGGGAGTTTTCCAACAGAATAACACTCGCCCGCATACCGCTGTTGTAACCCAACATGCTCTACAGAGTGTCGACATGTTGCCGTGGCCTGCTAGATCACCAGATCTTTCACCAATCGAGCACGTATGGGACATCATTGGACGACAACTCCAGCGTCACCCACAACCAGCATTAACCGTCCCTGTATTAACCGACCAAGTCCAACAGGTATGGAACTCCATCCCACAAACTGACATCCAGCACCTGTACGACACAATGCATGCACGTTTGCGTGCTTGCATTCAACATTCTGGCGGTTACACCGGTTATTAATGAACCAGCATTTCACATTTAAAATGGCTCTTCTCGCGCTTACAATAAGCTTAGATCTTGAAACCTTAATCGATTAAATATGTTACCTATACAAATGTATTGCCGCAATTTCATTCGTCTACAACTATTTTTTCGTGGTTTTGGGAATTTTTTTCCGTCAGTGTATTATACAATGGAAATCAATCAAAATATGCGTTTAAAAAGTGCCTGTGATTTAATCGATCAAATGGATCTAAACCCATTTTAACATAAAATTGCTCATACGTAAGCCTACAGGTAAAAGCACAAAATATATTGATCACCTTTGAAAAGTCTAAACTGTTACAAAACCAATTGTTTTATCAACTGTGAAAATATTACATTTATCTTTTAAACAAAATGTAAGAACAGCATATTAGGAAATAATTTATCTGTTTTGTTTATATTTCAAAAATTCACTTAATATAAATGAATAATAACAAGTTAGTAAAATCATGCAATGCATTGATTATAATACGCTTTCCAACATACCAGAAATCATAACTCAAGTTATGAGGATATGGCTGTGGAATAAATCTCGCTCCTCTGCCCTGACCTTTGATCGCATTTCGATGATATTCAAAAGAACCGGTTCAGTATACCTGCGGAATAACATATTAAAGTTTTGGCGTAACAGAAGCATTTTTACGTAAGTTATGAGAATAATGGTTGCGGAATAAATCTTGCTTCTGTACCATGACCTTTCAACCCATTTCGTTGATATTTAACAGAACCGGTTCGCTATACCTCCGGAACAAATGAGGAAGTTTTATTGCAATCGCAGCAATTTTACGTAAGTTATGGATCCGACTGCTATGTTCTGACCTTTGACCCCATTTCTCCCATGTTAAATAGGTTTTGTCCACGGGTGGTCCCCTACCCTATACTAAAATTTCATCGAAGGCGAACCATTTTTACGCAAGTTATGACGCACAAGGACAATGGAATGGATCCCACTCCTGTGTCCTGACCTTTGACCCCATTTCGCCCATTTTCAATAGGGTTCGCCCCCAGCTTATCCACCAGCTTGAAAGGTTGTACCAGCTTATCCACCAGCTTGAAGGTAGCCCACCAGCTTGAAGGGTTGTAGCAATGCCTACCACATACTAAATTTTCATCGAATTCGAACCATTGTTAATCGAGTTATCGTGCGGAGGGGCGGACCGACGGACAAAGTTGGAGCATTACGCTTCTTCAACCTACGGTTGGAAAGCGTAAAAGAGGAATATTATTATTATTAAATAATAAAAGGATTATTATTATTACTATTATTATTATTATTATTATTATTATTATTATTTTATTATTATTATTATTATTATTATTATTATTATTATTATTTTTATTATTATTATTGTTTTATTATTATTATTATTGTTATTATTATTATTATTATTAAAAGTCCTTTAATGTAAAAATCTTTTTTTGCTTTTATCTCTGCAAAGTCTTTTAGGATTTTGCCTAAGTTTAAACTCCTGTTAATTTCACATTCAATTGACATAATTGCCCAACTGTTCAAACATTCGTGCTGCATTGATGATCTCAAATAAGTTTTGATCAGTTTGAGCTTGGAAAAACTCCTTTCTCCTGATGCCACAGTTACTGGGATTGTCAAGAAAATCCGAAGAGCAATTAATAAATTTGGAAATGTAACAGGCCTGTTGATGCAAGCAAGGAAATCAAGCATTTTCATAGAGTTTGTAATCTCTGCTAGCAGAATTGGCTTCCTGCTGACGCACAGTGTATACACTGAGTGACCACTTTGTTATGAACACCCCCTCAGTACTTCGTTGGGCCACATTTTGCCTTTAATACTGCGTCGATTCTTCGTGGCATGGACTCCACGAGATGTTGATAGGTGGTTTGTGGAATCTGAGACCATGCTTGATGAATAGCACTTTCCTGGTGTGTGAGATTGCAGGGTTGTGGATCCAGCTGTCTGGTGGCTCGTTCAACTTCATCCCACAAATTCTCAATGGGGTTGAGATCTGGAAATTGTGGGGGCCACCTAAGCAAAGTAAACTCACCGGCATGTTCCTGAAACCAATCCTGTACAATACGAGCACAATGGCAGGACGCATTATCTTGTTGAAAGTAGCCATCGCCATTGGGATAAACCATCCACATGAGAGGATGCACTTGGTCCACAACGATGTTTAGATATGATGTGCCAGTCAAACGTTGGTCAACACGAATTAAAGGGCCCAAAGCATGCCAGGAAAACATTCCCCAAACCATAACGTTGCCTCCACCAGCTTGAAGGGTTGTAGCAATGCATTTGGGGTCCATGCTTTCGTGCAGTTTTCACCAAATTCTCACTCGGCAATCGGCATGGTGCATCTGAAAACGTGATTCATCGGACCACATAATTTGTTTCCAATTATCGGCTGTCCAATCCTTGTGCGAACTGGAAACGTTTTCTCTCGTTAACTGAGACAGCAAAGGTGTTTGAACAGGCCTTCGGCTGCGGTAACCCGTCTGATGCACTGTACGTCGAACAGTGCGTGCAGAGATCCTTTGAGGGGATCCTTGATTAAGATGGTCTGTAATTTGCTGCACTGTTACCCTTCTGTTGTCTGTTACCAAACTGAACACTCTCCGTTCCGCCCGAGCAGTCACTAGTCGATGACGACCACACGTTGCACGTAGAGACACAGTTTTTTGGCTGACAGTCCAGTCTTTAAACACTTTAACAACAGCTGCTCTGGAACATTTCACGAATGCGGCGGTTTCGGTGATACTCGCACCATGGCTCTGAGCTCCTACGATCATCCCACGTTGAAAGTCCGTCAAATCGCATTTTTTACGCACCTCGTCATCCAAAAATCCCTTCTACTACTGTCGCACTGTCGCAGGCACTAAGCTTTCCTTTTTCATACTAGCCTCGCCCTCTGGCGGCAACAGCGTGCAGCCATAGCTCATTTGCTTAAAACTGTCAGGTGGTCATAATAAAGTGACCACTCAGTGTAAACGTACCAAAATTTAAAATAGTTTCTGTGCTACGTGAAACCTACAATGTGGTGCTAGGTGTATGTTCTAGTGTGTATATTACATGATTAAAGTGGATTATCCTAGCGCGTACCCGCATAGGCTCAGGGCTCAACTGGGAGCAGTCTGTCCAATCGGCTTAAAACCGGCCGTGTCCACACGTGCGATTGTTGCGCTTTCAACAAGTGTGTTCGTGAAATAAACGGACTTCAAACTTTATTGACGTAGGACTAACTCCGTGGATAGTATGGGGCGACTTACGGCCGACCGCCTGTGACAAAGATAGGTCCCAATTTATTTTTTATAGCGTTAAAAATACGTTCCGCGCATTAATAATGTTAGCATATTCGTAAACAGCATCGAGTCCAATTCGCGTACTGCGCTATACATCGTACGCCCGACGCTTCCTATGCGCGGGAGAGATGATGCAATATTTCTGGGTGTGCCGTCTCGTTTTACTCAATCTATCTCGGCAACCGTGAGAGAAACCACGACTATGCGCGGTATCGTTTTAAAGCTCTCGAAGAGATTTATTGAAATATACGAAGAACATTTTGCAGTTGTTTTGAACTGAACATTTAAAAAATTGCTGTCTTGTGAACCGGTGAAGACTTTTGACAATATCGCGGTTTATCTGGACAACCGTGGGTGAAAACGACTGTGCGTGGTATCATTTTTAAGCTCCCGACAAGATCTATTCAAATATATGAAGAACATATTGCAGTGGTTTAAACTAAAAATTTTCTAAATTGCCTTCTTGTGAACGGCTTAACATTTTCGATAATGGAGCGGAATTCGTAGAATGAACGCAAGCAAAAGTGGAGAAAATCTAAACGAGAGGGAAAAGCAAGGGATGAGGAATGTAAGAAGCCCAAGAAGACAGAGCACCACGTTGGGTAATTCGTGTATCGATCTGCTTTGTGTTCGCAATGTACCGAGCATTATTTGTAAAAATTATGTAAGCTACTTTTCATATCATACATAGACCTGTGTTGGCTATAACAACTTAAATAAACGCTTTGATAACATACTCGGGTAGCCTATATCAACTCTCTGATCTGCCAGTCGTAGTCCTACGTTTCAAACTGACGGCTTAATCAGAACTGGGCCAAAATGTTTTTTTTTTTTTTTTCGATATCGCTCGCATTTTTAGAGTGAATAAGGAAATCATTTTTCGATGCTATTTTAGAGGGCAATGCTGTGACGGCATTATGCCACCCAACCCCGATCCTCTTCCAGGTTCTTTCCAGGAAATTGGATTCAGTTCACATCGTAATAATAATATATCTCAGAGAAATGGTTTTATTTTGCTAAATTGTGGTTTAGACTAATTTTCCCGTGTTATTCTGAAGCATATTTATGTCAAACCTTCGATTACTGTTTAAGCAGCATGAGTTATTTATGTAAGGAACATCACGAAACAAACCCCGCTCTCCTGCTTTTTTCCTTTTGCAACTAGTCTTTCATCTCCTTTTACCGTTCTCCACACTAACTTTCTTTGCATCTCATCTCATCTTCTCTCTCACTTTCTCCCTCTCTCTCGCTCTCTCTCTCTCTCTCTCTCTCTCTCTCTCTCTCTCTCTCTCTATCTATCTATCTATCTATCTATCTATCTATCTATCTATCTATCTATCTGTCGGTTTTTTCATTCCTTTTCAATAGTTGATTCCAGGTATACCACTTCCGAAAGAAATCATTGAACTTGCTGTTATCAAAAATCATGCAGTCGTGTGCCACCGCTGATCAGAGTCAAAAAATAAAAAAATAGTAAAATTCAAAAACAGATCTTGATTCTAGAAGAAAGTCCTTTTATTCTTATTTTTTTTTTACTTCCCCATGATGCAGATTTCCTCTAGACCTCTGCATTCTTAAAAATTTATTCCGGAAATCGTAAGAGCAGGGAACCTCTCTCCTAGATTAAAGTTTACGAAACCACGGCGCATAACTCCACGTGACATTTTTTGACTCACCTGAAAACAGCCCTCCCTAAAGGGGGCGGGCCTCCTGCAGCGAGTGTGCTTGTGCAACTCGGTAGATGCTTCTAATCATTTCGAAATGTCAGAATGTAAAGATGAATGTACTATCCCATTGAAGTCTTAAAATGAAAAACAGCATGTTTCGAAGCACTGCGTCGTCTCAGTTTTATCGAATCTTTGACTGACTTTTCAAATTCGAGAAAGGCACAAAATTACTGTAAATTTTATCTGGTTTTATTTTCCGTTCATGTGTTTCTTAAATATTCACGCTGAAAAAGTACCGTATTTTTTGACGTATAAGTAGAGAATTTTTTTCTTCTGTTGTGGGGTGGGAGGAGACTAATTTAAATTAAAGTTGACAGATGCAAATTTAAATTTAAATTTCAACACTTTCCCTCAGAATATGAATATTAAAAGGAGACAAGCAAAACTTACAGGTATATAATATATAAAAGCTTAATTTATTCCCACAACTGATAACAATAAGAAGAAATTAGTCGTTGCAGTACAATAGGGGTATTTCATTTTTATGGCCAAAAAAAAAATTGTGTTATTCAAGGACCATTGCTGTTTGTGACGTGAAAAATAAATGGACAGAGCCCAAATCCGATCCACCCTCTAACCTAGGCTAATGTGGACACATGCTATTGACTAACATATATTAAGGACACAACACATTACACTTCAGAAGTTCGGGCTTCGACTTATCTACTGAAATTTCTCAATGAGAAAAAAAGATATTATTCTTTAAATTTGGCTGTGATTCCAGCGCCTGGAAAGGTAATATTACGTTCTTAAGAAACCACTCCAAAAGAGTACGAAATGTAATCTTCCCGCTCACCAAGAACTAAAAGCTGCTGAAACAGATAGTAAAACGCAGAAACATTGAAATCGCCGTCATCCATTTGGAGTGACAGCTGTCGTATGTTAATTGCTAGCGATTTCTTCAATACCCCGTGGGTATTATTCACCTCTCGTAGTGCAAAGCCGCCAGAACTGCAACGCGTGCATCTCACTGATCTCGCAATGATTAAACCTCTAAAATTTACAGTAATTAAAAAGAAAGACGACACTGAATTTTTGGTTGTAATCATCACGTCCTTCAAATCCTTTCCGACGCTAAAAATGTAATTCAAAAGTAGATTTTTAGAAAATCTGAAAATTCAGCAAAAACAGTAAATAGGCTTGCATCACCAAGGGAAAAACTGCGCTTAAATTTAAAATACGTAATATGAGCAGGGTTATTAATCGTCAATGGAATCATTTAAAAGGATCAACCACATTTCCACAATCGGTAAAACATCCGGAAATGATAGTTACTTACACCCACTAGCTATTGAAAACTGTTACGATAATTTAGAAATAGTGCACAAAACGTTTCGCTTAACAGAAGAAAGCTATCAGAGACAAAGGGGTTTTCAAATCGAACAGTCAGAAGAGATATAACGGAAAACATTATATAACTTTACTCTCCTAGTGGAAAAGCTTTGGATTTCTTAAAGAAGAAATTGAGTTCAAAACGCTCTTTATAATGAAAAATATCCTACCAGAAAAAAAAGTACTTTTATAACGGATTTTTAAAATCGAATTAACTCTTTCAAATAGAAATATACGCTGACCCCCACTGACAGGTGAATTTCGAATAATGGATAAGTAGAAAACGTGACAAGTTGTATGCTAAAAGTTCCTCATAGCAAAAGCTTTGCTAAGGAAAAACAGTTTTTCAAATACGTCTCTTGAAAACAGAAACAGCGAGAAAAAAAAATTACATTCACGTTCTCTATCGGGAAACCTGTACATTATTTAAACAGAATAATATTCCCCATTTTTACTGTAGCGAATGGCATACAGTACGAAAAGAACATTTTAATAGGATTTTTAGAAGCGGAGGTTCGGTTGCAATCAGAAATACACACTAACACCCCCTAACCCCAGAATTGTTAACTACAAAAAATCCCATAAACGCATGCAAAGTGTTCCATTTGTTAAAGGCTATCTGGTGTTGCAAGAATTTTAGAAATCGAACTTTTAGAAGCAGAGATATCGAAAACAAATGTATAAATCTACGCCCTGGTGGGGAAACTGTTCATTATTTTAAGCAGAAGGTATTCTCAAAATGTTTTTCGCGCTGACTGGTATCCGACACGAGAGAAAATTTTCAACTGAGATTTCATAATCGCAGATATTACGGCAAATACATCAGAAATAAAAGTATACATTTATGCGACCGCTAATAGCAAAATCGTTCTTTACCAAACATTAGAAATTGCATGTGGAACATTTTTCACCAAGAGCTCCGTCCGACGTACAAATAATTTTTCAGATCGGACTTTTAAAATCGGAGGAATCGGAGAAAACGGAATTTAACGTAACGCTCCCTAGCGGAAAAATTATTCATTACTTGTAAAATAAACTGTGCCCGAAATAATCTTCGTTATAAATGGTATCGAAAGGAAGAAATAATTTTTTAATCGGATATTTAAAAGCAGTGATATGGAATAAAATGCATTTTTCATTTATGTCCTCTAGCGGCGAAGTTATGTATTGTAAAAAAAAAAAAAAGACAACAAGGATTATCCATTTCACATTTCAAGCTTTCCAATGCCAAGAATTTTTCAAATCGGACTAATACACTGGCGGAAAGTGAAAAAAAACACCAAGAAAGAGACATCTGATACCAACGAAATTTATACAGCATAATAACGGAATACAGAGGATAACGTGATCAAAACATTATGGCAAAATACAGCTGTATTTTCTGGTAAACTGAAAAATAACATGTACATGCAACATGGTTAATTAGAGGTTGAACCGCCATGAACTGCGTCACACTGTGCAATTCTGGCATGGAGTCTGTCGTACAAATGTTGGATGTAAGTTTGGGGTATTGAGTTCCAAGCATCCTCAACCTGGACGCGTAAATCGGGGATGGTCGTGGCTGGCCGTGGATACCGGATAAGTCGTTGTACCATAAAATCCCACACGTGCTCAATGGGGGACAAATCCGGTGAACGTGCAGGCCATGGAAGTTGTCTCACACCCTGAAGTGCATGTTGCGTTGCACTTGCCGTGTGTGGGCGTGCGTTGGAAAACACCCCGATGGACCGACCTTACAAATGGCACAACAACGGGCTGAATGATGTTGTTGATATAGGAGGTGCTGTTTAACGTACCCGGTACAAACACTAGTTGTGTACGGGAGTGATAGCTGATCGCTCCCCACACCAGGAGACCAGGTGTAGGCCCTGTGTGTCGCTGGCGGATGCAAGAAGGGTGGAGACGATCCCCTGTGCATCTGCGAACACGCATATAGCCATCGGAGGCCCCCAAGCAGAATCTGCTTTCATCGCTGAACACGACAGATCGCCATTGCGTTCTCCAGTGCAGATGTTGGTGACACCATTGCAGCCGTTCCTGACGGTGGGCTGGAGTCAGAGGTACACATGCCAGAGGCACACGTGCACGTAGTCCTGCATCCAGTAGACGGTTGCGGATTGTTCGCACAGTCACCTCAGGTGCAACGGCAGCTCGAATTTGCGTCGCAGTGGATGTTCTGCTTGACATCGCCGCTCTTCTTATGCGTCGATCGGTCCGCTCATCAGTCCGTCTGTGACTCCCGGTTCCACGTCTTCTCCTGTGGGAATGTTAATCGGACCATCTACGCCACCATCTTACCACCATCGATACTTCCCGTCCAATTCACTCCGCAATACGACGATACGACCACCTGGCCTCGCGGAGTCCGACTAGACGACCTCGCTCAAAGTCCGATAACTGCTGAAATCATACTCGTCTTCCATGTCCAGGCATTGCAGCTTCTTCAGGGTCTTCGCACGTGTCCGTACGCCGACGACTGATTACATTCACTTCGCCGTACTCCTTAAATACCACCGATGATAATTTGCATATTATGCCGTGCTGTGGCGTAAGCGCTCACCAGTTGGTCCCGAAATTAAAATCACACCTACGTAATCTCGACCCCATTAACATATGTAAATTTCATGATCGTCCGCCAATTTTTTCTTGGTGTTCTTTTTTCACTTTCCGCCAGTGTAGTTCTAGAGATATGGTGTCGGCAGACGGACGGACGGACAAAGTGATAATATAAATAAGCCAGCGCTTTTTTTTTTTTTACAAAAGACGTGCTAAAAAGGCACATTATTTAATTTGTTTGTTGACACGATATCTTTATTTTGCGTTTGAATCTTTTGGAATAAGACTTGTTCATTTTCTTTTCTATCTTCAACCGCCTTCGCACTCGTGCTCCGTAGAAAACCGAACAGTGAATCCACATCATAAATTACCCAATTTATGTAAAATATATATACATTTTTTTCAGCTATGTGGTTGCGGTTTGTGGTCTTCGCTGATGCAGCAACATTAGTGCTGCACTGCTGCTGAAATAATGATGTTTCATGTGAATAGACTTTCCAAGAAATGAATTCAAACGGTTTTTCATCTGCAGGCAGGAACACTCCACCATCAAGCGCGGTGAAAAGAAGAAAAAAAGAACGAAACCGTAGAAGGGATAGTAAAAAAAAAAAAAAAACATGCTTCAAAGAGAGCCACTTGTTGAAATGAAGTCCGTAGCAGAAATTCGATATTAAAGCAACACTTAAACGATGTTACGAGTACAGTTTGTTTTTGAGTGATGCAAAAAGATCTCGCGGAAGCAGTGGCCAAATATTTGTCTCCGAGAAGATCAAAGATGAGTTAAAACAAGGGGGAAGGGATGGGGGAGTTGAGGAAGGGGCTGAGAGAAGAAGAAGCGCAAATTGAATAATGACCCTGATGTCTTAGGCGGAAGTCACGTGACTTTACATGACGTCATTAACAAAAAAAAAAAAAAAAGGGAGTATGACTCTGGGAAGTTCCGAAAGCTGAACAACGTGGAGTTGTACTATTTAATTGAGATCAGTAAAACTTCCCTGTTGCATTGAAGGCGGGATAAAATCCCAACCATAGGCTTTTCTTCTGCCGTGAAGCACCTCAAGGATACCTTCCACTCTGTGAAACACAGATTAACTGCATAGGATTTATGCTGCGTCAGCGTCTGTGTATATTTCAAACCACCTGCTGTCATAAAATCTGTCAGTGTGCGAAATAGAAGTGATTTTCTGATCTCGTTAGACGTCCGGATAATTTCATTTCTAGGCGGACTGTCGTTTGCTTCACCGTACTGAAATTATAACGAATGGATTAGACAGCAAGATAGGATTCTTAAAATTGAGAAACTAAATAAATGCAGTAAGTGTTCAGCGAGACTTTCCTGTTTATTTGCTTTCGCTTGTAGCTGTTGTATATTTCTGATGTGAAAGGTACGCATGATCTCTCTTTTGCGCTCAAACTTTTATCTGCTTGGGAAATTAAATTGCAATAATACTTTTGATCTCTGAAATTTAAAACGCTGAGGAACCAAAAAATATCTAGTACATTCAATATTGGAAACGCAGCAGGGATCCACCGATTGCTATGGTTAGATGCCAAATTCATAAATGAGGTATTTTCGAACAGAAAGCAGCTTCTAATATTTTCTAATCTTAGCAGAAACTTGCTGTTAAGTCTACGTATTTTGATAACCTCTCAACTTTAAATCTTTAAAAGAGCTGAACAGCTTAAGCAAAGCTCTTGAGAAAGTAAGAAATGGTTAAAATGTACTTAACTTGCAAAAAAGATATTTCTCAGGGTTCTAGAAGTTTAATTTCAGAATAGATACAAAGTTAAGGAGATAATCTCAAGGCACCTTCAAACGCAGGATTTAAAATAAGATACTTATGAAACGAATACATGAGTGGTTTCGTTACAAAGATTTCTGAGGTTTTCGTTTTAAAGTTCGACAGGAATCTAACTGATCTCAGCACTTAATAACTGAATCTTATACATAAAAATATCGTTTATATTAGTACTTAAGGCTTCGCAGACTCGTTGAAGTCGGAGATGTATATAGATGCAATTGTTGTTAGTGATTTCAGATTGCATTTGGACTTTAAATCGGAACAAGTAGCTTGAATTGATTTTGTAAATACCTTGGCCTTAAAGATATTGCGTGAAGTAATATCACAAGATAAAATAACGAAAGAAATCAGAACATTTTTAAAGCTGAATCTCGGAGGTGAAAAAAGGAATTCAAAAACTTGCGAGAGCAAAACTGAGCTGAGATTAAAATGCTTTATTGCTCCATTCTGATGATGTTTGCTCAGCTGTAGAAATCCCAGATAACAGATAGCGATGAAAACAGAAGAAAAACACTAAAGAACTAATGCGTGCATCCATAAATGCAGAAGTGAAAGAATGCTTATCGTTAGAAGCACACTACATTTTCCAGAACCACTGAAGCTTAATATGCACATCAGTTAATGCAATTTCAGAACATCTTTAAGGCACAAAAAATAAAAGCAATTAACAGGAACATAATTTGAAAAGGTTATAGTTTAAGAAAAGTAGTTAAAAGGTAAGAACGTGATATAAAAAAACGCCCTTGTAGATTTTGAAAATAAACATTTAAAAGCATCAGAGAGATATTGAAATTCGTAGTGGATGAACTGTGTGAAAAACATAAGCTGCGTATGCAGACAACATATGGTACTTCGGAGAAGTTAGTTCAGCATTTGGAGTTGCAATCAAAAGATATGAACATCTGCAGAGAAGATAAGCAAATGCATCCGACGTAATGAAGTTTTATAAAGGACTGCTGCTTTCTTAATTTGTTTCCAAAAAGCTGAATATTCATTTTAACAACAACGTGGTCACAAAACTAGTAATCTAAATAAAACATACCCCTTTGATTTTACAACCTTCGGGAGATCCATTTGTTTAGAATAACTAGACAAATTTGCTAATTAGGATAAATATAAAACATTCAGTTATCAGGAAAAGTAATACGACTACGTGACAAAAATGTTATTCCATTGTCCACAGAGAGCATACGCTAAATTTTGGCTACTTTTAACTGTAATGAATTGTGCGCATTCGATTTTCGGTTCAACGGAAGTTGACAAAAGTGGTGCGTTCTCCATTGGAAATTTCTCATGCTCTGCAAAGGAAGTATGTGATGGCGAAAAGTGCCTGCACCTGAGACGGGCCGGATTATGCTCTGACGTTCAGCAAGGCTACTTGCCCATAACTGAATACAACTGTGGTTGTTGTTTCGTATGCGCGAATTTCACAGGTATGTGCCAAATATATTATTCTACATTTCCCAGTTTATATATCATATATACCCGTAATAATAAATTTGTTTCAACCATTAACAGTGCAATGAAAGTCTCTCCAAAGTTTTTTCCTTAACGGTCTGTCTTGAGCCAGTCATTCCGGAATGCCTTCAAATGTCATTCACCCGTTTCCCACCTGGTCTTCTTCTGGGTCTTTTCCTGTCTCTTCGTATCTACACAAATTTGTCGGTGACGGAGATCGAATCCCGTCTCCTCGCTCGGAAGTGAGTTGTTCTAACCGACTAGGCTACACCGACAGAATGTATCGCTGCAGGTCTGTCGACTTGATACGTACTTCACTTCTGTAGTATGTCACACTTCTTATAGCAATATGTCCAGCATATTGTCACTTGGAAGGTTTTTGCTTTGATCATCATGTGATCAACTCTTGTCATTTTTCTAATCCACGAGTTTCTCTTCTTATCTTTCCTAGTTACACCAAGCATCAATATCTCCATGCTTCTTTCAGTTGTCTGCAGCCTTTGTATGTCTTTTTTAGTTAAAGTTCATGTCTCTCCTCTGTACGTAAGAACTGAGAGGCACGAGTTTCTCTTCTTATCTTTCCTAGTTACACCAAGCATGGATATCACCATGCTTCTTTCAGTTGTCTGCAGCCTTTGTATGTCTTTTTTAGTTAAGGTTCGTGTCTCTACTCCGTACGTAAGAACTGAAAGGCACGAGTTTCTCTTCTTATCTTTCCTAGTTACACCAAGCATGAATATCTCCATGCTTCTTTGAGTTGTCTGCAGCCTTTGTATGTCTTTTTTAGTTAAGGTTCGTGTCTCTACTCCGTACGTAAGAACTGAAAGGCACGAGTTTCTCTTCTTATCTTTCCTAGTTACACCAAGCATGAATATCTCCATGCTTCTTTGAGTTGTCTGCAGCCTTTATATGTCTTTTTTAGTTAAGGTCCATGTCTCTACTCCGTACGTAAGAACTGAAAGGATGCATTGATTAAACACTTTGTGACATACTACAGAGGTGAATCAGGTGCCAAGACGACAAATTTGTAGCGGTACATATCGTCCGTAGAGCTTAGTTGGGGGCGCAACTTACTCCGGAGTGAGGGATCGATTTCCGTCACGGACGAATTTGTGTTTTCACAACTTCTCTTTTAAGATATGATGGCATATTGCTCTTGACAATTGTACTACTTCTTCCAAAAGCTCCCATACCAAGTTTTATACCCCGATTAATTTCGTCATCATTGTGACCGTCGCTTGATATCTTTTGCCCAAGGTAAACGTAGATATGGGTTACCTCCTGCTTTTCCCCATCAATCTATAAATCTTCATTTCTTATGAAAGCAGTGTACACCAATTTTGTTTTCTGAAAGTTCATTTTTATTTCCACTTCTTGCCAGTAAATTTCTGGATCATATTGTGCAGCTGTAAAGGGATAGTTGCAAAAATAAGTATGTCATTAACAAAACGAAGGCGAGTTTAATAGTCTCCATTAGTCTTTCATTAATTTTCTCCCCTTTTCCCAGTTCAATGATTAAAAGACATTTTGCAACGTGGCATTGAACAGTTTGGAAGTAACGTACAGTATATCATAATAACATTTTGAGCAGATTTGAACGACAGAAGCAGCGTCAGAAGTGTAAATGTTTTTCACTGCTCATTTTTCAGTGAATTTCCTATTTTCCAAAACTTTACTAGCAGTTTTTGTTACCTCTACATAAAATATCATAATGAAAGAACAACTTACGATTGAATATATCCTTTGTGCAATGTCTGTGCTTCAATATATGATTAATACAAATTTAGCAACCTTAATTCTGGATTTTTTATTTCTTGAATGAATCAATACATTAAACAAGCTTTTCCGATTTTAAATTCTTACGCGGTGTCAGCTTTACATATTGCATGCTTTCCCTTCAAAGAGACTTAGGGAGTTATTTTCTTCATTTGCAGAGAGCTTTTTTCACAGCATGATTTAGCGTTAGTCATGTCCGTTTAGCAACCATTGGATTTCTTTTGCATTGTTACCATGGACTCCTTAACTTCAGCGAAATTTGGTATTAACAACCGTCTTTAATATTATCTCATGAGTTAAAATCATTTCCCTTTTTGGTACTGTTTTTGAAGTGGCTTCGAGATAGTCTTTTCACTAGTTTTCAGTCAACCGTTAATGAGGAAAGAAGAAATGACCAGTTCTCGTGATAATTCATATGCGTCTTCTCAGAGTTGGAGTGGATGGTTTTATAGTTTTATTGTATCGAGAGTCTGCTTAGCATGAGATTCAAACTCATGGCTTTTTCTTGCAAATTTAGATTTTAATGAGGTATTTCTTACGAGGGGAGTGAAAGTAGTGATAATGGGCATTCAGCAACTGCCGAGATGGTCCGAAAGAGGGTGCGAGGTAATTAAAAGTATCTCACGTTTTCTTACAGTACGGAAAATAAAAAGATAAATTTCTTAATCTAAAGCTCGAAGGAGGAGGAGGTACTTTTGGTGATTCTCCATATAACAGAGTGAGTTTTTCTGCTTCCCGAGGAAACGAAGGGATGGTGATGGAAAATAGAGATTGAGAATATCCAACTCTGAGATGGGAAATCATGGCAGAAATTAAGTTGGAAACAGGAGCTTTAGGAAGCAAGGTAAAAGAGAAAAACGCCTGATAAAATAAGCTGGGGCAGATCAATGTTTAAGCAGTAAACAGAGTAATTATATAACATAGAACACAGGAAAAGTAACATAGAAATCAGGATTAGAACATCAGTGTCGTTTCCCAGATACTGTACAATAAAAAGCATCACTGCAGAAAGGCTAGTTTTCTTATAATTAGTAATTAATTCTTTTCATCATCGGGGGAAAATAAAACTTAAACCTCAGAATTGCTAAATTTTCTTACAAGCAAATTCCTGACGAACCCACGCAACATAGTTCTAAAAATAATCTAGAGAACATCAGTATGACAGTACATTCACAGTTCTTTTGTTTTAATTTCTTCGTATGTTTGACTTAGTTTTTATGTAGCTTTGCTTTTTCTTAATTAGTTCACTACTTTCGTTTCTGTAATTGAGTATCAAATCTGTTGATTTCAGTGAATTGGAATTAAATTTGACTATGCTCAAGCTCTCGTTAATCTACCAGTTCTTATTCGTCCTACGTTTAGATCTGACCACAGTTTTTCCCGCCAACCAAGTACTGTTTTTATCAAACTTAAGGAGAACGAAAAAAACGCTGACGATTCTTTAGTCTTTTATCAGTCAGCATTCATATCAATACAGAGTGAAGAACAGACCGACTTAATTACGTTTCACTGTCTGAGTTATTTCCTACTCCTCCTCCCATTCTTATCTTTTCATGGTGTTCTTTTCTACTAACCCATTCAGTCCTTTCATAGATTTTTCCGCAGGTGATCCCATTTACTCGGAACAAAAGCTCTTGCCCTGAAAATCACTCTCTCTGATTGATTGAAATTCCTTTGCGTAAGGAAAAAAACTCGTTCTTAAGTGTCAGGTAGACAATTAAACAGAAAATAACATGATATAATAGTACTCAGCTAGGTTTAATTTTATTTATTATTTTGTTAAAAACAGCAGGAAAGGATTCAAGAATTCCTGTTTAGAAAACTATTCTTATTATCTTTATCAGCATGCACAACAGACATATGAACTCACAATAAAACTATTTAGAACTCAAGGAATTAATTAACACTCTTCACCAGGTGCAATTTCATTTGAAATCGCATTTACTTTATTTTTAGTATAATTACAAAAACTATTGATAATAATTTTTTTACTTTATTTTTCTTCCTCCAGAATGCCCACACAAATAAAAAAAATAATATTGTTATTAATATTGAGAGATGTTCTCCTGTGAGACAAAATATTACCTCTATTCTTCTAAGATAAATGTGGAGAATTTGAAAGTTTACACAGTGTTAGGTGTTTTATCACTTGTTTTCTTACATTGAAGATTTTTTTTTCCATTCCTCAACTATTGTGTTTTTGTTGTTTCGTTCTGTTTTCTCAAGTGAGGTATCGTGCTAAGAACTCGGTGGGCTTTTGAAAATTTGATTCCCGGGTTCAGTGAAGGATTAATCAGAAGAAAAAAAACAGGAAAGATGACACAAAATTTTCGGGTGTAATGAGCACGTGTTTTTTTTTGGATTGGGGGTTTAACGACCACCGTGAGCAACTCAATGGGCTATATAAGCAGTCGCCCGTCCCTAATTTAGGGTCACTGGTTCCAGGGAAGGGAGAGAGCCAGTGCCGTAAGACAAACACAACATCAATGCCTCACGGGATTCGAACCCGGACCCCTTTCGGACGAATGATCAGAGGCCGTCGCCTTAGACCACTGCGCCACCGGGGCGGCGCACGTGTTTTGAATCCTTTCTGATGCGAATTAAATTTATCAAAGCTATCCGAAGTCAGTGGAACCGGCGTGGAAAACAGTAGTATCTGACTAAAGAAAGAAGTTTGTCAATCGGGTTTTTAATCCCGCAGCTATTGATGTAAACGAAGTCGTGATCTTGCGCCCTCTGGTTGCAGTCTTGTGCTTTAAGAAGAATTTGAAATGATATCAAAAACATTTCGCACCGGAAACGCACTACAACGAAGAAAGAATTTTTCAAATCGGACTCTTCGAGGCAGAGATATTGACAAAAATAACATATGCATCTCAGCCCTCTGGCGGAGAGACCATGCATTATTTTAAGAAGAAAGTATTCTCAAAAGAGATTTCGATGTGAGCGGTATCGGCCCAGCCAAGAATATTTTCAGTCGAGTTTTCAGGAGCTCAGTTTTTGCGGCAAATACATCAGAAACAGAAATTAATACTTATGTCCCCTGGTGGCCAAACCGTTCGTTATTAAATGTTAGGAATTATTAGATATGTGAAAAGCATTTCCCATCAGGAGCTGTATGTGATACAGAAATATTTTTTCAAATCGGAGTTTTAGAAGTAGAGATATTGCGGAAAATTCAATTTACTTTTACGCACCCTAGCGAAAAATCTATGCGTAAATTAAAAAGTGACTATACCTAAAATGCTTCTTTGACATAAATAGAATCTAAAAGTAAAATAATTTTTTCAGTCGGATGTTTAGAAACAAGTATAAGGAATAAAATGCATTTCAAAGTCTATATCATCTGCATTTATGCCCTCTAGCGGCGAAATTGTACATCGTAAAAATAAAACGAAATGAAAAATTATCATTCGCATATTTCAAGCTTCCAAATGCGAAAATAATTTTTCAAATCAGACTAATAATTGCAGAGATATGCTGTCCACAGACGGATGAACGGACGGACAAACCGATAACATAAAACATAAGCACGATCTTTTTTACAAAAGACGTTCGAAAAAAGATACTGGGAATTTCTTAGTGTGTTGTATTAGATTCTCCCACTCCTTATTTATTTTTTTCTTTCGAGATCACTAAATTTTGGTGTTTAATGTTTCTCTTGCTTTGTACACACACATGCACACGTTGTGCAATGGATTTAGCAACATAAAATCTTTTATTTTGATGTGTACACACACATGCACACGTTGTATAATAGATTTAGCAACATAAAATCTTGCGAAGAACATTTCGCTTGCAAATCATTCTCGCTGTGTGGCTTGGCCGGAGGAAGATATAATTATTTGTTAACCATTTAAACGGCCGATGTACCTATCCAAGTGGCGCCTAACATTTTCTGCACTCTTCAAACGGAAATATTAATATTTTGGCCGGTTTTACAAAAACTGCGGCAAAGCAATTACTTCCCTCTTTCATCTCAGCATTACTGACCATAAACCTGTCACAGGCGGTAAGTGCTGCCTTAAAGTCCTTTATTATCAGCTCACCCAAGGCATGATGTGAAAAAGCTAGTACCCCTGACTCGGACATCATGCCACTGGGCAAAAACCAGTGACTCAAACATCTCTTTTTTTATTAGGTTCGGCGCCATCGTTACAACCATTCTACCAGATAATCAGCCAGAAAGGATTAGTGTAAATCATTCCCCTAAATCAACATTAACAAAGGCAACTCTTTCTGATGCGGAGGTTCACTCGGTTTTCGGTCGGTTGCACTCAAGAAATTGCAGGTGGGGTCGGTTGCACTCAAGAAATTGCAGATAGGGTCAGTTGCACTCGTAGCCCCACTCGGTTCACAGGCTAATTGCACAACCCACCCCATCCTTCAGAGCTTCTTCTTGGAGAAGGATTACTGCACTCAAAGACTCCCTCAAACTCAGTCTTCTCCGTTGTTGGGAAACTGTGACCCCAGCGTTTACGTACTATACAGTCATTTGCAAAATTTTAAGATTACCTGTTGGTATTAAGGTATTTCTGCCGAGTGCGTCAGTTATTGTCTGTATTACGCAACTTCCCGTCAGTGTTGCATTATCCTACAGCGGCAGCTGTTGATAGAATTGAGGGAAGCCTGCGAGCGTCAGTTTGCTTCTGGTTTTCATGCTGAGAGGTTTTGTACGTATTTCATACGTAGCAAAAAATGGGCAAAAAAAAAAAAGCGTCATTAAGTGTTACTCAGAGAGCACGAATAGTGACTTTATATCGTGAAGGATACTCCGAACGTGACATAAGCAGAAAGGTGAATGTGAGCAAGACTGCCATTTATAATACGATCATGAAATATCGAGATACAGGTGAATTTAGCGACCGAAAGAGAAGTGGACGTCCAAGGAAAACAACCCCACAGGATGACAATACCATAAGGCGGATAGTTATCCGTTCTTCGTGGAGTTCGTGCAAGAACATCAAGGCCTTGCTTCATTCAAAATGGTCTGATATTAGTATCAGCATTGCTTCCCGACGTCTTAGCAAATATTTTGGTTTAAAGTCTTATAAACCTGCCGATAAACCTAGACTCACTTCTGTCATGAAAAAGGAGACTCCAGTTTGCGAAGCGTCATCAATCATGGACTGCTGAAAATTGGAGCCAAACTCTCTTTTTCCCGATGAATCAACTGTGCGTCAATTTGAATCACGTGAAGCGCACGTTCGACGATCAAAAGGCAAATGTTTTGATGAAAAATATACCATTAGCACCGTGAGACATCCGCCTAGTTAGTCAGATTATATCGGGTGCTAATGTCAGAATCCGATACTGCTTCATTATACTTTTTGCCGACAGGCAATACCATGACTGGTCGTTTTTTATGCTTTCCAACCGTAGGTTGAAGAAGCGTATATGCTCCAGCTTTGTCCATCCATCTATCTGTCTGTCCGCACATAACTCGCGTAAAAATGGTTCGATTTCGATGAAATTTTAGTAAGTGGTAGGGGACAACTGGGAACGAACCCTATTCAGAATGGCTGAAATGGGGTCAAAGGTCAGGACATAAGAGCTGGATCCATTCCATCGCCCTTATGCGTCATAACTTACAGAAAATGCTTCGATTGCGACAAAACTTTATCATGTTGTTCCGGGAGTATACTGAACCGGGTCTGTTGAATATTATCGAAATGGTCAAAGGTTATGTCAAAGGTTATTCTACAGCCGTTATCCTCATAACTTGACTAAAAGTGCTTCTATTGCGACATAACTTTAGTATGTTGTTCCGGAGGTATACTGAACCAATTCTGTTTAATATCATCGAAAAGGAGTCACAGATCAGAGGACAGAAACGAGATTTATTCCACAGCCATTATCCTCATAACTTGAGTAAAAATGCTTCTATTGCGACAAAACTTTAGCATGTTGTTCCGGAGGTATACTGAACGAATCAGTAGTCAGGGTAGGGAGAAGGGTTTGTCTGCGCGCGATTTCTGGTATGTTGGAAAGCGTATCATAATCAATGCATTGCATGATTTTAACTAACTTGTGATGCAGAAATGTTGGGTGAAAGCTGTTTACTCATATGCAAGTACACAGATGTGTAATCTATATTCATGATGGTGCTCCATGCCACAGATCAAAGACAGTAAAATAACTGCAGAGGAAAAACATAACTATGCTTGACTGGCCCGGTAATAGTCCCGACCTTTGTCAGTCTGTCATCGAAAATTTGTGGACCATTTTAAGACAAGGTAGCAGAAAAACAGCCATCAAATTCCCAAGCTTTGATTGATGCGATAAAGTACGTGTGGTGCAAAGACATTTCAAGTGACTTCTGCAAATCCCACATTAAGAGCATGCCACATCGTATTCTCTCCGTTAAAAAAAAAAAAAAGTGGCCACACAAAGTACTGATTTCGATCTTTTTGTGTTCTAAGGAATGTAATTATTCATCTGTGGTGTAATTTTTTTTTTCAAATATCTCTGGCTAGTAATTAGTTGTTTCTTTGAAAATCTTAATTTTCAATAAATTGGCAGGTGATCTCAAACTTTTCCAAATGACCGTAGAACGCTAATTCCATCTTATCCCTATACTCGATGTTTATAGAACTTGAGTCCTGAATGCATCAATAGTTTCTTCCCCTTTTCACTCTACATAAACTTCATGTTACCTTTATTAGAGCTGTTTGAAGAATGATGCAATGATACCACTGCGTTGCCGGGAGTCAGCGAAGCATTGTGTAGCAGAGAGCATCTTATGCCGGAGATACTTTTTTTCCCACCCACCGTTTGTTCGTTTTTTAAGTGAAGGTTTAACGACCACCGTGAGCAACTCAATGGGCTATAAGCAGTCGCCCGTCCCTGATTTAGGGTCACTGGTTCCAGGGAAGGGAGAGAGCCAGTGCCGTAAGACAAACACAACATCCATGCCTCAACGGGATTCGAACCCGGACCCCGTTCGAACGAATCATCAGAGGCCGTCGCTTGGACCACTGCGCCACCGGGGCGCCTCCCCCCCCCCCCCGGTTTTTCATCTTCTCCCTCTATAGTAAGCGAAGGCTGAGTAAGTGTAGCCGATCGCTATTGTTGTCTCCCTTTCTGAGCGCAAATTACCTATCAGATAAGGAACGGAGATTGGGATGAGTGCAACTGATCCATGTCCATTCACTCGTTCCAGTCGCGTCGACCCATTTCTTAGACATCGAATATATTCTTTCGAGCCGATTTCAACCCACTTTGCTAATCCTGAGTTAATTCGTTCCAGCTGATTAAAGGGTTAAATTTTGAAGGGCGGATCTGGAAAATTCTCTTTGATTTTTGATCTAAATACAGTAATCAAAATAAGAAGAATGAAGCTATAGTTCGAGGGTTTTAGGAAGATTAAAGTAAGGCAAGGAAATTAAATGATATGAAATCAAAGATAAGGAAGTCGTACATAATTCTAAATTGTCAGAGGAAAATAAGGGATTTCAAGAGTAAATATATGAAGATTAAGAATGAGGCCGTGATTTAGTTTTCTTATTTCGGGTTTTAATGCCCACCTTTAAAGGAAGTAGCCCTTCCGTAATTCAGGGACACTCTTTCCAAGATAACGCCGGCCTGTGCCTCACGGGGGTCTGGATATCCTGCCCAAATCGGATAAATGGTTGAAAGCCAACGGTTAGACCACTGCATTATCGGGAATACGAAACATAGGCATACAGAAATTATATTATGCGACGAAGTGAAATAAGGTTGGTGCGGGATGTGTCCCTTCCTTGGAACCAGTGGCCCCAAATTAGGGACAAGAGACTGTCTGTAGCCCTGAGAACTGCTGTTACAGGGCTGTTCACTATACGTTTTCATTGCCATGCTACAATATTTCGTTAGACCGCTTGTAAGGAAGTTAGAAGTCCTTGGCTTTAGCTGTACTTTCCCCGATGATAAAACAAATGAATTACCAACTAAAGACTCGCTCTGTTGTGATACATTGTTGGTTTATTAAGCTTGTTAGTTTCTTCGCCGCTAAGTTTCCCTTTTCCGACTTTATTTCTCTTTCAATCTCTCATGTCGTCATGAAAAGAAAATATTCCCCGCCCCAGAAAGTGCTAAAAATTTCTCTCTAACCTCCAGCTTTCCATGGCTTCCAGTCTGAAATGAATCTCCGTGTCTTCCTCCTTCCTCTTATTTTCTCCCAAAACGGAAACATTTTCCGAAGTGTCCTCCCCAAGGAACCAGCCCCTGTGTTTTGTTCCTTCTTTGTGAGATCATTCGATCAGCTCGACACCAACCCTTGCTCTTTCACTCACCTCGAAAACGCGAACTTGATCTTTTTTTACACACCTTCGTTAATAATTTACTTCCGGTGTGCATTTCCTCTTGCACACCACTAGCTCTCAACTCTACTTCGACCCACAATGAGAATTCCCTCATTAAATTGAAGATGTAAGAGTTGCTTCATACTCTCTCTACAAAGATAAAATCATTCACTCATCCGCAGAGCAATTAATCCATATACTCCATGAACCGCTCTCTTTAACACTGCTAAAGAAAGGGACTGTTTCCAAATCTTCCCTGAAGTACTAACGAAAAAAGGAAACGATTTTGACTCGCAAGATAGTCAAAATGATTATTCAAGCTTGCACTATCTAAAACCAATGAACCTGATGTTGCACTGCTCATGGTGCTCGGTAACTCCTCCCTACCGCCAAAAGGGTAACGTCGTTTGAATAAAACTAAGTTTTATAGATAAAGAATGTTTTCAGAGCCTGCAACAATACTGAAGAAAACTATCAAAATTAGAATCATTGCAGGAAGTATAAGAGCAATATGAACTGCACAATTAAGGTATGTTAAAATTTAATTCAATTAATTCTCAAGCATCTATAATCACGACTGTAGATGCTAAGGGGTAAAACTCGAATAAAACTCTGGTTTTTCCCGTATACTGTTTTATAAAATCGCTAATAAATTTAAAACAAAACGTAAGCTACATTTGGGGACCTCAAAATGAAAAAGGATTTTCATGAGATCTCTTTCACAAGATTTGGAATTCTTTGCAGAAAAGATCATCAAACAAAACAATTCTACATAACCTCAGCCTTTTATTTTCACAAGAAAACACTGAGGAACTTTCTTTTTCGCAAAAGAAGAAATTTTCCTTATTTCGTTTAAAAGTGTAGGGCAGAAACTTGTTATAAGGTGTGCTTGCATGTGTGTGTGTGTGTGTGTGTGTGTGTGTGTGTGTCTGTGTGTGTGGAAAGGTGCTTGTGAGACTCAAAAAAGACACTTGTATTTTTTATCCGCTTCCTTCAGAAAATTGGGTTTTCACTTCGTTTTGGCAGTAAAATTCAACGTTTCCACCGATTACTGCTTCTGATAAGAGTGGGGATACTCAGGCATGGCAATCCTCTTGTCAGTAGGCCCATCTGTTCCTAAACCCCTTTCTGTCTCCGCTCCATAGAGTTTTCAATTTGTCTAGAGAATAAATCCAGACTTCGAGTGCACGCACGCCCCCGTGTACGGCATTATCTACAATATTTTTTTCATCCAGAAATGAAGTTTTCTTTATAAAGTACGTGCTATGTCGTTTCTTCGTGAAAGAATTATTTTACCTAAAAGAATTGCTCTGTAACAGAGGGAATTTTATTACTGAAATTGATAAAAAATATTTTCTGAGAAAAAAATAACAATGCTGGTCAGCTGCATTGGGAAATGCAACGATTTCTCTGGTATGGCCGGATTTTTTTTTACCTGTTTCTTCTGCCATGCATCTTTCCTGACAGTAATAAAGTAAATCCCAAGTAAAAATTGTCGGTGTAACGAAAATGGGTAACTGAAGTTGACGGTGAGCCACCTAGATTGATTTTCTCAAATATCTCAAAAATGGTATAGTCGCAGCGAAATTTGTCTGCCTCTAAAACTCCCTATGGAAGGAAGGAAGGTCACCTGCTATTGACGAGAGATTTAAAACAATGTATAATACGATAGGGTGTATCCTGTAGATATCCTAGACCAAAAGTTACCAATCCCCTCACTAACACACTTGCGATTCAGCTTTTCTTTCTATCTTGATGTCAGATTTTAGTTTGCGCATGCGCAGATGAACTATGGGAGCTACATGGCATTTCATCGGTGTCAGGATCGTTTCTTACGTTTGAATTAGAATAACAGTAATAATAATAATAATTGTAATAAATGTTATTTTTGAGAAACCTGAAAAGTCAAAATACTTACTATTGCCGCTGCCATAGTTTAGTAAACATTTAAATTTATGACTCACATATTATCATCTTTCATCGGTTTTACGACAAAAATATTCATTATTCCACCTACCTAAGTACCACTAAGTGTCAGGAATTAGTAAATCTTATTGCTCGTTGTTATGATTTAATTCCATTTAGCATGTACCAGACTGTGGCTCGGTGTGGTCGTGAGTGAGGCGAATGTGTTGTTATTGTTTGTTATGATTTAATTCCATTTAGCATGTACCGGACTGTGGCTCGGTGTGGTCGTGAGTGAGGCGAATGCGTTGTTATTGTTTGTTGTTATGATTCAATTCCATTTAGCATGTGCCGGAGTGTGGCTCGGTGTGGTCGTGAGCGAGGCGAATGTGTAGTTATTGTTTGTTGTTATGATTTAATTCCATTTAGCATGTACCGGACTGTGGCTCATTGTGGCTGTGAGTGAGGCGAATGTGTAGTTATTGTTTGTTGTTATGATTTAATTCCACTTAGCATGTACCGGACTGTGGCTCGGTGTGGCCGTGAGTGAGGCGAACGTGTTGTTATTGTTTGTTATGATTTAATTCCACTTAGTATGTACCGGACTGTGGCTCGGTGTGGTCGTGAGTGAGGCGAACGTGTTGTTATTGTTTGTTGTTATGATTTAATTCCATTTAGCATGTACCGGACTGTGACTCATTGTGGCCGTGAGTGAGGCGAATGTGCTGTTATTGTTTGTTGTTATGATTTAATTCCACTTAGCATGTACCGGACTGTGGCTCGGTGTGGTCGTGAGTGAGGCGAACGTGTTGTTATTGTTTGTTGTTATGATTTAATTCCATTTAGCATGTACCGGACTGTGGCTCGGTGTGGCCGTGAGTGAGGCGAATGTGTTGTTATTGTTTGTTGTTATGATTTAATTCCATTTAGCATGTACCAGACTGTGGCTCGGTGTAGTCGCGAGTGATGCGAATAAATATTGGGTGTACGAATAAGTGTACATCGTTTTCGAATATATGGCGTAACTAGCATAGATTTCATGTGATTGCAAAGCACAACACGTGTATAAGAAATTCCTTGCAACAATCTTTGATAATTAGTGGAGAACAGTTCGTTGCAGCGTGAACATCATTGTTTGTCAGATCATTGCAAATGTCGAATGTCGTGCCAAAAAAAATGCAGCATATGCGAGAAGTTTTGCTGCATTAATTCTTTTTAAAGAAAACCGCTGCTGAAAGCTACCGTTTGCTAGTGGAAGCTTATGGTGAACATGCTCTAGCTGAAAGCACGTGTAGACAGAGGTTCGACAATTCAAAGGGAATGATTTCGACGTAAAAGACAGAGAATGTGAAGGTGCACCAAAAAATTTGAAGATGCTGCTTTGGAAGCATTACTGGATGAAGATCCGTGCCAAACAGAAACGCTGAACGTTATCAACAACAACTAATCAATTTGAGCGGTTCATTGAGAGCGAAAAGTCCGGAATATGCGAAAAGACATGGCATGGTTGTTCTCCAGCATGACAACGCTAGACGTTATGTCGCGATACGGAATCAAGGAAACTGTAACAACTCTTGGCTGGGATATGTTACCCCACCAGCCGTATTCACCAGACATCTCACCGTCAGATTAATATTTGTTTCGACCCCTGCAGAGCGCTCTTTCTGGAGAGAGGTTCCGTTCTTATGAGGAGATCCAAAATTGGCTTGATGACTGGATTGCTTCCAAACAACCGGACTTCTTCTATTGCGGAATCCACTTATTGCCTGAAAAGTGAGGGAAGATTATGTACTGCGAAGGTAAATATTTTGAATAAAATAATCGTTATCTGTCTATCACAAACTATTACCTTTTTCGAACGAAAAACGATGTAAACTTATTTATACACCCAATACAATGTGTTGTAAGTAAATAAATGTATACTCTCGAATCATTCGTTTTATTTCATACCCACAGAATAAGATCATGGCAAGCGAAAGATGTACAGCATCAATTACCTACAAAGAGTACAAAAGTTTGTACTCTTTGTAGGTAATTCACTTCAGCAGGAACGATTCTTGACAGCCGACTTTTCTGCTTCATCGAACGGATGGACGATGAAGCTTCAAAAATCGATAGAGTACCATCGTACTCTATCGATTTTTCTCTTTACATGTTTCGGTCGAGACTTGAATTGATCACAGACTCAACTGTAGAAGAATATCGTGACTCACCTCTGGATCCTATATTATTGTTGGGGGAACACTGGGCTCATGTAATAGGAGGGATCAAATTAAACCAGTTCGAGTGGCTTTATTAAGACGAACGAAAAAATACATCCGCAGGTGGAACAATAAACAAAGCAATATACACTATATTGACAAAAGCAGGTGAACGAATCCGCTGCGTTGTTAAGATGCGCGAGCGATTTAAAAACAAGCCTGCAGCTGACCGCGATCGTATCGCACTGTGAGGTTGAGTGAAAGTGTCGCGGCGGAAGACAACTGACTTTGAGAAGGGAAAGATTGTTGGGTGTTACATTAGTGGCTTTTCCATAAGAGAAACCGAGAGGCGTTTAAACATACCCAAGTCAACTGCTTTGAATGTACTGAATAAGTGGAAGACACATGGCGGGCCTGAAGTAGCAAAACGTACCGGCAGACCAAAGAAAATCCATGATAGAGGACGTCGATGCCTCAGGAGAGTCGTTACAGCTAATACATGGAGTACCTCACAAGACCTCGGTGTACAGGTGAGTAAAAATGCTGGAACTTCGGTATGTACACGTACCATTCGCTGAGAACTTCATTCTATGGGTTACTGTGGTCGTGCGGCTGCTCATAAGCCTTTCATTTCCATTTGGAATGCTACTCGTCGTTTAGCATGGTGTAAAGAACATTTATCGTGGACCGTAGATCAGTGGAAACGTGTAATGTGGACTGATGAATCCAGATACACGATCCATCAGTCTAATGGCCATGTGTGGGTATGGCGGCAGCCGGGGGAACGCTATTTTCCCACAGTGTACTGTTCCTACGGTCAAGTTTGAAACTGGCAGTGTACTCGTGTGGTGATGTTTTTCGTGGTATGGTCGCGGCCCATTGGTTATCGTGGATAAACCTGTTAACCATCACGTCTACCCCGATATTCTGGACAATTCTGTTCTAACAACTCTGTGGCAATACTATGGAACCGATCCGTGTTGGCACCAGCAGGATAATGCACAGAGTCATAAAGCAAGTACTGTTACGGCGTGGTTTGACGATAATTCCGTTTCGTGTATGGACTGGCCAGCACAGAGCCCATGTTCTTAATCCCATAGAGCACCTATGGGATGAATTAGAGCACCGCATTAAAAGTTTGGAACCAAGGCCTTAAGCAACAACAGTTAGCGGCAACATTATGTACTGAATGGAAGCGCATACCTATCGCTGTGTTCCAAAACCTTATTGAGAGCATCTGACGAAGGGTCAGTGCATGCATTTAGGCCAAAGGTGGACCAACACCGTACTAATATATATCAATAAATGCTATGTTTTGCTTTTTTTTCTAGGAGTCCGGTCACTTTTTTCAATATAGTGTATAAGGAAGCAAGAATGCACCAATGTTATTTAGAAGAAGTCGCCCGTACGCATTCAGATACGCATCCCACTGCTTGATGAGACGGCCGATACCGTCCGCGAAGAAGGACTTTGGTTGCTCCTTGAACCATTTGTTCACCGCGGCCAATGATGTCTGCATCGGAGTGGAATCGTTGTCCTTTTAGAGCTTTTTTAAGGGTCCAAACAAGTGAAAGTCACATGGTGACAGATCGAGGCTATAAACTGGATGGTGCAGAACCTCCCACCCTTTAAGCGCTAACGCATCCTGCACAATGTTCACAACATGCGGACGAGCATTGTCGTGCAGCAGAATCGCATCACGCAAAAGCATGCCGGGTCGCTTATTCTTGATGGCCTATATACAGCTTGTCCAGTGAGTCCTTGTAGTGGTTGGCATTGATGTATTCGTGAGGCTCTTTAAAGTCCACCAACAAAAGCCCTTCATGATCAAAAACATGCAGTCAGCATAACATTACCGGCGGAAGCGTGTGACTTGATTTTTTTGTGTTTTGCTGATCCGGGATGTTTCCATCCCATGCTCGCTGGTTTGCTGGACGGCTCAAAGTGGTGGCACCGCAATTCGTTTCCTGCCACTATGCGCTACAGAAATGCATGACCCTCCGCTTCGTAACGCAGAAAGTGATTCAAATTCCGACCCTGCGTTCTTCCTTATGGGGTTCGGTCAGCATCCGTGGGATCCATGTGAACACACCTTCCGATACTGCAGTGTCTTCATTAAAATCGTTTGAACTGTCTCAAATGACATAGCGAATTCCTCCGCTAGCGAATGTAAGCTCCAACGACGGTACACCTGCATTAACCTTGGCAATGGTTTAATCTGTCGAAACAACAGCACCTGATTCGGCCGTCGAAGATCTTTTCTTTCCTCACGTCCTTCCCGAAACATTCGAGCCCAGTCAGTCACTGTTGTCTTCGACACACATTTATCACCATAGACCGCCTGCATTCTGCGATGATCATCGACTGCTTGACATCCTTCCGCTGTTAGGAAGCTCGCTGATTCACCTTGGACGGATTCGGAATTGCACCGGCCATATTGTCAGCGATCTGCAGCACAAACCACGCATGCGAGGAGAATGAGCGCGTGCTCGTATTTTCATTGGTCTGCGCTTATCACACGAGCTGTGACGTCATCATGTTCCCTCCTTTGCGCAGGTCCACGTGATGCGGTACGAACGAGTTTTATTAGATCACGCCTCATACATCGTTACTAGTACTGGTGTATATTACTGATGGCAGCGGTTCTCAAAGTATGCTCCGCGAAGATCCACAATGGTTCCTCGACGATTTCTGTGAAAAACCTCTCATGCCACCGTCATATTCGACAATGAAAAAAAACCTGGAAAAATCCACGTACTTCCTCAATTTTCCTTATATAATGAATGTACATTATGGTTCCTTCAAAGCATGTATCAACGATATATAGTGACCCGTATTGAAACTCGCGCGTTGTTGTCCTTTATCTTCGGGGCAGCTTGGCTGCAGTTTCGAAACAGGCAGGCAAAACAAAGCACAACCTATCGTCATCTCCGTTGCAAATGTGAGGTCGCCTTACTGATCTTTCTCTCACGCTTGCTTGCTGTCAGGCCCAGTGATCGAAATAGCATTATTGCTGCGAAGCTGCTATAGAACTTGCCTTGAACGGGAACGATTTTCTCAGGAGAACGATACCGCCCCTTATACAGTGAACCCGCGTAACGCATCCTCTTCCTGGCGCTGTTCTTTTCTGATCAATTCCTCGAATTTGCAATACAATGCACGAATCCACCAAGTGACCATGACATTCACTTAAGCTTTATTTTGTCCGTCTCTTTAGTTCATTCCACGTCATTTGACTCTGGGAAATTAACTGGTCCGCGCGTTTGTGAGGGTGTTTGATATTTGCGATGGATCGGTGGCTCAAGAGTTGAGCATGAAATTCTTAAATCTCATTACCTGTATAAACACAATTTTTCATTGAATATAAACACGGGAACAGAAAAAAATTGGGGCTCCGCTTCTCTTCCTTGAGTGAAAAGGTCTCCGCGGTGTCAGAAGTTTGAGAACCGCTGGCATAGCGCATTCCTTCTTGGAAGTTCATTCATCTTTCACGCAACAATGCCATTCACGAATGAGCATTCAAATAAATGGCGTTAACGTATCGTTCCCATTCTTAAGTTTCACCATATTTCCCGGAGCTCACTGCTGATTGCTCACTCACATAACATTTGACACTTCTTAATTCCCGACATTACGTTTCTTATTGGGAGTTCGTTTCCTAACTCATGGGAGCT
The DNA here is from genome assembly GCA_039090855.1 of Macrothele yani. Lineage (NCBI taxonomy): Eukaryota > Metazoa > Arthropoda > Arachnida > Araneae > Macrothelidae > Macrothele > Macrothele yani. Next base: position 90,255,868 of record CM077026.1, read on the forward strand.
GAAGAATTTCAATGTTCTGCTACTTCGGTAAGTGGCAGTAATGGCTGATTGGATGAACAATCGCAGTTTATTTTTTTATTTTTTTGGCAAACTGCCCCAAAGAGCGGAAGCTCTCTTCTATTCACCGTTCACGAAGAATGTTTTGGACACAGCATTCAAATGAATGGCATTCACGTAACATTGCCATTCTGAGGTTACAACATATTTCCTATCTAACTGCTGATTACTCACTCGCATAACGGTTAGCACTTATCAGTTCTCGACATTGCTTTTCTTACTGGGAAATCGTTTTCGAACTCATGGGTGAGAAAAAAAGACAAACGTACTACAACTTACTGCAATGTGTGTCGCAGTGGTGGCGGATTGAATGAGCATTCAGAGCGGTGAGAGTGAACCATTCATTTCAAAGAGTCATTCGTTGTGAACGAATCGTTCACGAATGGTTCACTGCTCAGGTCAATTGGCATCAGCAGAAGACACCTGTTCTTGCTTCACGTTGTCATATCAAACACTTTCCGTGAGACCATATCACTTCTCTTTCAGACGATACCGCGCTGGATAAATAAACACTTCAATCATTTGAGAAGCAAGTCAGCATTAATTTTCGGTAAGTCATATGCTAGCTGGGTGTACTGTTACGTACGAGTGCATCGTGAATCGGTCTAGAATTAATTCTGATGAAAACCTCTTTTTAGTAGAAACTTTTTTGCCAGTGTTATGTGAATTAATGTGATATTATTAACCCATAAAAATGGCAAACGGATAAACCTGTAATAAAGACTTGTCCACTTCTAGAAAAGCTAAGTCAAGTATAAAGACAACAAAGACATTTAGAAATTGTGAAAGCATCCACATTTATGCGAACACCGATGACTCGAAATAAAAGACCGGCGTAGTTAAAAATTCATGTACTTATTGTACTTATGGGTTAAGAATATGGAGCAACTAAACGTTCTTCTTCGTCTTTGTAAAAAATTTACAAAAATGGCTGTAAAGCATACATGAGTACTTAAAAATGAATGAAGATGATGGGACACTCATAAGGTTTACATCCGAGGCTCATCAGAAGTGACTTGTGTAGCATCACGGGCTGATAAATGTACTTGAAAAAACTACTAGAAAAGCCTTAATGGAGCATATCAAGTGTTCGGTATTAAAGAAACCTCCATTTTCGAGGAGGGATGCCTTTCCCTTACCTCTAGATAGACGAGAAAGTATTTCAGCCTTTGAAGCAGTTAAAGACTGTCAAACCTTTTGCGAGGTTACTACAGCAGAATAATTTATGGAAACGCCTCCTCTTGTTTACTGTTATAAACTATCTCATGCACTTAAAATTTGTGGAGAAGCATCTTTGCTATTGTTTCAGATGCTACATATAATAATTTATGGAAATTTTGCGATCGATGGGGAAAATCTCGAGGTAACCGATACCTACATTTACCTTGGACAACAGATATTAAGCAAGGGTCACATTGATGAAAAAATTAATCGGCTTATAAAACTTAGCTGGATAGGTTTTTGGGAGAAACAGCACAATTTTCAAGAACATTATCCCATTATGTCTTAAAAGAAAAGTGTTTAATCGATGTATGCTTCCAGTCTTCTATATGGAGCAGAGACATGGATCTTATCTAAACAAGTTAGTAAAATCATGCAATGCATTGATTATGATAGGCTTTCCAACATACCAGAAATCATTACTCACGTTATGAGGATAATGGCTGTGGAATAAAACTCGCTCCTATGCTCTGACCTTTGAACCCATTTCAATGGCATTAAACAGAATTGGTTTAGTATACCTCTGAAACAACGTGATAAAGTTTTGTCGCAATAGAAGCATTTTTGCCTAAGTTATGATGCATAAGGGCGATAGAATGGATCCCGCTCCTATGTCCTGATCTTTAACTCCATTTCTTCCGTTTTCAACAGGGTTCATCTTCAGGTTGTCTCCTACCACATACTAAACTTTAATCGAAATCGAATTATTTTTACGCTCGTTATCGTGCGGACAGACAGACGGACAAAGCTGGAGCATATACGCTTCTTCAACCTACGGTTGGAAAGCGTAAAAAGGACATAGAATGGCTATAGACAATGGAAAGTACATGGTGAGATGCATGCTTGGTGTAACTAGGAAGGATAAGGAGAGGAATTCCGGGATAAGGAAAGTGACAATAGTGGAAGACCAGAATGAAATCCCTGAAGTGGCAATGGGATAGACATGTTGCCAGAAGGACAGACCACCGATGGGCAACCAAAATTTAGACTAGATACCAAAGGACAGGGAAATACCCATAAGACCAGATCAATGGATGAAATTCTAAGGCACGCAGGAGTAATATGGAGGCGACTGGCTCAAGACACACAGCTGTGGAAGAAACTCGGAGAGCAGTGGATTGATAATAATAGTTGACAATGGTGATAATGATGTTGATATAATCATTTTAATGGAAGCTCCTCGAGAAATTTTACAAGAATTGTTGGTCTACAAACACTTTGTGCCTGAAATCTAGATCTGTTGTGCGAAGAAGAGGATTCAAACTTTTGCTGCTGTGGGAATGTATTTGGATACCTTTCTTATGTAAATTTGCATCCGGGTGAAGAATTATATTTTCCGCTCCAAGCTCATCTTCTACATTACAGCCAATAATGAATCAAGGCATAATGTCACAAATATACGTTTCCCCCATTTATACGCAAAATGTCACCTGTCAAAAATTATGAATATTATCAATTATTTCTCTTAATGTTATCAATTATACGTTAATCGAGTTAGCTTTTTTCTCATTTATACATCAAATTTTGATATTGTGGTGTCGTGGATTATAAATTCAACCACGCGAATTCCATTTACCAAACTCTCTTTTCACCTTTTCCTTTCACCGCGAATTCTGTTTTCAATTTTTCAATCTTACCACCCCACCCCACCCCCTTCCAACCCCTCCACCGTTTGCTCTAGCAATATCCTGTCATCTGCTTATTTTATGACTCACTCTGCGGAATGCTCGCGCTCCTCCTGAGATATCATTGTTCAGCTCAGCTGGCATCCACAGTAAAGGCCTGCTCTAGCTTGACGTTGTCATATCAGACTCTTCTTCTTGAGATCTTCGTTTGCATTCGCTTTTCATGCGATTCTGTACCGCCAGAAGACATCGTTTAGTGATCTGACAAGAATGTTATAATTGAAGAGGAAGATGAGTTTAGTTTCCAAGATTGCGTCCGTTGAGACTCGGATTTGGCAACGTCATCACTTATGACACTAGATAAAATGATTGAGAACAAAATAAAAAGTTCAATGAAAACATCTCCAGTAACAAGAGCTGTGATGATTCCGAGGTAAGGGCATCAGCATACAAATTTAGCGATGAACTGAAATCGTTCGGCGTCGTTAGGGATTTCTTTTATAGCTGTGATTGTGGTGAGAAATTAATGCAAGCTCTCAATGGAATGCAATTTCAATTTAAAAGTAAACAACAATAAAAAATTAATGGTCTTTCTGAAGCCATGTCGATGTTATACGTACTTTTTTAATATACTGCGTCATATCTCCTTATGTAAAAGTATCAATCGTAAATGAATTGGTATTAATGCTTTGTATGTTATGAACATTCAGTATAGGTACTATATTCCGTATTTACGAAGGCTGTACGTCTATGCAGTGTGATTTCAATTAATTAAGGAGTAAAATAAAGGTAACGGCTACACTACACGTTGCAAAAGAATAAAGTGCTGCCATCTAAGGACGGAAACATGACATGTTCGCATGTTTCGTTTATACGATTTTTTAGTTATACGTTAATTTTACTTGGTCCTTTGGAAAACGTATAAATGTGGTTTCACTGTACACTTGCATGCAATGTGTGTGTATGTGCGCGCGCGCGCGCTTTTTACTGTCTGAGAAAATGGCACAGTCACTCCTTTTGCCCGAGCGGTACGAGGCGTTGGCTTCTAATCATTCGCCTAAGATAGGTCGGGGTTCGAGTCCCAGGTGTGACTCAAAATGGCGCTCTTGTTCTACGATATTGGTTCTACTTCTCAGTCTCCGGAACCAGAGGCTCCAGAATTATGGACGGGTTACTGTTTATAGGCCCATAAGTTGCTCAAGTGCTCGTCTAACTTCAAAAACAAAAACGGTGGCAGTCCTGACAGCCAAAAGCATTGAATATGTGTTTTTAAGGACCTTCATGGTTTACATTTTATTAAATTTTTGCGAGATAAATAAATGAGAAAGCCATTGCACGCCCATAGTGAGCAAACTTATTTTATGCAATTCTGGATCAGTAGTGACGTCACACACTTAAAACTGGCAATTACTTGTGAAATGAAATAAAAAAAAATTCTATTTTTTTAAATGACTTTAACTTTTACTCAGCGCTTTTTTTTTCTGGAAAAAAAGGTGCCGGTACTCACCATGAAGATGATATTACAGCGACTTCCACACTTTTAACATATCCTCCGATATACCCTCGTCGTCTCTAGATCACTTCCTGCTTTTGGTATCAACTGCAGACTGACGACTTCGGAACAGCCATGAGTCCACATATTTGTTAGGGTTGAACTGAGTGAGAGGAGGTCATACTATCCTGATGAACATCAGTGTAGAACTTGTCCGTACAAGCAGAGATGACATAGATGAAGTTACTATAAGATTCATCTGAGAGAAACCCCTTTCACATTCATTGGAGGATATTGCAATTGTGCTCAAAGTGTGCTTCAGAGGAAATAGTATGTCTGGGACTTTATTTGCTTGAGGAAACCACGAACTGCTTCTCTTTCATTTAAGCGGACTTTGCGTGATAACTTTCTAATTTCAGCTTCACCAAATGTCAGATGCTTCGCAGGATTTTTTTGGTCAATACTTGGAATCTAAAATCTTGACACACTCAAGCAAACCAGCATCATCTTCTTCAAGCAAAAGCTTTCCAACAGCCTCTTTCAGACTTTTATAAAAAGCAGATGAACTTATTGCAGGACTGTGTCTTTCATTTGTGTGGAGCTCAATCTCTTTGAACTTCATGTTCTTCTGACTTTGAAGAGATATACTGTAGTACAGACCAGGATTTTCAATTCTTTCCTCAAAAAGTTTTGAATTGTATTCTTTATCTTCCTGTCTGCTTTGTACAAGTCAATATTTCTCTCTTGTAAATCTAGACTTAGTTTCACACGTAAGGCCGAAATCAAGAACAAACTCGCATGACGTTACTTTTCTTAAAAGGCCCTCATAAAAACAGCGATGTGTTTAGCTTCTTTTGCTGTCTTCTTTTGCCTCCTGAAAGAGATGGACGAGGTCTTCAAAATCTTGCCATACTTCAGAAACAGTGCGAAAGCTAGATGCAACCCAGCGAGTGTTTAAAATTCTGCCAAATTTAAGAAGTTGAAGTTCTAGAGTCGCTGCACATTCCTGTAGTTCCTTATTATTCTTAAGTGAAGCATGATAAGTCACATAAAGTTTGTCCATGGAACTCTTAGAGCGATACACTTTTGCCACATTGTTCACTGCTATGTTACTAACAAACAATTCAAGGCGATGGCTAGCACAATGCCCACAAAATAACACTAAGAAACTTGTCTTGCATTAGCCTCAATTCGTGACCACTTTACTTTGTCTTGCATTAGCCTCAATTCGTGACCCCTTTGTCTTGCATTAGCCTCAATTCGTGACCACTTTGTCTTGCATTAGCCTCAATTCGTGACCACTTTGTCTTGCATTAGCCTCAATTCGTGACCACTTTACTTTGTCTTGCATTAGCCTCAATTCGTGACCCCTTTGTCTTGCATTAGCCTCAATTCGTGAACACAGTACCATCCGCCGGCATATTTATAATATATGTTGCTGTCAATAAATCGCAATTTTTTAACACCTTAAGAAAAAAGGTGACAGTACTGCGTACCGTTCCGTACCGCCAGAAAAAATAACACTGCTTTTACTACAAAAACGCAATTTTTAATAATAAAAAACAGTTACAACTGTACAAAATAAATAAGGTAAAATTTTATGACGAAGCTCTCTTTAATTTTGTTTGAGAATAATTTAATAACTTATGCATAAAGTATTAAAGGATTAAGGGATCCACATGCCTTATAAAAAGAATTATTTCATGAGGACGAGGCTTATGTGAGCATGTCTTGACATGTAACTGCATGTGCGGAAGTGTTATTTTTTATTTCAGTCAACTTGTTATGCATTATATTGTAAAAGAAGAAGGATGAGCAGACGGTCGAAACTTATCAGTTAATGTAAATGGTATTCGGAGAGGAAGCTCCAAACAAATTTTCGAGAAGGATGGTCTGTTGTTTTATTTGACGAATATCTGTCAAACGCAAGGAAACTCCGGATGCGCTCAAGAAATTGGAGCGACTGATAAGAAGCTAATTAAAAGTGAGATGGCAGAATATCGAGTTTCTGAAGTAGTAGGAATTTACTGCGGTTCATCTCACTCCATTTAAATTGAAGGTCTGAGAATGGGATTCGTTTCAATAAAATTCGTTCCAGGATTTCTGACATGAGAGGAGAGGGAAGGTCTCTGTTCCACGTGCAGCAAATTTTGGCTAGATGCCGCGTTTCACAAGTAAGACAATATCTCTACACACTCTTTCTGACATTTCCCACTCTCTTGAAGGAAAAAGCAAAAAAAGTGGGGATAGATAAATGTTGTTTTGCTAGTTGCTTTCAGCGGAAGCGAAAAGTTTGGAACAAATGCATGTTTCTCGAGATAGCCTTATTTTAATACAATTGACTTCCTATTCTTGTAGTTAAAATACTTTTATTTTTTACACATGAAAACCAGCGTGATATTATTGACTCTTCGCGTGTAATGAGGGAATCACTTTATCTAAAAGAATGAAATTTTTAGAATTTCAGAAATATTCTGGAATCCCTTAGGAGCATGGAAGCACAAATTTTTTGCCCACAGAAAGATAATGAACTGTGTTTTTTTCAGTTATGTTGTATGTCAATTATATAGGGAGATATTTTGTACTAGAGAAAATGGAAAAGCCTTAACACGACTACATCTTCATACATAAAAATAAATTTACTTAATCAGATCTTTTAGAAACACAGATACGTTGATGAAGCGCAGACGTACTCCCCCCCCCGTAAAAGTATTAACCAAGAAAAGCTGAAAAATATGTTGGAAATTTTGTACATTCGCACTTATTTACTTACAGGAAAACACTTTTCGCTTATGGAAACGAAAATATGAAAATATTGTAAGCAAAAATATGTATAAGTGCCAACTGGTAAGGAAGCATAAAAACGACTTACTAAATAACAAAATTCTTAAAGAATTTCCTCAACTTTTCTTCAAACAGCTGTAGGTATTATGACAAAATCAGACACATGTTCACTTCATGTAGGAAGGAATTTATCAGTAAAAAAACATACTGACTTCTGACCTTCCATGCTGCTAGGTCAAAGTTCGGATTTCGTGGAAAGACATGGTTGTGACGCGTATTCTTCTTGTGCTGGTTGTTCCGCCTTCCTGGAACCGAGATCGTTACATGCGTGGAACTTCCATGACTTGCTTCACGAACCGAAGTTCAAACAATTGCGATATCATGACAAAAACAGGTACATGTTCACTTGGGGTACGAAGTCATTTTTCAGTAGGAAGACATACGGGCTTCTGACTTCCCATGCTGCTAGGTCAAAGTTCGGATTTCGTGGGAAGACATGGCTGTGACATGTATCAGTCTTCTGCTGGTTATCCTTCTTTTCTGGAACTGGGATCGTTACTTACTTACTTTTCCTCACTTTCTTCACGAATCGAAGTTCAAACAATAGAGATATCATAACAGAAACAGGTACATGTTCACTTGGGGTACGAAGTCATTTTTCAGTAGGAAGACGTGTACGGGCTTCTGACTTCCAATAAGAAATAAAAACAATAGATGCTGCTAAGTCAAAGTTCGGGTTTGGTGGGAAGACGTGGTTGTGACGCGTATCCTTCTGCTGCTGGTTGTCCTTCTTTCCTGTAACTGGAATCGTTACTTCCTTACTTTTCCTCACTTTCTTCGAGAATCGAAGTTCAAACAATAGAGATAGCATGACAAAAACAGGTACATGATCACTTCGCGTACAATGGAATTGTGCGCTAGGAAAACATACTACGTACTTACGGTCTTCTGACTTCTCAGACTATTATGATAAGTCGAGTTTCAGACATATGGTGCATTTCTTTCTAGCCCGGGCTCTCTTCCATGGGACCAGGATCGCTTACTTATTTCATAGGTTTCCCGAAGCGAAGTCGATACATTGCCCCACCAACCAACCGTCTCCATTCAGATCTACGTGAGCCCCCAAATCAACTCCAGCCTCATCTACATCTTTTCTTTACATCATCCAGCCATCTCAATTTCGTCCTATTTCCTAAGACTCTTGCCTTCATAATGTCTTAAGTTATCTCACCCTTTGCCGCCCCGGTGGCGCAGTGGTCTAAGCGATGGCCTCTGATCATTCGTCCGAAAGGGGTCCGGGTTCGAATCCCGGTGAGGCATGGATGTTGTGTTTGTCTTACGGCACTGGCTCTCTCCCTTCCCTGGAACCAGTGACCCTAAATTAGGGACGGGCGATTGCTTATAGCCCAGTGAGTTGCTCATGGTGGTCGTTAAACCTCCAATTTTAAAAAAAAAATATACCTCACATTTCCTCATTATCACATGGCCATATCTGAAATTTATAAAAATGGAGGAGAAAAGCATCTTGTCATGTGTTGCTCAATTCCGACATGAAACGGCATTCTTCCAATCGACCTTCTAAAGATGTCGTTATACAAAGAAACAAGTAAAATCCGATTAATACGAACCCCGAATTAAGCAAGATTCCAGATTTAACACGCAAAACAGGAACTTTTTATTTTGGTGTAATAATAATTCAAAGCTGATTCGATCGTTTTCACCGAGCAAAATTTAACGAAATCTCCAGGTTTAACGATTGAGAAAAAACTAATTACCTTTAATAAGCAAAGAAATAAAATTTAATGAAATTCCATTTTACTAGGCAAAGAAAATCTGATGCGCACGGTCCTGGAATGGAGGAATAAAAATGGTGGAATACAGGATAAAATTGCAAGAGCGCAGGGGAATCTGGATGTGCTAGTGTAAAAATGTTGATAGAAAAGCAACTGAGAGAGCGTACATGAATGAAATGTTGATCATGCGAGTTGCGTAAATTACTTCCGCCACCCCTTCCCTAATTGGCTATGACTTGGGAGCATCGCGTCAACCAAGTTGAAAACAGGTGACCTTCTCCTAGGCAAAAAGGAAATGGGTGGTACTCGCGTATATGTAAGCGGATTTCTGGGCGACGATTGCAGAGAGAGAGAGAGAAGAGAGAAGAAAGTAACGAAAATTTTATTCGACAGAAATTAAGGGAATATAAAACAAAACAAAGAGCATTTCCTTTTTTAAACAAAATGTTTCAACATGTCTGCTTCAGGTTTCGCCGCTAAGACACAGTGCAGAATTAAGTAATGAAACTGGATTTTTTTTATAAAAATGGAAAAAAACAGGAAAACTTAAGTGAATATATTTCATTCTAAGTACATTCCTCCTGCGTTAACAGAAGAAGTGGCACGATCAGCCAACGAAAGGAAGGACTTGAAGAGGTCATCTTTTGGAAGAACAAATGACGTAGTATTTTAAGAGGTCATCTTTTGGTAAGAATAGATGTCATAGTTCTTTGTATGTCTTGAAAAACTTTTCCTGTTAAAGGCAGCTTTAATTTAAGGGATAGAAATTAGTCACACGGGGACACATCTGGAGAACAGTGGGGGATAGTTGTGTACATACACACTTGTTTTCGTGCCATTATTGGCTTCTTTGTGTGAGGGTACCTTATCTTGAAGAAGGAATCATTGCCCGTTTTGGTACTCAGACCTGACACGAACAATCCTCTTCCAGATTCGTTACAAAATGGATGTGTAAGCATTGACAGTGACAGTCGTACCTTCAGTAATGAACTCTTGCTGTCTTATAAAAACACACAAGCATTGTCTTCAGTTCGGACTTCTGTAACCTGATCTTTTTTCCTTTGGGTGACTGTTGTGACTTCCACTGAGCATTTTAACGCTTCGGTTGAGGATCACAGAGAAAATACCCTGTCTTGTTACCGGCAACAATACTTTGGAGAAAATTTTGCATTGTTTCTGCAGTCTCCAGTATGTCTTTTGCGTACCTCACTTGTACGTGTTTCTGATCGTCTGACAAAGCATGTGGAACAAAACAAGTACAACCTCCCTTTAAATCTTGCACTAAAATTTGACGAATCATCTCCTAATTAAAACTGAGCCCACATTCCGGCATCCTCAAGGTCACACAAGGATTTCTTTTTTATCCTTTCGCGAACTACTTGAGTTCAGACGTACGCACTGAAATCGCGAGTATCCTGGTCTTTCGTCACATTTGAAATCTTCCCGCCCATCCTTGAAACGTGCAATCATTACAATATTTGTACCAGGAGATAGGCAGTTAGCTCCATGCACATCACGCAACAGTTCAACTGTCTCAGATGCCGTTTCAGATATTTTCAAACAGAACTGGGTATTTGATCTCTGTTTCATGATACAGCTGTGACAATGCTCTTCCAGCGAATGACGTCACACACAGGGTAAATAATAAATATGCGAACTGAAAACTTCTTGCAAGGAATCAAACTAATTACAAACAATACCGTCTGAGCACGATTTATTAAAAGATGAATAATATGTACAAATTAAAACTATTAGTACTTTCAAGGTGACGATCACCTCATCTTTAGATGTATCAGACACGCCAACATAACACCTTATATGCACTGTCCATGCGCACAATGGGTGTGCTCACTCACTACTGGTGTTGGAAAGTATTCATATTACACCTTTTGGTTACTGTTGCAACGATTACAGTCCTTATGAACTGTCTGGAACTTGGGAGCACCTCATTAATATATTTCGTAACAAACTGTTGTTTCAAGTAGCATACTGTGTTTTATTTGGAATAACTTGTTCTTACAGCTTACCTTCTTCATCATGATTTGCATAAGTTGTTTACAAAAATCATGTTTTGTCTCGTGTTTCTGGAGTAACGTACCCATGGTGCACATGGATAGTATATACAAGATGTTATGTTGGCGTGTCTGATCAACATCTGAAGATGAGGTGATCTTCACCTTGAAGTTACTAATGGTTTTAATTTGTACATATTATTCATCTTTTAATAAATCGTGCTCAGACGGTATTGTTTGTAATTAGTTTGGGTAAATAATCATCTGCGCAGTTCTCACGCAGACGCTGTTGCCACCGCATAGCTGATAAATTAATTATAAAAACCATGCCTTCCGGACTCGTGTGTTTTACCGGGATTTGTTTTTAAAAAAATCAGTCTCATTATTTAATTGCCGTACTTTGTATATATTCATGTAAGTGCCTATTTTATTTCAATTTGTAATACTCTAGTTAATAAATTAAATTTTTCAAATATATCGAGCTGTTATGGATATAAAAAATAAACTTATGTCCATATATTTACATGGTGGGATTTTTCACCCGAAAACGGATTTAACGAGGATTTCCGTCGGTTCGAAGCTCCTCGTTATAAGCGGATTTTTCTGTACGCATTCTCACCTCTAAACCAATTGAAAGAGAAGATGTGGATCTACTGTGATGAATGGACAAGGAGACAAAATAAAATCAGCTCGTCACGAGCATGTCAAAAGCAGTCTAAAACCAAATATTTTGCTTACGGATAAAGTATTTTAAATATTTTTTGATCATACAATTTCTTTTATGTACTGTATGTTACATTCAAACGATATGTATTTATGCATGAAGAAAATATGAGCGAAGAAGCTTCCCGTCTTTGCTTTTCATTTATCTGGCAGTGCATCTCATTCGCTCTATATATCTTGTAGTGTCAGCGGGCATCCCATCTTCGCTCTGTAATCGAGTGAGATACGCATGGCAATGAATAATAGTGCCTGCACTCACTCTCTTTCCCATCCCCGAACCTCATCTTCTTTCCTTTTCCATGATCGTTGATCCAAAAAACTGCCAAGTACAGGGAGTCGTCACTTCTTTTCAGTGGAGTATCTGTTTCTATACAGAACACCTTGGGGTTCATGGGCGTCGTCTCTTCCCGAAGCAATCACCTATTTTTCCGTGGGAGTCTTTGAGCTTTCCCCCTCTCGGAAGTTAAAGCTTTCCGTGATCGATATAGTCTTTCTTCCCATATTTCCATCCGTCTGAAGGAGCGTTAGGATAGAAGTAGGAGAAGGATAGGGCCACTGATCGCAGGGCTTGCGCTCGGGAACCTATTCCATGACAGGTGCCCATGGATCAAAGGTAGGCCTCGCTTTGAGAAAATGGATGTCTGTTGTTGTTGCATCAATTCTCAATAAAAGCGCTAGAAGGAGGCGTTGGTGAAATAAAGGCAAACTTTGAGGGGCGACATTCATTGAAAAAATGAAAGGAAGCCGAGGAGATAACAGTAAGAGGAAGAATTTATTTCTCTGGAATCAAACATAATTCAGCAGCTTTTTACTTCCACAGGAAATCACTGTAATCGTGAAAAGGTTAGGAAATTGAAATTTTTACCGAAGAGGCTGTTTAGAGATCGGAGAGTAAAAAAAACAACCTTGCTATTGGTTGGTTCTTGTATCTGTGCCAATAGCAGTTAAGTAGATTCACTTTTTTACAGAAAATGCAAAAGTGAAAAAGTTACGGTTAGCTGAATTTGCATATTTCCCCCCGCTTCCAGGCTTGGAGCTAAATAGAAACGACATTGCTCTCCCAATATCTCAAAGAAAAAAACGTTATCACTAATCAGCCAGTGAAAATTAATTTCTTTGGAGAGGTACAAGGATCTAAATATGACCGTTGGGGACAAAAAATAGCGAAAATAAAACTGAGCACTTGATCCTAGAGGCTTCATTGAAATATTTGATAATATTACGTTGAGAGCAGTTGAAAAATTTAGATACTTCGGATCCATAATACAGCAGGATGGTACGTGCCATCATGACATTGATCGGAGAATTGCGGAAGGTATGAAAGCTATTTCTGTTTTGAATATTGTTCTTTGTAGCAACAATGTCTTTCCAAAAGTAAAAAGACTCATTTTTCCTGTGATTGCACAGAGCATCATTTTATATGGTGCGGAGACGTGGACATTTAATGCATCAGCAAAGATTATTGGCTACAGAGATGGACTTTTGGAGGCGTTCTGCAAGAAAATCCAGATGTGAAAATGGGCGTAATACAAAACTTCTGTAACGTATACTCTAGATTCAGTTTCCTTTTGATTTTACTATCTCTCGTTATTTTATTTTCCTATGTGAATTATCTTCTTACTTAACGAGATGTTATTTCTCCCGCTGAATGATATGTGGCAACGAGTGTAGTCATGACGTGGTGGTAAGCAGGATAAATAGGCGCGTTCAACGATACCAGAGAAAGCTTTTGTTTATATGAGGAGAGCTTTTTGTTGATGTGCGTAGGGAGAGCTTTGTTTTATGTGTAAAGAGATCTTCGTTTGGTGTAAAGAGAGATTCGTTTATGTGAGAGCCAGATATCGAGTAGTTGTGTGACCTGTGAAGTGAGTGTGGATAATACCAGGAGTTTCCCTAATAAAAGGTTTTCTTAGTAAGTACGTTTTTTTCAGTTCATAGTTTTGTCAGACCTCTGTCTGGCTGTTAGGTCTCTTTCATTAAGTGTTACTATTAACAACCAGCATAAGACTTTATTCATCTCAATTACTACTACAACATTACTAGCAGTTAAGCTTATTCATGATATAATAATTACAACAACAACTACCAGTAAAAACCTGCATTCATTATACTTCGAGATATTACGAGCGGTAAAGTAGACATTCTTCAAACTATTAAGATGCGGAGATTGCAGAGGTTCGTCCATGTAAGGTGAATGTCATCAGAAAGACTTCCTAAAATTCTGGTGGAGTGGGAATCTCCAAGAAAGAGGGAAAGAAGAAGACCAAGGAGAAAGTGGACGGAGGAGATTAAATCAAGTTTAAAAAATAATGGACTGGATGAAGTGATGACCTTAGATAGAGAGAAGTGGAGGAAGACCCTAAGTGGACTATATGGTCGAGAAAATCCACTTCGTAATGGAAATTCCTGATGATGATGATGGTAGAAGGAAGAAAAGTATTCATTTTAACAAAACAAAACTAGAAACCCTGTTAAATGCATCATTTGTACAACCCATTTGGCGTCAACAAGCACAAATAAAACTAGGAACTCATACTCGTTATCTAAATTTTAAAATATCATCACATACCCAAACCGTAAATGGTTAAATAAAATTCATTTGTCAAATGATTCAAATTGTAAGTACTGTGGACTTCTGGAGACAACTGACCATATTTTTGTCGAATGGAATTTTGCGAAATATATTTGGACTTGGTTAAAAACTTATTTAAACTTAATGGAAGATTGTACTTATAATCAAATTTTATATCATGTTCCACTAAAATTTCACAATTGAAAAAATAATACGATTCAATATTTAATAGCTTATAACAAAATATAATCTATGGAAAAATAGGAATTTAGTGTCATATATCAAAAGCATAAGAACACGGAACAGATTAAATTAGCTATTAAATGTGATTTTCGCCTACCATTAAAATTTGAAACAAGAAAATTTGGAGCAAATAAAACTTTTAAAAAATGGATTTCATTAAAACCAACAGTTTAAAAAATAGGTAACAGTGTTCTCGATAAAATATGGGATTAGCAGAAACTGGAAAAAAACTAATATTTAAAAATGTAAATTTTAGTATTATGTATGAAACATTAAAATTTAATTTAAAAAGTGATGAATTCCAGTATAATACTAAAACATTAGTATTGGATTTAAAATAAAGAATAATGGAATTATTCCTAATAACTTTAGTATTAATGATCCAAAAATAAATTTTTGCGTGTTGAAAATATTTCCTTAGCTTATACTATCATGTCATTAAGCTTTACTATTTTTCAAAAAAAAATTTGTTTTTATTTCTTTACTTTTTCCGACATTTTAAGAAACACTTCATAGGAACCTCTCTATGGAGTTTTCTAAAGGCAGTGTTTCTAAATAAATTGTATACAACCTGATCCAGGTGGTTCTTCCTGGTCAGGCTCCTACCCGCAAAGTGGAAGTGAAAGTTCTGTATAAAAGAAACGAATGAATATTTACAAACTTTTAATTATAACTATTTTGGATACAAGAAACTATCTGTGCTACTTATGCTGAAATTTATAAAAGTAATAACCTATAAAATATTAAATTTTACTGAGATACATGCTGAACTAAAAATAAAATTAAGTAACAATGTGAAAGTGAATTATTGAAATAAATGAAAAGTTTGGAAAAAAATAAATAAATCCTTACCAATTATTTATCAAACCATCGTGGTGCTTCACTACATATTCCCTTACCGTGGAAAATACTGCTGTATCCAGATGCTCACAGTCTATCCGATGAAAAGTCATATGATGCCGACGTGGGCCGGGGAGAACCCGTACATGATGTTCCTTTCTACACCTTTGTAAGGTGGGCCATGGGAACGGATGGCAAGACTGTGTGACCCTTCTAGTTTTTATACAGAATGACCCAAACTGGGAACTCAGATACTCTGAAGAATATACCTAAACTGGAAATTATAATTTAAATATTCTTTTTTATAATATTACATTGCATATTACTAACTATTGTGACGTATATTCTAATTTAACTTTCATTTTTAGTTCTTTTTCTTATGTAAATTTGAGTTTGTTCTCTTTTGCATTTTCCAAACTTAACGTGATATCTTCTCTCTCACATGAATGAGGTTGGCAACACCTTTGAGGTCAGAGAGAGTGACGTATGAATGTGATAAGAACGATAGATAAAATGGACGATACAGCAGTTGCTTAGTGTATATGTGTGTGTGTGTGGAGATGTTCGATCGTTGTTAAACTAGATTATACGATAGATAGTTAAGGTGTTATATGTGAAGTATAAAACTAGAAGTGCTATATTGTGGATTTCATCAGTCGTTGCTGGACAAATAAAATGTTATCGTAAGTTTGGCTTCTGTATATGCTTCGTCTGGCCGTAATTTGAGCTATCCCGTGAAACTATTTCATCGTATTCTCATTTAGTTCAACATTTCTTTTGTCATGGTTTTATACATAGCGTAACACCAATCTCGCAGACGAAAAAGGGTTACGTTATACTATATAATTAATAAGGGAACCTGTTAATATTTTTAACTACTACACTGAAAATGAATTAACGAATGAGGCTTAAAAAGCCTTTACATGCTGCATATTTGCGACAAAATGTTGATTGTCTAACCTAGCATTTAAGATATTATCTTCACGTTCATAAATTATTGCGGGACTCAAATAAGCACGAACATATGCGTTAAATCACGAGCCTATTATGCTTGTGTATTTTAAGTGATTCTCACCATGTTGTTATATTCATCTTACGATGGGTCCAGAGTGGACCAGAAAGATATCATCCTTTTTTAACCTTCATCTTATTGGCTTATATATATATGAACCGCTTCTGAGAACCTGCACAGTTGCTGACTTATGTATATAGAGGCATAATAAACAATGGAGCCCAGATTGAAGGTGTGTTTCTTACCAGCTGTATAATCCGATACATCGTGCTATGGGTCTTGGCCGCCCTCATATCTATTAATACAAGTCTGCACGAATAAGTAATGATACTAACATAGAAAAATATTCCTTTTAATTAGATTTGGATATACAAGCACTTTGGAGAAGGGTAATTTTGCTACATACTCATCAAAACCAAAGGTCTTGGGAATATTTGCCCCCTCAATAAAACAAGCAATACCCTCCTAATATTTCAAAGAGAAAGTTATTCCTAATCACAGAGTGAAAATTAACTTGTTGAGTTCAGAATGATATCAAAAATAAAAGTGTTATTTATGACCTGAGCCGGATCCAAGCACGTTCGAGTAAAGTAAGTAATATGAGTATGTACACTATGTGGACAAAAGTGTTTGGGCACCCCACGCAGGCGCAATGGTGTGCTCTCGCAGAGGACACGTAGTCGATAAGGTGTAAAACGGGCAATGGGAGTAAGCTCATATCAATCGCTGATAAAGTGGCTAGCAGGAGAGAGTTCTCCGAGTTTGAAAAGGGCGTTTCAATAAGCTGCTCAATTGGAGGAATGAACATATGAAGCATTGATGATGTCATACAGATCGCTAAATCGACTGTGGCTTTTGTCATCAACAAGTGGAAGAAGACAGTACATTGTAGGAATTCATCTCGCCCTGGAAGACCCACGAAACTGCAACCCAGGGACTGGAGGGTGCTGCAGAGAGAGATCCGGAAAACTAGGTCCCAACCATTGCACGCCATATCTAATGAGTTCCAGATGGCCATAGATGGTATGGTCTCCACCAAGACACTTCGAAGAGAGGCCCATGCACTCAGGTTGTATGTCCCAGCAGCCGCCCATAAAACTCTCATCATAAAGGCCAATAAAGCCACGGGGCTACGATGGTGTCAATAGGAATAATGGCGGCAGGGGCTATGGAGCGACGAATTCAGCTTCACATTATTCCTATCGGGTGCAGATGTGTGGGTTTGGCGGTTGCCCGGATAACGTCTGCTTCCGGAGTGTACAGCGCCGACTGTGAAGCACGGAGGCGGAGGAATTATGGTATAGGGCTGTTGCAGCTGGTACGAAGTGAATCCACTGGTCGTTATTAATGGTTACATGAGCTGTGTGTGTGCTGTATGGAAATATCCTAGATAACTCGGCGCTCTCAACGTTGTGGCGGTTCTACGGACACGATGATTGCTTCATCGAGGACGATAATGCCACTTGTTATGTTTCCAGGGCTACAATGGAGTGGTATGAGGAGAATCGGGTCTCGCGGATGGATTGGCCTGCTCAGAGTCCGGACCTTAATCCCATTGAGCACCTATGGAATTGCCTTGGATGGTGGGTGAGGTCTAGACCAACACGATCGTCTTCACTGACAAATTTTGTCGATGTACTCAAGGCGGAATGGAGAAACATCCTGCTCTTAGTACTCCATGGACTTTTGTTCCTGGACGGGGGTGGCTGCTGAAATCTCTGCAAATGGAGGTCCAACCCGCTATACGAGTATATATATATATATGTATATGGATGAGTCACGGGCGGTGTTCCTGCCTTATGGCTCCTGCCCTCTCCCCTCTCTGGAGCCAGTGGATCCAAACTAAGCATGGGCAACCGCCTATAGCCCAATAACACGTTTTTATTTATTGAAGGTTTAACGACCACTGCGAGCAACTCGATGGGAACAGTCGTCCGTGACAAACGCAACATCCATGTCTCACCGGGATTCGAAGTCGGACCCATCTCGAACAAACCGTCAGAAGCCAGCGCTTTGACCACTGCTGCCCCGGGGCGACATTTTGCAAACTTAATGTTACATTCAGAAGCTCTGAGGGGGTACTTGGCGTAATACCTATGTCGTCAGCAAAACGAAGGTGAGAAAAATTATCTCCATAAATATTTTCCTCTTGTGATCTCAGTTCAATGGTTGAAAGATGTTCTGCAGTGTGGCCATGATGAGACTGGTGAATGTCCTTTTGGGCCACGTTTTTTTTTCCACGCCGCATTTTTTGGGGGGTATATTTAATTATTTAGTGGATTCATGAAAAGTACTTCTACAATATTTTTGCACATGTCGGAACTTTTTTACTATGATCTAAGTAATTTCTTGAAATTTATGTTGGATTGAGTCTTGTAAGACGATGGTTCGGGCTTATGTCACATACACGTATCTCTGTTTCCTGGCAAAAATCTGAGGTTTGCATTAATATTTTCCCCCTTTTGTAAATTGTGAGTAGGGGATCTATTCCAGAGTAAAGAAAATTTGAGAAATAGTTTTAAGCTGTTCTTTTCATATGGAGGGTTTGGCTTGAATTGGGGACTTGTGCCTAATTAACATACGTATATGATTTAGCAGAAACTCACGTTCAACGAGGTCTTTGTGGAAATGAGTAAATGGGGAGCCGTGGTGGTCTTTGAAAAAGCGATAGATCACTATTCGCAATATTTTCTGCGTTCTTCCATTTTGTTCCCTGTATACTTAGTAGTCTCGAGCCTGTGTTACTGGCATTAGTTTGGTTAAACTTGTGATTTATTTTTCTCTTATATTTTTTTGGTTTTGTATACCTATTACTGGAATACCTTCATTTTAACTTTTTTTTTTTTTTTTTGAGAAATCTTCTCTGCTTCTGCTTTTTGCGTGTTCAGATTTTCTGTGCTTTTAAAATTCTTTCTGTCGTTTGTGGTGTTGTTTGCATTTTATATATATATATATATATATATATATATATATATATATATATATATTACCTTCAAATTGGAACTGAAGAACAGGTTCTCTGCTTTAGAAGGACTAACATCGGAAGAAGTGGATATTTCTGAAGTTAACAGAAAAGTAACCAAAGCTCTTATGGAAACAGCAACAAAATTAGCTGGGTCTAAGAACAAGTTGCACGTGAACAAATTATCAGGAAAACCCAAAATGTTGATGCAAAAAAGAAGAGAGATGAGGACAACTAAAGAAGATGCGACTTCCAAAGTGGAATATATAGAGCTATGCAAGACAATACGAAAAAGTATCACTGAAGACGCAAAGAAATTCAACTGTGAACTAGTGAGGAAAGCAATTGAAAACAACCAAAGCCTAAAGATAGCAAAGGCACATCTCAGTAAGGGAAGAAAATAGATTATGGCACTGAGAAAAGAAGATGGTTCTGTAACAAGAAATAGAGGTGAAATTTTGACAAGAGTGAAAGATTTCTACTCCAAATTATATGAAAGGGATGATACATGTACTCCAGACATCAGGAAAGGTACCAGTACCAGAGTTCTTCCAGTCCTCCCAGCAGAAGTTGCGCATGCAATCAAGAACATGAAGCGGGGAAAGCTCCAGGAGATGGAATTACTGTAGACATCATACAAGAAGCAAGTGGAGAAATAGAAACAGTACTCGCCCAAATTTTCACTCGATGCCTTAATGAAGGGAAGATTCCTGAGGATTGGAACAACGCTACAATGATCTTGCTACATAAAAAAGGTGACATTGAGGATCTCAGGAACTACAGACCTATCAGCCTACTATCAGTGGTTTATAAAATCTTCACTAAAGTTCTTTCACACCGCTTGAAGGTAACACTGGACATGGCTCAACCGAGAGAACAAGCTGGATTCAGGAGAGGCTACAGCACAATAGATCATATCCATGTACTAAGAGAACTAATTGAAAGAGCGAGGGAATATGAACTTCCATTGTGCATGGCTTTTATCGATTATGAAAAAGTCTTTGATTGGGTGAAACCATCAGCAGTTACAATGGTTCTGAAATCCTGCGGTATTGAAGATGCATACATTAATATTATTAATAACATCTATGAAAATGCAAGTGCAAAGATTCGGCAGTTTGAGAATACAGCACACATAAAAGTTGGAAAGGGAGTGGGACAAGGTGACACCATATCTCCGAAGCTCTTTAATGCTACATTGGAGGGTGTCTTTCAGTCGCTGAGCTGGGAAAACTAGGGGATAAAGATTAATGGAGATTATCTAACCCACCTTCGTTTTGCTGATGACGTAGTCATTTTTGCAACTACCCCATCAGAGTTGCAGAGTATGATCCAGGAACTTGCTGACAAGAGTAAAGAAGTGGGGATTAAAAATGAACTTTCAGAAGACAAAAGTGATGTACAATGCTTTTACAAGAAATGAAAATTTATCGATTGATGGAGTAAAGCTGGAGATAACAGACACGTACGTTTATCTTGGACAGCAGATATCAAGTGAGGGTCACATTGGTGAAGAAATTAATCGGCGTACAAAACTTGCCTGGAGAGCTTTTGGAAGAAACAGCATAATTTTCAAGAGCAATATGCCATTATGTCTTAAAAGAAAAGTATTTGATCAATGCATCCTTCCAGTGCTTACGTATGGTGCAGAGACGTGGACCTTAGCTAAAAGAGACATACAAAGGCTGCAGACAACTCAAAGCAGCATGGGGAGGTGCATGCTTGGTGTAACCAGGAGAGATAAGAAGAGGAACACGTGGATCCGAAAAATGACAAGAGTGGAAGACATCATGATCAGAGTTAAATCCCTGAAATGGCAATGGGCTGGACATACTGCCAGAAGAACAGACCATCGATGGACAGCCGAAATTTTAGATTGGATTCCAAGGGACAGGAAAAGACCCAGAAGAAGACCACATGGAAGATGGGTGGATGAAATTCGAAAGTATGCGGGAGTGACATGGAGGAGACTGGCACAAGACAGACCGTTGTGGAGGAAACTTGGGGAGACCTTCGTCCAGCAGTGGATTGATAATGGTTGACAATGATGATGATGATGATGATATATTTAAAGAGTATCCGCTGTGATGCAGTTATAAAAATTTAACTAATCTTAACTTGCAAGAAGCCAGTGTTTCTTCAAAGCTAATACTTTTGTGCCGATTTCGTTTTTCAAATTCTAGCTTTCCTCCTCTTTTGAGAAATTTACATAATTTCTGGTAAAGCCAGCTCAGTCCAGATCAGCATTTGGGCCATTATTCTTTCACGAGAATTTTGAATAAGGAACGTCCCCAAACGGGCCTCTTTACATAAAACCATACCGCCCCTTCTCCCCCTCCCATACACACACTCCCTTGATCTGCTTCCCTTTCGTTGGAGATCAGGGAGTAAAGTTCGAATAGGCGCGTGGCTGCCGCCTAAAAACTCTCCATCAATCTTTGTCACTGCGAGCAGTCGCACGTTCCTGAGAGCACGTGCTCGCTAGGGGGTTGAAGCTGAAAAGCGAAATGCCTCTCAACAATGGTGGAATAGCCCCACCCCAAGTCAACCTCCAACTCACGCTGCAATATATATATATATATATATATATATACTTACACTGTGTGCTTACTGAGTGAAAGAAAAAGGGAAAAAATGTAAATACACATACATCAAAAGTGCTTTAATGGATTTCCCCTTGATTTATGCCTATGAATAATGCATTTTCTGTCATGTGAGCCGTAATATTGGATTTTAACGATTTGAATTAGTGATAAGAATCAGTCAGAATATGCAAGAAGGTTTATTTAATATGCATTTCCCTTCATAGGTCTTACCTCTGAAGAACAGCTTTACAACGCAAATTTTCCTGCGGGTTCTCAGTAAATAACATCTTATTTGAAACGAGAGAACATAAAGAAAATGTTTTTACAGGGAATAAAAACAGATCAGCTTTGCGCTTTCTTGTAATGTAAGGAAAAATAAAGAAGTTGTACTGAGTTTCAGTAAAATTAATGTTTTATTTAGAACTTTTGGTTCTTAAATTCGTTGCGTGAGCATGCTAATGCGTAACATAGGATATCCAAGTACATCTAGAGCACGTATACTCGTAGTCAACTTCGGAATGAACTTTTGAGGAAGATAAGGTAGTCAAGAGATAAAACACAGGCCTGACTTCGACCGTAAATCCCGAGTCCGACCCGGCCATTTTTTCTTATCAATTAAGTGAAAAATTCCAGACTCAAGGCAAGCCCGTAACCAGAGGGAGAGGGTAGATGAATCTCAGTC